>CM060263.1:16256769-16551430 GCA_030684275.1 Acipenser oxyrinchus oxyrinchus | reverse complement strand
CAAGAGGTGATCTGGAAAATCTAAGTAACATGCTGTTTAGTTTTAAGATAGATTGTGGTATTGTGCACTTAATAACATTTAATATCCCTAACATTGTCTTTTAAAGGTTCCTTTCATATTAATTCTGTTAATAAAAGTTGTGTATTGAAGTCACTAGATGGCTCTTTAAAGCTAATTGTTTCGTGAATGTATTGCACATTTGGTATTCACGTTAAAACAATAGAGTGGTTATTTGAATCTGGTCTCAGTCGGTGGGTGGGGTCTGTTCTGGTTCCTTGTCCAGGGTCCCATGATACCAAAATCTAGCCCTGCCTGTTGTGCACAAGGCTGTATAGTAACTGAACAAGAACGAAGATTTAAAAAAAAAAATGGTTAACAAAGAAACTCTGTGTGAGTATTATAAAATTAAAATGCTGATTAAAAAAAAAAAAAACTTGGGGTGAATAGAGCATCAAAAAACCAACGTAACTGGTCGACAGGATCAATACCGATGCATATTATATACAAAAAGAAGTCAAACGAAATGCTATCCAGTGGCGTGAAAAAAAAAAAAAAAGCATTTTGAGGGGACCGCTTGGCATGCTGACACGGTATGGCCAACATGTGCTCCCTTGTACTGGAACGGTGGGCTTGTTCTTACATGCTGGGAATTTGGGCTTCATAATGTTTCTGTGTAGGCCAAAATGTTGAAGTACTTTACGAGAGTAACCAAATGTTTAAAACTAAAAGTTAATATCTTTAAAGTGGTTAAAACATTCATACGTTCTTTATTAGTATTCTAGTTTGTTTACATCTGTTAGCCTTGAGTTTGGTCGAAGTTCAATGTAATGGAGCACTGTGCCTTTAAGAAATTAATAATTTTAACTCAACTTAACAATCTCAATATAGCTGCCCTGAACCTCGAAAACTGTCTGCTGCTGCCTTCCCCCACAGTATAAAGCCTTGCAGCATCCTCTCCTTTGATGCCCACATCTCCTCCGTGGTCAAATCTTCCTTCTACCATCTTTGAAACATCTCCAAAGTCCGTCGCTACCTTTCCCTCCCGGATGCGGAGATACTTTGTCATGCATTTGTCTCCTCTCGACTCGACTACTGCAACTCTCTATATGGTGGTCTCCCGGCACACACCTTAAACCGACTGCAACTCGTCCAGAATGCCACTGCCAGGATCCTTACCAGATGTAAAAAACATGATCACATCACTCCCAGTCTTGCCCAGCTGCACTTTATTAGCGCCGTGAGGTTCAAGCATCAGCAGTATCAACTTGCTTATTCCTCAAGATCAATTTTCTCTTCATTACATTACTATTTTTCAGACGCGATTCACTCAATGAAATTAGCAGGTCGTCGTTCCTGGCTAGCAAAAGTGGATATATCTGATGCATTTAAAGTAATGCCCATCCATCCTTCTCTGTTTGGTATATGCTGGGAAGGAAAGTTTTACTTTGCCACTTTCGGCTGCCGCAGCAACACAAAGATATTTGACTGTGTCAGAAGCATTATGCTGGGTACTTTTCAATGCCTGCCACGTTCCATTTCTGCTGCAGCTGCTTGATGATTTTTTTGTTGATCTCCCCTCCTTCAGATCCGCCAGCAGAAGCAATTACTAATCTTAAGAGTTTGTTTTTAGAAGTTGGCATTCCGCTCTCAGAGGAAAAAACAATCAGCCCCCTTCATTCTCTGGAATTTCTTGGAATCATGCTAGACACGGAAAAATTTGAAGCCAGCCTCCCTGAGTCCAAACTCAATCACATTCGATTTCTTATTCAGAACTTTCAGATTAGTAAAACAATTTGAAAACGTGCACTGCTTTCATTGCTGGGTCACTTCAACTTTGCAATTCACATTATTCGCCAAGGGAGAACATTTATATCTCGTCTACTTGCTCTTGCATCAACAGCAAAAAACTTGAATTCCTACATAAATATTTCATCAGAAGCTAGGAAAGATATTAAAATGTGGTCTACTCTTATTTAGCACTGGAACGGCTTGTCCATGTTTTATGACGATTTCATCTCAGCACCGCACGACATGACTTTGTTTACAGATGCATCATCTCTTGATTCGAGGGCTTTTAAAAATGAATGGTTTTCCAGTATATGGCCCCAGGAAATTGAAAATCTATCTCCACAGCTAAAATTTAACCAATAGTTGCAGCAGCCCAGGTATGGGGTCATCTCTGGTCTAAGAAATCGATCTTATTTTATTGCGATAATTTAGCTACAGTACATATTATAAATAAAGGACGTTCCAGTTCCCCTCTTATCATGGAATTACTGCGACGGCTAGTATGGATTTCAGTATCCAACAATTTTCTAATACAAGCTCGCCATCTACCGGGCATATGTAATAATGCAGCTGATGCTCTCTCTCGTTTACAGATATCCAAATTCCACAGCTTGATTCCTACAGCTCTGCCACCCCCAGCAGCAACTCCTCAGTTCAACCAGCTCATTTCCAACTGAATTCAACCATCAATAAGCTACTTAATTCAGCTTCGAGGAATTTTCAAGAGCTCTCCGGCTGCATCTACCACTCATCTGCCTATCTCTGTTGATATTCGTGGCAACATGATTTCAATTCTCCGACAAGGCTGTTTTTCTCCAATCGATGACCTAACAATGGAAGTATTATGTCTTTTTGCATTTTTTTTTTGAGATGCTCTGAATATACAGTCCCTTCTATTTCCAGTTTTTCTTCTCTGGGTATTCGTTGCAGTGACCTTACTCATATTCCAGATTCTAATTTTATTCTCTTTCTACGCATTTCAAAAACTGATCAGCTTTGGCGCGGTCAATGTATTCAACTTTCAAAAATTGACTCTCCTCCATGCCCATATACTTCTATGCTGAAGTACATTACATTACAACGTAAACCTAAATCTCCTTCAGATCCCCTATTTATCAATGCAAGCGGGTTTGTTGTTTCAAGGCATTGGTTTTCTTCTCAGCTCTCCACTTTGGTTTCCAGAGCAGGACTTCCCCCGCAATTCTACAGTCCTGATTCATTCAGAATTGGGGCAGCCACTTCAGCAGCAGGAGCAAAGATTAACCAGCATTTAATAAAAAATATGGGACGCAGGACTTCATCAGCAGTCGAAGCTTACATTCGTTCTTCACCAGACGAAATAGCATCTGCCCATCAGTCCATTGCTAGTATGTCCGGAGTGGGGGTGACCTTTCTGCCTGGGCCACCAAAGGTTTCCTCCTTAAAATAAAATTTAAAAAATAATATGAAAAATAAAAAAGGGGTTTTTTCCTTCCCACTGTGCGGAGGGTCTTCACATAGTCTTTTTGTGTTAAATGTTTTCTCTCTTTTTTTAATGTTTTCTCTTTTCTTCTTTTCTATATGCATTGGCGGTTCTCTTTTTCTTCTCATAAACATCTTCAGCAGGAGCCGGGGGTCCATCCTTCGGGGGGTTTTAGTGATTCCACTTTCTCCAACCCTTTGTTAAGCGTCGCTTCATTTACCTCATAGAGGAGGATTCTCCATGAGTCAGAGGGGACCCCCGGCCAAACCCCTCCTTTAGCATGCATGATTCCTTGTCTTTTTCTCTTTCAGGTACTGATGCCTCTATTTATGTGAGGGCCCCAAGCAGCGGAACCCCTCTTGTTTGTCGGGTCTCCTCAGTGACGGAACCCCCCTTCTATTATGTTGAGGTTTTGAAAGAGGCAGAACACCCCGCTCTATATGTTCTAACATCTACTAACTTTGTTTTCTTTCCGGTTCGCGAGCCACTTCGTATGTCGGGTAACCTCAAAGACGGTGCTCTTCTTTGTATGTCGCGTCACCTCAAAGACGGTGGCCCCCCTCCTGTTTGTCGGGTCTCCTCAGCTACGGAACCCCCCTACTGCATACGTTGGGCCATTGAAGAGCCGGAACCATTTTTCATGTTAATAATACTAATCATTGTTTTTCTTTCTGGTTCGTGAGCTTCTTCGTTTGTTGGGTCATCTCAGAGACAGTGAACCCCCTCCTGTTTGTCGGGTTTCCTCAATGACGGAGCCCCTCTTTATATGCGTAGGGCCTTTGAAGGATGGAACCTCTCTTTATATGTTATACGTTACTAACTTCATGTCTTCACACAATTAACTCGAACTGTGGCAAAAAAAATAAATTAAATTAAACTTAAAAGAAGTAGCCTAAAGAAGAAAACGGTCTTGTTCATGTTTCATTTAAAGGTGTGCAACAAACTAGGGGAGGCGAAAGTAACAAAAATTAAATAATGAATGACAATTCATTAAATGTTAAATTTAAGCAAGTATCGAATATTGAATTTTAGCATCAAATAATAAATACTAGCATTAAATATTAAATTAATGTATCAAATGTTAAATTTTAACATCAAATGTTACATTTTAACATCAAATAATAAATTCAACATTGAATATTAAATGTAAGTATTGAATGTTAAATACTACCAGCAAATGTTAAATGCAGCAGTCGAATGTTAAAAACTAGCATCAAACTCCCGGGGGAAGGGAGGGTTAGTTCGGCCAGGGTGTCCTCGGCTCACAGCTCACCAGCGACCCCTGTAATCTGCCCGAGAGCTGCGTTGTCCTCTGACGCTGTAGCTCTTGGGTGGCTGCATGGTGAGTCTGCAGTGTGAAAAAAAAGCGGTCGGCTGATGGCACACGCTTCGGAGGACAGTGTGTGTTCTCTTTGCCCTCCCGAGTAAGTGCAGGGGTGGTAGCGGTGAGCTGAGCATAATAAAATAATTGGCTATTCCAAATTGGGAGAAAATAATAAAAAAATAACTGTCAATGACTAAATTAAAAAAAAAATAATAATAAAAAAATAATTTAACATTTTATACATGTGTGACAGGGTGGCTGGGCAGTGGCGTCAAGGCAGACGCAGGAATGTAAAACACTGACACCAAGCTTCCAAACAAAAAGACGCGGCTGCGCCGTTTTGTTTAAATAATAGAAAAATAAATAAAAAAGTTCAAACAGAAAAACAACTGTGCTTGCAGAGCAAAATAAATATTAAATAAAACAAATCACGAACACAAAATACAGGTCAGGCTGGGCAGTCGCTGTCACTGTTCCTGTATATTTTTAAGTTTCGTTTTCTCTCTCCTCGCTCTCTCCGCTCTCACTCCTAATACACCCCCCTCGGAACATGGAGAGCTGCAGGCTTTTTATACCGTGGCGAGGGGTTTAACTAGCTGGCAATTATTCTCTTACCCCTTGGCCACAATCTGCACGGGTAGAATTATTATGCGTGACTGCCAGCTAATTCAATAATAACTAGCTGAAAGCCACACATTCCCACGAGGTATTTGTAAAACAAAAACAGACGGCGCTTCGCCGTCAATACAAATATACTAATAAATCATAATACAAAACAAATACAAAATAACACAGAGGTGGAGGGGGAAACCCTGTTCTAAAAATAAATAAATAATACATTTCTACAGGGCTCCTCACCCTGTTACACATCCCCCCCCCCTTGTGCAACGCACACTTGGCCCCAACGGCCACCTCCCCACTCAGTCTCAAAGTCCCGGAAGAGGGGGAAGCAAGGTGTTTCTGGGGGTGGCCATGGTGGAATGTCCTCCACCTCCCACTTCTTTGTGGCTAACAGCTCCATCTTCCGGGGCTTCAGCCAGATTATGTCTTGCCATGAAGTGCGGCTGGGGACCTGGTCTCCTGACCCCCACCTCCCCTTCTTCATGGCCGGCAGTTCCCCTCCGTGGGGCTCCGGCCACCCAATTTCCAGCAGCGAAACTGCTGCGCGGGGAGCTGGTCTCCTGACCTCCCCCACTTCTTCATGGCCAGCAGCTCCCCTTCATGGGGCTCCAGCCACAGTATTTCCTTCCACAAAAATGCAGCTGCGGGAGCTGGTCTCCTGACCTCCCCCCCTTCTTCGTGGCCAGCAGCTCACCTCCATGGGGCTCTGGCCACAGTGTTTTCTTCCACGAAAATGCGGCTGCGGGAGCTGGTCTCCTGACCTCCCCCCCCCCCTTTCTTCATGGCCAGCAGCTCCCCTTCATGGGGCTCCGGCCACAGTGTTTCCTGCTGTGGTAGTGACCGGTAGTGGTAGGACTGGTAGTGACCCCAGGCGAAGCAGAGCCCGCGAAGACTCCAGGCGAAGCAGGACCCTCGGCGACCCCAGGCAAAGCAGGACCCTCGACGACCCCAGGCGAAGCAGGACCCTCGGCGACCCCAGGCGAAGCAGGACCCTCGGCGACCCCAGGCGAAGCAGGACCCTCGGCGACCCCAGGCGAAGCAGGACCCTCGGTGACCCTAGGAGAAGCAGAGCCGGCAATGACCCCAGGTGACAGTAGCAGCGGCGGACCCTCGGGAGGCGACGGCAGCAGCGGCTGACCCTCGGGAGGCGACGGCTGCAGCGGCGGACCCTCAGGAGGCGACGGCAACAGCGGCGGACCCTCGGGAGATGACGGCAGCAGCAGCAGACCCTCGGGAGGGGAGCCCCTGGCCATGGAGGTGGCAGCGGGAGCTCCACTTCTCCCTCATACCCTGTAACTGGTGTGGAGCAGCAGGCAGCCCCAGGCGGTGCGGAGCAGCAGGCAGCCCCAGGCAATGCAGAGCAGCAGGCAGCCCCAGGCAATGCAGAGCAGCAGGCAGCCCCAGGCAATGCAGAGCAGCAGGCAGCCCCAGGCAATGCAGAGCAGCAGACAGCAGCAGTCAGCCCCAGGCGATGCGGATGTGGCATCCTTGGGCGGTGCGAGGCAGGCATCCTTGGACGGTGCGAGTCTGGCATCCCTGAGCGATGGCGAACTGGCATTCCCAGGCGATGGCAAACTGGCATTCCCAGGCGATGGCAAACTGGCATCCCCAGGCGATGGCAAACTGGCATCCCCAGGCGATGGCAAACTGGCATCCCCAGGCGATGCACGACAGGGCAGCAGCGGTCCCTCAAGAGGCGACGGCGGCAGTGGACCCTCAGGAGGTGATTGCAGGAGGGGAGCCAGGACCAGCGGTGGTGCCGCTGCGACCCGGCAGTTTTCCCCCTTGCCCTGCTTAGCAACCTATGCAAGGGCAGCTGCGGACCGCCAGCCTCTTGTCCCGGTCTGTCCTGTCTTGAAGGGAGAGGCAACTCCTGCTCCTCTCCATCGGGTGGTGGTGGAGGCAGAGGCAGCTCCTCTGCTCTGCTCCTGGCGAAGGCGGCAGGGGCTCCTCCCCTTCTGGCTGCGAAGGCGGCAGGGGCTCCTCCCCTTCTGGCGGCGAAGGTGGCAGGGGCTCCTCCCCTTCTGGCATCGAAGGCGGCAGGGGCTCCTCCCCTTCTGGCGGCAATAGGGGAACCAGCAGGCATGCTCCCTCCGCTGGTGGTGGCGATGGAGGTGGAACCAGCAGGTACTCTCCTTCTTTTGCTGGAGGTGGGAACGGCAAGTCATCCTCCCACGGCAGAGGAGATGGCACCAGCAGGTATTCTCCCTCTGCTGGCAGGGGTGGGAGCGACAAACATTCCTCCCACGGAGGTGGAGGCAGTGGATATTTGGCCTTCCCCCTCTTGGGCTGTGGACACACAGACTCCCCCCTCTTGGGCTGTGGACACACAGACTCCCCCCTCTTGGGCTGTGGACGTTCGGGCTCCTCCCACTCAGGCGCAGAATGTTCGCGCTCCTCCCACTCAGGCGCAGGACGTCCAGGCTCCTCCCACTCAGGCGCAGGATGGTCGGGCTCCTCCCACTTGTCTCCTCTCCTGCAGCTGTAATTCCATTCTTCGGGGAGGGGGCAATTAACTGGGAAATGCCCCCGTTCCCCACAGATGCAGCAACAGTAGGTCTTACTTATGCTGTGCAGGAGGGCTTCCCAGCTGATCTCCTCCTGTGCCTGCTGTTGCTGCTGTCTGCAGCTCTTCCTCCTTTATCAATAGCACCCAATCATACCTTTAAATGTCAACAAACATATATTGCAAATTGAAATATAAAACACAAGCAAGATGGGTTAAATCGGTCTTAAATTTCAATTCCACTCGTGGTTGTAGCTAACAAAAAAAATAAAAATGGTGAATTCCAGAGTCTGTGAGCATGATTAGAAAAAACTCTTTCACCCATAGAGACAAGGTGGAAAGGAGGAACAGAGAGTACAGCTGAGTGAGAGGAACAAAGAGAGCCAGCTCACAGATGTAATCAGGGCCAAGCCTACAAGCCTTTCAGTTCAGAAGTAGGACTTTAAACTCCAGTACAATAAAATCAGTGGCAAAAAAGATCAAATTCAAATAAGAGCAAAATAGAGAATACAGTAAATAATTATATGTAAGAGCGGGTTTGACTAAGAGCAGTTAACTTATAAAAAATATGTGCTTATACTAGTAAAGTCATAAATACGATGAATGGATGAGAATGATTTCAAGTAAGAGCAATCACAAAAAACGTGAATACGCATACTTATAAGAGTAAAGTCAAATACAAGACACAGAAAGTAGTTAGAATTAAGAGCAGTAGTAGAATACAGTAAGGTATGGAGCAGTTCAGTTCTAGTACAAGCTGAAGCAAGTGCTGGTACAATTGGGTGCCATATAGTCCAGTATAGCCGAGAGCTGTGCGGTGTACAGATGTGTCTGAACAGGTGTGTCTTTACACCATTCATTTGTTTTACGTTTCCTTATAATTATATATAATGTTTTACACTCTCCCCATACTATTATATTGCAGTCTGAAGACATTTCAGTAGCATTCAGTAGGTCAGTTTGGACAAGCAGGGTTCAGATTAGGGTCAGCTGTAGGATTAGCTCTTGGTCCTTATTTTAAAGAGATTAACTGTTTTAATAAAGTGAACAATATTTACCACCATGCCATTGTGTATTTTGTATATGCTGTTACATCAATGTTAAAATGAGGATTATTAAAAATCCTGGCAATATCCTAATGTGCTTAGCTGTAAACCTTTTGGTTTTTAGAAATCTGGTGATATGCTTCCCTCAATGAGCAATTTAAATGCATTGGGCAGTTTTCTTTCATTTATACTGAAACAGAAAATAGTAATAAAACCCAAATGAAATATAATGTTAGTTAGTAATACTTGACTTGCTTGATAAACTCATTTATTAAGACCAGCAAAATCTCCTCTCCAGGGAAGGCCTATGTGATTACTGTACATGTAAAACTAGATTTATAATCCTTTTCCTACTAATACCTCATACTGCATTCACACACCAATTGCCCTACTTTTAAAGAGTAAGTAGCTTCAATTTACATTTTTTATTTCTTTTTCTTTTATTTTTTTTTACCTTTTTATGATGTTTACAGTCATGCTTATTTTTTTGCTGGTAAGTCTGTGTTAAGGGGCTTTAACCTGAGCAACGACAATTCCATTTGCCATATTAGAGGGACTAAATCTGTACTGAAACAAGGAAGTCCCTATGGGTTAGGCACTGGGCCCCCCCAGCTCCAGATTTCATTTAATAAGTTCTCTGCACAATCTATATACTAATTATTCTAGAGGTGGATTTGAACAGCAGTACAACACTGAACCAGAACTGTTTAACCCACGAAACAAAACGTTTAACCCACGATGTTGGCTTGCTTGCAAAACTGAAACTCATAGGCCTCAGTATTGACCTACCTCTGTGTGTGTGTGTGTGTGTGTGTGTGTGTGTGTGTGTGTGTGTGTGAAGGATCTCCAGAATATATGCTGATGACATAGTTCTCTACTGTAGATTGGGGACACTGTCTGATTTATACTGGCAGTTGACCTTGGATATGGGGAGAACAGTGATATGGTTAAAGAAGGAGCATCAATCTTTTAACATAAAGAACTTGGATGTCATGGAGTTCATTACAGACTGGAGACATGGGTCTGTGCAAGCTAATAGGAAGAAGTGATTGAATTAACATGTATGGATTTTAATCTTGACTTTCCGTTTGTTTGTTTTCAATATTTGTATCCTTAGCAACCAATCACAAGAGATGTATTGCAGTACAGTAGTAGTAAAACAAAACATAGAAAGGCAGCTTTATGAATGTGGTATTGCATTCAAATCCTTTGTACTGTTTCCTTACCTTTTTGCAATTGTTTTGAGTTGTTCTTAAGAACCACAGCCATCCATTTCACATCTCTGTAATACCAGCAATACAAAAGGAAACCAAGTACCTGTTCAGTAGCTGACTCTTACTTTTATAAAGACTATTTGGCTGATCTAGCCCATACATGTCTATGGCAGCAGCTAGCAGCAAAGAGCAGCTAGTGAACTCTGGTAACACAGACCAATACAATAATGAAGAACAATAAAGATTGCAAATAAAAAGTTAAGAGGACAGTTTAACAAAATGCAAGCTACTTAATGTCTTTATAAGTTTTAATAATGCTCAAAGTTGCTTTTTAGTTCTGTATATCAATAATTATAAACTACAAACAAAAATGTTGATTGTTTTTTTTGGGGGATTATAGTCCCACTTGATTTACTGTATGATTTATATGGTTATGTATTAGATACTGGCAAATGATTCTAATTATACTTACTGTAGGTGTTGTTGGACAAATATAATGAGATAGCTGCCTAAACCCGCAATGACAAATATTTGAGATCTGCATAACATTAGATTGCCGATTAATTAGGTATCATTCTGTTGTTTTTTTTTGTCTAAACTCTGTGTATGATTCACATCAGTAGATGGAGGCTTCCAAAAGATTGTGTACATGCACCTCGACAACTAGTCTATTTTTGAATAGTAATCTATCACTTCAAGGTTTGCAGAAAATGTAGCAGAAAAACTGTTGAAATAACTGACCACTAGGCGGCGTCAAGTGATTAGTCAAAAAAACACTGGAAAGGAAGACAAAAGTATATAACAAAAAATAACTGCTCAGTAGTCTGTAGTACAAGCCATTAGACAAGTAGCAAATAGTTTGTTATTTCAAATTGGAGCAGTGATTTTAACACAAGATCAGTGAGAGAAAGACAATGAAAAATGGCTTTAATGTACTTTACACCTTCAGGGTGGAAATCTAAATGTAATCACCTCCAAACATACCGTAAACAAATTGTTTCCAAGTCATTTCTGTGCTTTTTTTTTTTTTTGGTTTAAGAAAATGATGCCTATTAATACCAGATGCCAAGCTTGTCACGGAAGTCATCAAGGTAGAGAAATGTAGTCGCTTACGCACTGTGTTGTCAAGGTCAAATTACTCTTACAGAAACCAATCCATTTTTCAAATTGGGAGGGCCATGTGACACGTTACCCACACAGAAGTCAATAACTTTTAGTCAAAATCTACTGTAACTTTAAAGTCTCTTCTTGCGTTAAAAAAATGGTTGTGTTTATCATTCTTTCCATTGATACATATTGATTTAAACAGTGTGGTCTCAAATGGAATTTTCTTTGTATGATATTTAAAAACATTCTGGGTGATTCCTATTGCCATTACTTAAATCCTGAGTTTTAAGTTGGTGACGAAGTGCTTTGAGTATTTTGGATGTTCTAGTTCCCTGCCTAAACTAAATAACGTTGGTCAGCTCAACCAGAGGGCCTCATTTACTAAAGGATCCTATGCGATAACACGCGTGTTATCCAAGGATAAGGTGCGTGCTAGATAATCCCATATTTATCAACCACGATAAAGTGCGACTTAAAGCATAAGACGCGAGTTAGCATGCATGCCTTAAAAATAACACAAAGGGTATATTAGCATCTGCTGAATATGTAAAATGCATGGTGATGTATCCAAATGAAATGGCACGAGAGCACTAATGAGGCTAATGATATTCAGACGATATTTACTAAACTGTGCTAACCATGAAGCACACCTTAAATCGCCTGCTAGATAGCACTGATGGAAAGCAGGTGTTACGAGCCAAGATCCATCTTAAAGCTGTCTGTCAGCACAAGGTACAGGTATATGTATGTACGATACAACACACCCGAAACTCTGTAAATAAGTGTGGCAAAGTGGTTAATAGAGTGCAGGTGCAGGTGATTAAAGAACAGACAGACAGTTGTAATCCAGGTGAAAAGGTTTGTTTTTATTTGTTTTTGTCCGGGGGGGGGTTGGTGCTACTTAAACATCTTGCAACTGTAATTTAACATATAACTATAGTATGAACAACAAAAACAACAATAATTAAAAAAAATATATAAAATTATTATTTCTGCACTTCACTTGCGTGTCTATATTATTAATAATACCACGGAAACATCCTTGTAATATAAACCAAAAAAAAAATCTCTGTGACACCAAGCGTGCCAAATGCAGTCCAGATCAGTTTTGAAACGGCAGAGAAAACATACCCCTCAAAATTGAGTTTATACAAAACTCTGTCAGCAACTCTATAATGCACCATATTTAACAACTGTAAACCTAAATTGTAAATATTCTAGCAAAAAGCATCAGAAAAATAAACACATAATACTACACACCTACAGTCTGTTTACCATAGCAACAACAGTGTCCCTAAGACCTGCAAAATATATATATATATATATATATATATATATATATATATATATATATATATATATATATATATATATATATATATTGTAACACAGCAGGGAGGGGGGTTAAAATCGTCCCTGCAGAAAACATGTGCGTAGACACATTTTTATTAATTGTTTTATTGGTTTAATTATCACCTGCACCAGGCACTTATTGAAAAGTAGAGCCTGGTGCAGGATAAAAAAGGGATGCAGTCAGTTTGCTCGAGGCTGTGTTCAAACTGTGTTTATTTTGTTTGGTTTGTGTTACAGGGAAACAGCTTAGCTGCCCTGTTTATAGTTAGGTTCCTGGTTTGTGTATTAGTTATTGCTCAAAAAAGAGTTAGGTGTTTATTTTGTGTTTTGTGTTTTGTTAAGAATAGCGTGTCAGCGCTTTTAAAACTTAAATTCCTGTGTGGTGGGTCTGATTTTAAAGGGGCAGCGAACCGTGGAGAGTGCGCCCGGTTTACACAAACAAAATGGGGTCGATACCTGCTTTTACTTCTGTACAAATAATTCTGTACCTTCACAGCGTAACCGATTTGCACTTTTCTGTACAAAATGATTATTTGTCTAGCTACAATAGATTATACAATAGGCTATGTACAGTATAGTTACTCCTAGTTATTATTACCTGTGCATTTCTTGCAATTGGTGTCTGCGAGATCAACGTTGTAAAACACGTGAACGGCATTTCAATTTACAGAAATACGTTGATCGCTGAAATACGCCACCTGGTCTAAATGCCAACTCCATACTTCGTTGTGTTCACGGTGTTATTAATGTAGCCTAAGGGCTGCAGACTGATCTAATCAATGATGGATACAAACATAATAATAGACTACTATACTGTATAAGCGAAATGCTCTTTATACTGTACAGCCATGACAGTGTCTAGGTAGGATTGTTTATAACTTTTTATTTATTTATTTTTGCGATCCTGCCTTCCAAACGCCGTTACAGAATATTTAATACATGTATTTAGTAAAAGTCAAGAACTGACAACTGCGTATCTCAATCTCTGCTCATTCCTTTAGTCAGTAGCCCCTATGTCGTAATTAAGTTAAGCCGCGCCTTCTGTGATAGGGCACGTCTTAATCTGCTAATAATTTCCATAGCACGCATCTTAATAAGCGGCATTCACATTAGTAAATACCAACTTATTTATAGTTTTAAGACGTGTTTTATGGGATTGTGTTAACACACGTCTTATGGCTACTTTTAAGAACCTTTAGTAAATGAGGCCCGAAGTCTTTATATTAGTAAGTGCCAGCACCATCTAGTGTACGGCTGTGTATTGGCAGCAAAACAAAAAGGAAACAAAGCTGAAGATCTGTAGATGGCATTGGCTCTTGTTTCTATAAAGACACCTTGGCTGATCTAGCCTGTGTTACCTGTAGAACTGAATAAGAACCTCTCGGAATGATTGCAAACATCATAAAAAGGGAGAGTAAACAAGAAGAAGAAAATGACATTTTTTACTCTTATTAACTAATTATACAATGGGGAAGATGAGCACTGAATCAAGGCATTAGATTATTTTGGAGTGTGTTAGCTACTGTCATCTGCTTCACTATTGGGCAGGATTAAACACAATGATTCTGGATATGTAACACGAAAAAAGTGTAAACAGTGCAACGGTACTGTGCTACAACAGTGGTAACTGTAGTATCCTTGATAATACCTTAAAGAATTTACTCGACACGGGATTGCATAACACAACGTGATTTTATTTACTGGTGATCGCCATCTTAACTCTCAGTAAACTGAATACAACATCCGGAACCCCAGGCTAGTAATCTTTGTATCTAACGTACATCTAGTAACCACTAGATGTCAGTATCTAACCATTACAGCCTAACACTATTTAATTATAATGTATACCCACTAAATTACACTCCTCCCCCTTAGACTTTTAACCCTTAACACAGCAGTTTAATTTTTTTTTTTTTTTTTCCTAAATTGCCAATTTAAATCTAGATAAGTAGAGGTAGACTACTCTGCCTTACAACAAGCCCAGGGGATTATTCTGCCCCTTTCTTGATGGAACTTGTTAAGAATAGGAGTGCCTAAATGCTACAAATTCAGTCTCTTTGGTGCACTCCTCCCTGGCCATCTGCGAACAGGGGTTCCCCTCACAGCTACTTCAGAAGTTGAAGGAGTTCTTCTAGGAATTACTAGGGGTTCAACACTCAGTTGCATGTTTTGATTCCTCCCCCTCTGGTGTTGAAACCGGCAAAGTAGGTTCGATTTCCTCTGAAACAGCTGGTGTGGCTGGTAACTGACTGACTACTTCAGGCTGTGAAAACTCCCTGGACAACGGCAGTTCAGTTTGTTGCTCAAGTGCCTTTGCAGGTTTACCAAGCACCTTCCCTCTTGAATTATGTCACTGGACCCATGCGTTTAATGACTGTTGCACCGCTCCATTTTTCTCTTCCCCCTTGGAAATTTCGAACCAGTACTTCTTGTTGAGGTCTAAGCTCTCTCAGTGACAACGTGCCTTTGTCATGATGTAATTTCTGTAACTCCTGTTTGTTTTCCACAGTCGTAGCGAGATGTGGTTTAAGCAGGGTGAAGCTGCGTTCTGAGCTGACGCTTTAAAAACAATTCTGCAGGAGAGCTTCCCGTCACAGTGTGTGGTGTGCTCCGGTACATCAGCAGGATGTTCGCCAAGTGATGGTGTAACGGAACTGATGTCCTACCTTGATCCACATTGATCACTTGCTTCAAAAGAGCTTGTTCTAGTGTTTGAACTGACCTCTCTGCAGCCCTGTTTAATGCAGGGTGGTAAGCAGGCACTAGAGTCTGTTTAATTCCATTCCACTTTAGAAATTTTTCAAATTCAGATGAGATAAACTGCGGTCCGTTGTCTGAAACTACTTCTTCAGGTAAACCATAAGAAGCAAACAGTCCCCGTAGCACTTCAATGGTCCTTCAGTGGTCAATGGTCCTGGTTGCTGTGGTTGTTGACATGTGGAAAACTTCCAGCCACTTAGAATGACTATCAATCACCACCAAGAAATGCTCCTTGTCCTTCTCTGCAAAGTCGATATGTATCCTCTGCCATACTCTGGTAGGCCATTTCCATGGGTGCAAAGGAGCAACAGCTGGCATCTTGCGTACCGCCATACAGGTTCTACAGCTCTGTACCGTCCGTTCTATATCCGCATCCAAACCTGGCCACCTCAGATAAGACCTAGCCAAAGCCTTCATACGACAAATACCTGGGTGTTCTTCATGCAGGTCGTTTGGTAATCCCTCTCTGTATACAGGTGGTATAACAACTCGCATTCCCCACAGTATACAGCCTTGCTGTGCTGAGAGCTCATTTCTCCTTGTGACATATGGGCGTAGAGCTTCATCCGCCACAAAATTTGGCAAGCCATGCATTGTATAATCCCACACTTTAGACAGTAGTGGATCTTTTCTTGTGGCCTCTGCAATGTGTTTAGCATCTACTGGTAACTCCTCAACATAGGAAAAATAGAAGACATTACCTTCTTCCACTGTGTTTGCAGTGTCTTGCCCTGGCAATCTGGAGAGTGCATCTGCATTGGCATGGTCCGCAGACTTGCGATATTCAATGTCATAGGTGTATGCTAACAAAATCAAAGCCCAACGTTGCATTCTTAAAGATGCAAATGTGGTGATTTTGATCCCAATATTGTCAGAAGTGGTTTGTGATCAGTAAGCCGTCCGTAAAGGTATATATGGATCTTCTTTTGTCCTTCCCGAAAGTTCAGTTGTATTTTTAGAAGCCAACTCCATTGAAAACGTGATGTTGCAAGCAGTTTTAAAAGTCAAAGGCTTTAAAACCCTCATTTTAAGATATCTCTAAATGACAGTTTGGTGCACCATGCTAGCCAAATCCACATATTATTTAAATATATCTGTAAATCATTTAAAGATATCTTAAAATAACGTCCTGTTCATTTAAAGATATCTGCAAATAATTTGAAGATTTCTTTAAATAACTTCCTGTTCAATTAGAGATATCTGCAAATCATTTAGCGATATCTCTAAATAACTTCCTGTTCATTTGAAGATATCTTTAAATAGACAGGAAGTCCATTGAAAACATAGAGCATTTTCACAGGAAGTCATTTCCAGATATCTCGAAATAGCTTCCTGTTTATTTGAAGATATCTTAAAATGTTTTAGAGATATCTCTAAATGAACAGGAAGTTATTTCGAGATATCTCAAAATGATTTAGAGATATCTCTAAATGAACAGGAAGTTATTTGAAGATATCTTCAAATGATTTAGAGATATCATCAAATGAACAGGACATTTAGAGATACCTCTAAATGATTTAAAGATATTTAAAAATGTATTTTAGATATCATTTAAAGTTCAATTTAAAGATATCTGTAAATCATTTTGAGATCTCTAAATGTATTTTAGATATCTTAAAATGATTTAGAGATATCTTCAAATATTTAGAGATATCTTCAGATATTTAGAGATATCTATAAATGAATTTGAGATATCTCTAAATGATAATTTGGCTTGCCATACTAGATGTCAGTATCTAACCATTACAGCCTAACACTATTCAATTATAATGTATACCCAATACATTACATTAACTTTTCATATTTTTATTAGTGTAACAGTGTTTGAAACATCCACAAGTCCTGCACCCAGTCCTGGGTTTCAGAACTCCCCTTGTTTAAGTATGTTATTGAAATCAGCAGGTGCCAAGTGTTTGAACAATCAACCCCTCTAAACTGATCATACTTAAATAGGTCACATGTGAGTCTGTAGGTTGACTGTTAGGAATTGTTCATGCAGCTATAATGGATGGAACAATATGTTTAACAAGGGTTACTCAAACTCCTGAATCAGTTAAATAATATACTTAGTTAATGGTAGTTCACAAACCCAAGACTGAGTGCAGGGCTAGTGTGAGTTTCTAACCCTGCTGAAATCCAGTGCAGTGCCATGGTACCATATCCAAAACTGTTATATCAGGGCCAGATCCAGTGTGTTGCCATGGCAATGCTGTGGCCTGCTAATTGTTCTACAATCAGGTTTTGCATGGTCATACTTTAGCATTATAATGGTATCCTGGTGGTATTTTCAGATGTCTCTGTAAGGTTGCATTTGGGATAATAAAAGCTTTATAGAGGAAGTACATTTAATTTCAGTATTATGTTTGTATTTAAGTAGCCCTGGGCTAACAAAGCAGCCAGTGTCTAACACAGTAAACAGAAGTGCAAACAATCTTATGTTGAAATGCTCTCCCTTCAACATAGAATTAGTTTACATGAAATTCACCAGTGGCATGCAGTGCCACTGGTGGTCAATTGTTGTACCTGCATTTTCAGCAGCAGGGAATTTAAAAATGTATAATCACCAATAAACAGTATAGAAATACAAGGAATACAAACCAACTGAATGAGAAATAATTCTTTCAATACAATTGATTGCAGCTTCTTTGAAAATATTAGTGTTAATAACATATCAGATTATAGTTTTGCTATTGATAACTCAATCTATAAAGAATACAGAAGAGATCTGAGTCCTGTCTCCTGATCTACGAGGCCCATTATAAAACCTAGCAATGATACTGATACACAAGTTCAGTAATGAGCACTCACTTCATTATCACAAAATTGCCATTAGCATAGCTAACTGCACAGAAAAACAATGGACGGTCCTTCTGGAAGTGTACACAGCATGATACCGATTATTGGACTTGTTCTTTATATTGATTCTGACAACTTCTCCCTATTCGTTTCTGAGGGCTCACTTTTTTCAAAAGTCAGGGATTAAATATAGGCAGTGGCATATCGCCAAATGAAATGAAATCAATTATGAATGGTATCTACCCATACCTCAAAGTCATGGATGCAAATTTATAGCACCAGCAACATAAATTCTGGCACCAGTAGACATGTTTAATTTTTGTATTCCTTAGCAACCACAGATTAATGATAGTTTCTCATTGGGTCTGGACTACTCAAATAACCCGCCCACACTCATCCACATACACAGGAGAGTAGAGTGTGATTAGATATGGAGTGCATTTTGTTAAATATTTACTGTAACACAAAACACTAAAAACTCATTGAAGAGTGGAGGGAGGGGGCTTGATTAGCATGGGTTTTGTAATTAAGCTCATTGGTGCTAAATTTTCAAAAGGATTTGCATTTAAAGTTTTTTGGTAAATCTTTTCTTAGTTATTCTTGTGGTGATCACATTTTGAGATGTAATATTGCTTCCCTACAGATAAGAAGTATTGTTCACTTTAAAACGCAATTCAATGAAAACTGCAGTTTAATATAAAAAATGACTTTGTATATAGTTTTATTGGAAGTAGACTCTCTCAGTAAAGCACCTGGAGTTAACAATGTAATTCCAGTAAATAGGAAAACACATTTATCATTTTTAGGCTTCAATTTATTATTGTATATTGAGGTGTCATAAAAGCATCTGAAGGGCTATATTTGCAGAATTAACAGTTGCATTTAGACTTCACTTTTGCAGTTAACAAAATTAGAATTAGAATAAACATTTACTGTAGAGCTCAATATGTCCTTCGTCTCTTCAGCTAGTACTGGGATCTTTTTAATAATATACACAAAATGCATTGCGATTGATTTTACTTGGCCAATAAGACATTCTCTTTCAAATGTATTCTGAATCAGCTTTTGAAAAAAAACAATGTCTTGTATTCAAATTAAGTCAATGTTAATCTTCCATATAACATGTCTTTCTAATATGCGCACAGTTTCATTATGCAGGAATTAATAGCATTGTTCAGCTGGAGATGAAAGGACATGGTTCCCAGTGTACAAGGATTAATGTGACACAGGACAGAGTTTGACAATGACCATCGGATTGGGATTAACAAAACATTAATAATTGGCAGTGCAAGATATAGAGATGTCATTGAGCAACACCAATAAAGTGTAATACTCTCTTAATAAGGTCAAACAGAAAAAAGAATGTAGTCTGACTACACCACCCTGTATTTTTTCTTTTAGTTTGAATTCCAAATTTAAAACTTAACTACGCATCTTTGCCACAGGATGTCATCAACAAATCGTAGGTGATTCAAGTAGGCGCCATTGATCTTCAGCCCCTTATTTTCCCAATCCAGTGTTAATATGATATATACAGTGTTCTACTGTTGAGTGTGGGTAAATTTATTAGAGGTTGATTTGCAATTTGCAATTTGGTTTCGACACAGCTTTTTGTAGTTGTGTGATCCCATTAAATTGCATTGAACTATTGTATTGCTTAGGTATTGTCTTTAGCGCAGTTTAGCAGCTGTTAACCAGTTCCCTTGCAAAGTAAGGTTGCGAGGAGAGGCAGTTGGAGAAAATCCGAACCTAGCAGTGCTTTGGAAGATGCCAACTACTAGACAGGTCTGTACCCTCTCCCCACCCCTCCTGCTCCCACTACTACTGTACTTATCTGTCTCAGCTGTCCTGCTATGACTGTCTCTCACACCCCTGTTATTCTGTCCTCTCACTCCCATCCTCTGTCCTCTCTCCGCTGCTGCTCCCTAACCCCTCTAACCTCATCCCTCTGCCCCCCTCCCCTCCCCTCCCTCTCCCCTTCCGCACTCTCTCTGGTTCCCCATTGGAACTGCCATAAGAACATGAGAACATAAGAAAGTTTACAAATGAGAGGAGGCCATTCAGCCCATCTTGCTCGTTTGGTTGTTAGTAGCTTATTGATCCCAGAATCTCATCAAGCAGCTTCTTGAAGGATTCCAGGGTTACTCTTCTGCTAACAAAGCTGACTTCATCTCTGCCTTTGCCTCCCACCTCTCTCTCGATTTCTTTGCTCTCACTGAAACCTGGCTGTCTCCTGATAACACTGTAACTCCTGCTGCCTTGTCCTCTCTCTATGTCCTGTCCCATACTCTGCGTCTCTCTTTTCTGTCCCCTCTGACCTCTCCTCACTCTCTATTAACACCTTTGAATTTCACACTGTCAAACTAACCTCTCCCTGTCAACTCCTGCTAATTGTACTGTACCGTCCCCGTGGACCTCTCGCTTACTTTCCAGATAAACTCAACTATCTCCTCTCCTCCCTCCCCTCTCTGTCTACCCCAGCTGTCCTGTTGGGTGATTTCAATATCAATATCTCTCCAACCCCACTCACTCTGTCAGATTCCTTCCTCTCCTTCACTCCTTCAATTTCTCCTTATCTCCATCCCCTCCTACCCACAAATCTGGCCGTCAACTGGACCTCACCTTCTCCAGGGCCTGCTGCCCCTCCACCCTCTCTGTCACCCCTCGGGACCTCTCTGATTACGATTTCATCTTTTTTTCTGTCTCTTCCCTCTCTCCCTACTCCACCTACCCCCACTGTCATCTCCCGCCATAACCTCTGCTCACTCTCCCCCTCAGTCCTTGCCTCTGCAGCTCTCTCTCACCTCCCTCCTATCGACTCCTTCCCCCAACTCTCTATAGACTCTGCTACCTCATCCCTCTTCTCCTCCCTCACCTCCTCCCTTGACTCCCTCTGTCCTCTCACCTCCCAACCTGCCCGTCCCTCCCCTCCCCTGGCTCTGCTCTGTGCTCCACGTGGCAAGAACAGAACTGCGCTCTGCTGAAAAGAAATGGAAGAGAACCAAACTCCCTGCTGACCTCTACCACTCCCTCCTCACCTCCTTCTCCTCTACTCTCTCTCTGCTAAACGCTCCTATTTCCAATCTATTACCCAATCTTCCACTAACAACCCCCGGAAACTATTCTCTACCTTCCTCCTCAATCCTCCTCCCCACCTCCTCCCTCTTCTATCTCTTCTGAAGGCTGTGCCTCTTTCTTCTCCTCTAAAATCTTTGATATCTGCAAACTCTTTAACACCTCTCCCTCACCCTCACCCCCTCCTGCTCCAACCCAACACCCTCTGTCTCTACTACTAACTCACCCTCCTTCTCCTCCTTCTCTCCCCTCTCAGACTCTGACCTCTCCTCCCTCCTCCAGGGCCACAAACCCAACATGTGCATCCTGGACATCCTCCCTACTCACCTCTTTCAAGCTTCTGCTCCTGCTCTACTACCTTTCATCTCCCCCCTTCTCAACACCTTCTCAACACTGCTCTCTCCTCTCTGGCCTCTTTCCCTCTGCCTTCAAACAAAAATCTACCCTCGACCCCACCTCCCTCCATAACTACCGTCCTGTATCCCTCTTACCCTTCCTCTCTAAAACCCTCGAGCGTGCAGTACACCACCAGCTCTCTGCTTTCCTGTCTAACCACTGTGCTCAACCCTCTCCAATCTGGTTTCCGCCCTGCTCACTCCACTGAAACTGCTCTCCTGTCTGTCACTAAGTCGCTAAACTCTGCCCGTGCTGCCTCTCTCTCCTCTGTCCTAATTCTCTTCGATCTCTCTGCTGCCTTTGACACTGTTGATCACTCTATTCTCCTATCCTCTCTCGCTGACCTGGGAATCTCTGGCACTGCTGTGGCCTGGTTCTCCTCCAATCTCTCCGACTACACCTACCATGTAACCTGACATGGCTCAGCCTCCACACCTCACCCTCTCTCAACAGGAGTCCCCCAAGGATCAGTCTTGGGTCCTCTCCTGTTCTCTCTTTACACCCATCTCCACTCTAGCACGCACCTGCCATTTCTTCCTGAGCAACATACGAAGAATCCGACCCTTCCTCACCAACTACTCCATGCAACTCCTCGTCCAGGCCATGGTACTCTCCCGCCTGGACTACTGCAACTCCTCCAAAAATGTGAAAGCAGCGGGTGCTAATTGTCACACATAGGTCAAGCCCTTCCACTTTACAAACAGCGGCAGCAAACAGGAGCTTCCTCTTTAAAAGTACAGCAGCTGGGCATTAAAACACTTCTATTCTGCGCCGCACAGCTGTTAAGGAGTTTAACACTTATTTTAGGTGGATGGCGCTTGTTATCCTGGCTCCATTTTACACTTCAGTGGTTCATTGATAATACATCATGGGGTCTATTCGACTGATCTGCCACTCTGCATACTTATAAAGTTGTAAATACACTCAAGAGGTAATTATGCTCTGTTAGAGATTATGATTTTGTAATCCTTGACACACAAAGGCCCAAACAAAATGATGTAGTCAGCATATGTTAATTAGACCCCAGTGACTACACCAGCAAAAGAAAATAAATTTATCGGGTAAAACAGTGAGGGAAGAAGAGGGGGTGTGGTCTTGCGACAGGCCTTTTAAAAATAATTGAAAAAAATGTAAGGTAGGGGGTCCCTATGACTCACCCAGTAGCCGCGTGGTGTGCGGGTGGAGGGGAGTCATACAGCGCAGGTTCGCATCCTGGCTGTGCAAAGTAGGCTGGTCTTCGCTGGGGACTCCGAAGGGAGCGTTGCATTGGTTCTGGCGCTCCCGTGGGTTAGGGAGGTAAAACCAGCAGGGACTGTGTGGTGGGGTGCCACGCCTACTCCACCTCCACAGGCAATAGGCATGTCCACGCCAGGGTCCGAGTCTGCACAGCCTGCATCACCTAGGACTGCCGAGCCTGCATCACCTTGGGCTGCTGAACAACAACAACAACAATAATAATAATTCAAAATACTTCATGAGTTTATTATCTCATGATGCTTTATAACTTTAAACAGCATAGTAACCATGAGCCTATCTACACACTGTAAGGAATTATTTGCTAATTTTACATTTAACCTTAAAGAGAGGTCAAAGGTCACAGACGATTTTTGGATAGAGCATATATGGTTTCCTATATGTGTTCCATAGTAACCATTAATCTATCTACACTATGTAAGGAGTTATAAGCTAGTTTTGCATTTGACCTTATGGAGAAGGGAAAAAGTCACGGTCCAGTTAATTTTTTAATAGAGCATATGTGGGTTAATTTGTGTATTCTATAGTAACTATGACACTGTTTAAACTCTCAAAGGAATTTTAAACAAGTTTTGCATTTGAGCTTTAGCAAGGTATTATGTGCAAATATGTGCAATTTGACCATTGCTGAAATGTGATTGGCTCATGGCGGCCATGTTTTTTTATGTAGCGAGTTGCTTGTCAACTTAATCAAATAAACATTTTTTCAGCTGAAGCGGTTTTAAATTTAAGAAGAAAATGTAGGTCTGGCAGCCATCTTGTTTTACAAAAGAATACCATTTTGCCATATTTGAATTCCATTGTCCCCAGGATGATGCCTACCAAGTTCAGAGTTAGTTGGTTAAACGGTTTGCAAACAGAAGCAGTCTGATGTTTGGGGCACATTTTGGCGAATTTGGTGTCAGCGATTTTATAGTAAAATTTATCGCAGCAACTCGATCAGTCGGTTCACCAGTTCCCAAGAAGAAGATTTTGAAAGGTTTTTCCAAAAAATGCATTAGACCGCCATCTTGGTTGACGCAGGAGCGCAATTATTGTTGCATCTGAACTGTAATCTATATGGGATGATACTTGCCAAGTTGCATGTTGATTGGTTACACCGCGTGCGAACATGGATCAGTTTAAAGATTTGGGAGGAAAAACAGTTAGAATTGCCAGCAACTTTATGGCATCAAGGACCAGTAACAGTAACAATACCAGTAGCAGTACTTTAGCAAATAGTGCAAAATGTCAGTACTAGTACCAAACACTTTAGCAAATAGTGCAGAATGACATTTTTATATAGTTACAATGACCTTATCTGCACTCTATTATGAGTTATAAGCCAGTTTTACATTTGACCTTTAGGAGACGTCAAAGGTCACAGGTAGTGACATTATCTGATAGAGCATACAAGAGTTACTATATGTGTTCCATAGTAAATGGCCCTATCTGCACTCTATAAGGAGTTATTGCCAGTTTTGTATGTTCATGATGTCATCCAACGTGGCAGCCATGTTTTTTTTTTTTTATTGTAGCAACTTCCCTTGAATAACCTTTAAAGACAACCACACTAGGATCATGTGTGCCAATTTTTGGTTCAATCAGACTAGCGATTTCAGAGACAGAGGTTTGCATTTGACCTTAAGGAGAGGTCAAAGGTCACTGTCAAGGCTTTTTTTTTAAAAGACAATATTTTGCTATCATCTTAAAACTAAACAGCATGTTGCTCAAATTTTCCAAATCACCTCTGTTCTAAGGCCACCACACCATGTGATCTATGACCTTAATTTTCGCTCTGACACAACTTCCCTTAGGTGGTTACCACCCTACCACGTTTCGTGAGTTTCCGTGCAACGGTTTTTATTTTAGAGCCATTTTAGAGCCATTTGAAAAAAGAGCAGAAGAAAAAAAAATAACACCCTAACAGAAACAATAGGCTTCCCAGCTATTCTGTCTTGGAAGCCTAATAAAAATCCTAACAGAAACAATAGGCTTCCCAGCCACTCTGACTGGGAAGCCTAATACAAATCCTAACAGAAACAATAGGCTTACCAGCCATTCTGGCTTGGAACCCTAATAATCCCAGCAATAGCAATAGGCTTCCCAGTCATTCTGGCTTGGAAGCCTAACAATAATCCCAACAATAACAATAGGCTTCCCAGAAATTCTGGCTTGGAAGCCTAATAATAATACAAATCCTAACAGAAACAATAGGCTTCCCAGCCATTCTGGCTGGGAAGCCTAATAATAATCCTAACAAAAACAACAGGCTTCCCCAGCCTTTGGCTAGGAATCTTAATAAGAAGAATAATCCCAGCAATAACAATAGGCTTCCCAGCTCTATGGGACTGGAAGCCTAACAATAATAATAATAATAATAATAATAATAATACTCATGCAATTATCATGTCTTTTTAGCTAAACAAAGGCTTTTATTAAAATCAATTTTGCTTATTACTATTTGCATGTATTTTAGCTCAGAGGATCATTGGCTGATGATTAGTGGAATGGAAAAGGATTTGTAATGAATGCTGCTACTCTGTTTTCATTCATAATTCTAACATACTGCAAATTGGAGAGCTTCATAACTGCAAACCCTTGTTAATAACCTGCCTATTAGACTTTGAGAGGTTAATGTTTGTAGTGAACCCTGAGAACTGATAATAAAACCACTCTACACTTTTACATCAAAGGCAAATAAGCAAAACCATGACATACACTGTCAATATGGTAGTGCCACCAACTGCATTAATTCAGAGTTTGCAAGGTGTTTAAATTGTTACAGAACACCCTGTGAAGTTTTTTTTAAGGTATGCATTGTTACCCTTTTAAAAATGTAGTACCAGAGGCGCAAATCAATTACATCCCAAAAGTAGACACATCTAAATCTAAAACAAAATGGCCAAAATGGTTTAACAGATCAATTAAAAAAATATTCAGCGAAAAAAGGCACTTTACAGAGCATTTAAAAGGGACTAAAAACAAAGTACACAGAAAGAGTACTTGGAACTGCAAACGCAAGTCAAAAAGGAAGTTAGAAAGGCCAATAGAGAGATAGAAATCAATATTGCTAAGGGGGCTAAAACCAATTCCAAAATGTTTTTCCAATATTATAACAGCAAGAGAACATTCAAAGAGGAGGTTAAATGTCTAAGAGACACAAATGGCAAAATCATAGATGAAGAAAAAAAAATAGCAAATATATTAAATGATTACTTTTCACAGGTTTTTACAAAGGAGGACAGGGACAACATGCCCCACATGTCGACCTGTTCCTATCCAATTTTAAATAACTTTAGCATAACAGAGGCAGAAGTGTTAAAGGGACTAGGAGCTCTTAAAATAAACAAATCCCCTGGGCCGGATGAGATCTTCCCAATAGCACTCAAAGAAATGAAAGAAGTTATTTACAAACCGCTAACCAAGATCATGCAGCAGTCTCTTGACACGGGTTTGTACCAACAGACTGGAAAATTGCAAACGTAATACCGATCCACAAAAAGGAAGACAAAACCGAACCAGGTAACTACAGACCAATAAGCCTTACTTCTATTATATGTAAACTTATGGAAACTATAATAAGATCTAAAATGGAAAATTACCTATATGGTAACAATATCCTGGGAGACAGTCAGCATGGTTTTAGGCAAGGGAGATCGTGTCTAACTAACCTGCTTGACTTTTTTGAGGATGCAACATTGACAATGGATAATTGCAAAGCATATGACATGGTTTATTTAGATTTCCAGAAAGCTTTTGACAAAGTCCCGCATAAAAGATTAATTCTCAAACTGAACGCAGTAGGGATTCAAGGAAATGCATGCACATGGATTAGGGAGTGGTTAACATGTAGAAAACAGAAAGTACTGATTAGAGGAGAAACCTCAAAATGGAGCGAGGTAACCAGTGGTGTACCCCAGGGATCAGTATTAGGTCCTCTGCTATTCCTAATCCACATTAATGATTTAGATTCTGGTATAGTAGGCAAACTTGTTAAATTTGCAGACGACACAAAAATAGGAGGAGTGGCAAACACTGTTGCAGCAGCAAAGGACATTCAAAATGATCTAGACAGCATTCAGAACTGGGCAGACACATGGCAAATGACATTTAATAGAGAAAAGTGTAAAGTATTGCATGCAGGCAATATAATGTGCATTATAAATATCATATGGGAGATACTGAAATTGAAGAAGGGAACTATGAAAAAGACCTTGGAGTTTATGTTGACTCAGAAATGTCTTCATCTAGACAATGTGGGGAAGGTATAAAAAAGGCCAACAAGATGCTCGGATATATTGTGAGAAGTGTTGAATTTAAATCAAGGGAAGTAATGTTAAAACTTTACAATGCATTAGTAAGACCTCACCTAGAATATTGTGTTCAGTTCTGGTCACCTTGTTACAAAAAGGATATTGCTGCTCTAGAAAGAGTGCAAAGAAGAGCAACCAGAATTATCCCGGGTTTAAAAGGCATGTCATATGCAGCCAGGCTAAAAGAATTGAATCTATTCAGTCTTGAACAAAGAAGACTACGCGGCGATCTGATTCAAACATTCAAAATCCTAAAAGGTATAGACAATGTCGATCCAGGGGACTTTTTTGACCTGAAAAAAGAAACAAGGACCAGGGGTCACAAATGGAGATTAGATAAAGGGGCATTCAGAACAGAAAATAGGAGGCACTTTTTTACACAGAGAATTGTGAGGGTCTGGAACCAACTCCCCAGTAGTGTTGTTGAAGCTGACACCCTGGGATCCTTCAAGAAGCTGCTTGATGAGATTCTTGGATCAATAAGCTACTAACAACCAAACGAGCAAGATGGGCCGAATGGCCTCCTCTCGTTTGTAAATTTTCTTATGTTCTTATGTTCTTATGTTCTTTGCTGTGTCCCGTGTTGTCCGTATGGCAGCATTATATTTTTAAATATACTCTTGACTTTTGAATCACATAACTCATGGGTCAACTGGGCATTTGTTAACATTTACTCAGGAGTGGGAAAAAAAAATCTCTGAGGATCCCTCCTGCAACAACACTAGTTTTCTATTTCCACAATCCGCCACTCATTTCAATCAGAGCACCAGCATCGCTGCAGGAGGGAGCACAAACTGGATACACTTTCAAAGTTGAAAAAAGCCATTCCCCAGTTGATTTACCTATGATGTGTGGAAATAAAAATCTAAATAAATTGGCTGTATGTTGAAAAAAAGAAAATGCTATGTGGCAGGGTGGCTAAGTGGTGACGTCAGGCCAGAGTGCAGGAAGGAAAAACTGACACCAGGTACTGCAGTGCAAAAAGACGCGGCGTGCGACATTTATTCAAAAACAATAAAAATAAATAAAAGGTTTCAACAAAAAGAAACTTTCTCACAGAGTAAAATAAAAAAGATAAACAAAGCAAATCTTGAACACAAAACAATGCTAAGGTCAGGCTGAGCAACTGCCTTCACTGATCCTTACGTTTTGTTTAAAATAAATTTCTCTCTATCCTCTCGCTCTCGTTCCTCCTCTGAACACCCACCACCAGCTGGAGAGTTGCAGGCTTTTTATACCGTGGCCGAGGGGTTTAACTAGCTGGTAATTATTCTATTACCCCTCGGCCACAAGAACACATTTTAAATTAAAACAAAACAATTACAAAACAAATGCACGGCTACGCCGTCAATACATTTTTAAATAAATACAAATAAATAACACAGCTTTTGCCATCATATTTACACCTAATAATTCATAACAATAATAATAATAATAATAATAATAATAATAATAATAATAATAATAATAATAATAATAATAATACAGCAAAAGAAATACAAAATAATAAACTGCACAGGATCGGAGTAACCCATTCTATAAATAAACAATATATTTAAACAGCAGGGCTTTCTACCGCCCTGCTACATGCTATGATATGCAACAGGGGATACAGCAGAGGTAAAGCAATGTGATTCTTGTGGCTGGTGCTCTGTAACATTATGAACTCCTTCAGGGAATTTACTGGAGGTGCATCAACATCACTTTTGAGATGTGAAACTTCAGCAGTATTAGCTAACCGCCTGTTTATAAATGCAGGTTGTTGATTCAGCTGGGACTACATTAAATGCTCAGGGAACATCAACATTATGAATAGCATCTGTTGTAAATGGTAATTGTATTTTAATCATCCACAGAGGGGCTGAATAGCAATTTTGCAATCTGATAGTAACTTTAAGGTCAGATTTAAGAAAAAAGGTTTTGGGGAAAGCATTTTTTTTAATGTCTATGTGTAAATACTCATGGAAGTGTGGATGTTCCTGGAACATTTTGCACTGGACAGCATGCCCCCACAAACTTAATTTGCTGTGTTTCCCATAGTGAATACAGCTAACATTTATTATATTAGTATAATATTCATTTACAGAGTCCATTAGCATTCCATTAGGAACACATGAATTAGAAATTATAACCCACCTCCTAAATAAAATGTATCTACCAGTACTGGATAAGTGTTCCTTATCTCAGCTATTACAGAAACATGTCTTTTGGGAAATAACTGATATTAACAATGAGAACTTTTGATTTTTTTTTTCAATCAATCTGAGTGTAATGGAAGTGTTTTCTTATTGATAGCAATAACAATAATGATATTGCAAGTCCACTGGAAGCCATAATAGTAGTACAGTATTTCATGTTAGATTTCAAAATGTCACATTTTTCAATATTTGCTAGCTTTTCTTAAGTATGTGGAAAACTACAAAGTGGTATGTAATTCAATATGTTAACGTAACATTATTCAGCAGGTTTCATTCGACTTAATGAAGCAAAATTAGTTAATTCTACAGGGTGATGCAAAACATTTGGCCAGAGCTGTAGTCCCGTTCACTAGAAACAAAGTGCCATTAAAGAGGTCAGACTGTACCAGAAGTGAATAGCTTAATTAGCTTTGCAGTAGCAAGCAAGCCATAGTCTGATGCAGCTTTTTATATAGATGTCAGACATAGTTAATTATGCCCTGTTATGAAATACATTATAGAAGCATTAAAACCCATTTAAAGTTTTTTTGTCTTCATCTGGGTGATTTTTTCCCAAGGAATATTCATTTTTCATTATAATAATAATTCAGTGTTGTCCTGTTCCCTTGCTTAATGTCCTGATAAATGACAGGATTTATTTTAAGTCGTAATTACCGGTATCCATTGCCATCTCCTCAGTGCCAGGCTAAATGATTTTCATGATATCACCCCATTGTGAGCTACGACTACAAGATATTTTTCTGCCAATGCATTAAGATTCCATTACTCTCATAAACATAAAATAAAGTTTGTATACTTGACAAAGCTGTAGTGAATGAGTTTTGAAGATACAAGTGAACAGCATTATTGAGGTTGTAACCTTATTATATATTGCTGTTACTTAACTGTATGCCTGCTGTATATTACTGCTGCCCTTTAACCCTTTCACACATTAACTATTGAAAAGAGCTGAAAAAATGTTTTGGGCACATAATACATATATTTTCCCTTACATTTAAAAAACAAATTTCCACTGGAAAAAGGGCATCCACAAATGAGGTCATCATGCATTTTCGTCTTCCATATGTACTCATATAAAGACTAGAAGAGTTTTTTTTGTGAGGTCGCCATGCATAAAGGTGTGAAGTGTCTACTGACCACAAAAGTTTATGGGAGCTTCATAAGGTGGGCTGACAGTGGTCAAGTTCCAGGAGAGTAGCCAGACCCTGAACATGTTTAGATGTGTACCCTTTGTGAATTGCAATAAAATCTTATAGATCCACTGTATCTAATGTCAACTACAGAATTATCAGCGTTCCGGATGTTTCTAATGCCGGGGCATTCCACATTGCAAACCTCTTGCCCTTCTGGTCTACCTTATAGAAATGTACAACATAAAGCAAATTATAAGCAAACCATCAGTGCACAGTTTATGCAGTCTTAAGACCACTATGTAGCATTCATAAAACTTTCAGAAAGCTTACATAACACTATATCAATGACTTTGAAAAAACTACATAAGTATAACATGCTGCCATAAAGGTGTTTTTTTTTTAACCCACAAGTACTGCAATTGAAAATTCAGCACTTCAAGTGCATTTCTGTGACTCATAGTCATTAATACTTTTACTGTGATTCATGAGATAAAATAAATAACATTTTAGCAGCTTTGTATAAAACTGTTATGGCAACACTGTATGAATACCATGCAGGTTATGTCCGTTTTCAAATTGGTTATTAAGTATAATGCACATTGTTATACAGTGTAACATTTTAAAAATAAGTTAGAATGAAAGCTACACAGTATCCAATTTAAATAAAATGTTAGTGCAATGGGATGAGAACTCATCTGTTAGGGGTATTGAAGAAGTTGTATTATAGACAGAGAATGTGTGTATTAAATGAACTCCCTGAATTGTGAGTTGGTGTAGTTACTGTGCGTATTTCATAATGAATGTTCATTTGGAGGGCAGTGAGGTGATTGAAATGTGCTGTTGCATCTGTGAAGGAAAGTGATTTGGAAGAAGACCGTAATGAATACTTTATGTATAGTAGGTGATGTTCCGCAGTTTGGGTTATTGCCATTTTAATTTGAACCACATGCTATACTGGCATCGAAACAGTTGCAGCTGAGCAGCAAAGGCATTAATATTTCAGTCCAGAAGGATGTCACAGTGGCCTTGGTGGATTCCAGGTGTCTTTTAATGGCACGTCTGAGTCTCACCAACACTGCAATGGAGTTTGATAAGAAACATAACCGTGTCAATAGCTAATCAAATAATTTATTATATCTTTTGCACATTTCCATTTGTCATGTAGGTCTCACACATGCAATTTGAAAGAAACACACATGTTGTATTTTAATTAGAAAATCAATAACTTCTTGCACTTTCTAGGCCATCTAGCGATAAATTGAACCCACCCCTTCATACCCTCTTCTGTTATTAACTGACCAGTTGCTTTCCCTACTGACTGACATGCTTGGCAGTCAGCGATATGCTTTAACCTTGATGAGGTCAAACTACCAAGGAACTGAAATGGTAAAGACTACTTTAAAATAAATAATGCAAAGTGTGAGCTTTCTTGATATTAAAAACAAATAAACAAAAAAAACGGGAATATATTTTTTAACAACATTTGCTCTTTCAAAACTGCACATTTGTTCACAACAGGAACATTTTATTTAATACACTTTGGTTAAAAAAGGGGGAAAAAACGACAGTCAAACTGCTTAATATCACTCCGATTAATAATTATTATCATCACATTGAAATGTCCCCACCACAATATAATGGTAGTCAATGGAAACAAGCTCCTGATAATATCACTTTGGTTAATGTCACACTCCGCTTAATATCACTTCAAAATGCCTGCATCAACTGTACTGTATTTGACACATTGTGCATACACCGTACTCGACAGCCTTGTGGTCACATGATCACCCAGCTTCACTCCAGGGGCCAGTTTTTCAAAATTTTGGTAATCGGATTTCTGCGTTTGATCTGGATTATATTGTGCAACTGGGTTTTTCAAAAGATTAATATGTGATCGGGATTACTGTGATCGAGATTTCGTTTTGGTAATCAGATCACACTTTTAATCACGATTAAATGTTGCAATTGTGTTCTTCAGAATTTAAAGAGGAGATAACGATTACTTTGATCCAAAATATCAGGATAATTGTGATTCTACTGCGGGTGGATTTAGCTTTTAAATGATCATAGAACATCAATATTTTGTTTGAATTGTCATAGCAAACACACAGGCCCACCGAGAGGGCAGGGAGGACGGGGAAATTTCCCCGGGGCCCAACACCTCGAAGGGGGCCCAATGCTTGAAGGGGCCTTGATGAAGGGGGAACTTTTTTTATTTTTTAATATATATAAAATATTTTAAAGCAACTAGCCCTGCACAAGACCCTTTGCGTTCCCACCACCACATTAAAAAGAAAAACAACTGGTACTGCACACCGAGCCGATGTGCTTCTGTTGTGTAATGATTGTGTATCCAGGCGCTGTCAAACACTTGCGGGTGCGGCAGCGGGACATACCAATCCTTCCCCGGGGCCCAATGACGGCTCTCGGCGGCCCTGCAAACACACTCTATATGTCAAAATCGAATGTTATCATATCATATTTACTTATTTATTTCAGTTTTGTATCCATGTAAGCAACAGGAAAACACGTATTTAGTGGTGCAGTTTTAAAAATAATAATAATAATAATAATAATAATAATAATAATAATAATACGCTTCACATACGCCTCCTTAAAGCTCGTCTGAGATACTGACTCCCGACCGATGAGGAAGACGATGAAGATGTCTAAAAATACATGTAGTTTTTTCAAACGTTTTATTTTTATCCAATTTAGATTTAGTTATTTAATTTCTGTTAAGTAAGTATACATAAAATAACAATTGTTTGCATGTGTTATATGTGCACTAACATTAAAAGTGATTTGTGTGATTTTTGTTAAAAAATAATAATATAAAAGAACATAAATAAAGTTGTGTATTACTCATTATTACCACAATCTTATTTATTTTTAAATTTGGCTATATCATAAATAATGGCCTCTTAAAATATATATATATATATATATATATATATATATATATATATATATATATATATATATATATATATATATATACTCTTATTAGGAACTAGCCGACTTCAAAAAACTGTATTCCGTAATTGTGATTATTTGTTACCTGGATAAATGTAATCCAGCAATGACATTTTCTGACCATTAGCATTATTAAAATGAAAAAGTCTTGCAAACTAAAATATTTAAACATAGCCACAAAGACTGAAATAAATCCTCTATTCGTCAACGATCTCAAAGATTTTTAAAAAAAGGAATGCAATTTTGAGTGTCGATCACAGCTCTCAAGTGGCTACTATGACTGAAAGAATGCGTGCAGGAAAGTAGGAGGACTTAGATGAGAACTTCAATTTTGTTTGGTCTTTTGGTTTGTTAAGTTATTGATGAACTTCTTTCTGATAATGTCAGTTCTGCTTCTTGTCACAATTTATTCTGAGTTAACTGAAATGATATTAACAAATACATTTATTTTGGCATCCTTTAATTGTTATTTTGGGTGTTTGTTTTTTAAATAACTTGTATGAATGCTTATCAAGATGACTTCTAGTCAAAACATTTGTCATTGAACTTAATCATCTATTTCAAAATTTCTACATTTCATGCTATTGAGTGTTTAGTAGTTATTGATGACAAAACTGAATCTAACATGGCTGCTGCAAATCTTCATCTTTGCTGTTATTTCCATTTCTAATGATAAATGAATACATTACAATAATTAGCTCCCATGTCCTAATGTGCTACCATGTCCACATCTTGCATTTTGCATTTCTCGTTTTATCAAACCTTAATTGAATCCCTGTCACGCCACCAATCAATTTGCCAGGACTGCCGCCAACTCTACATGATGAATCGCTGTGTGTGTGTGTGTGTGTGTGTGTGTGTGTGTGTGTGTGTGTGTGTGTGAGATGGCATGGGTTTCTGGTAATGGGAAGGAAAGTGGTTTTGTTCATGCTACGATTCTAAAACTCTGTTCAGTATCCAGTGACATAAATCATTTCATAACTTTTCTCACTGCTCAGAAAAAATGGTGAAATGAATATTAAAGAGCAGAAACTGAAAACCCTAAAACCTCAAGTCAATATTCTAATGTTTATCAACCCCTTTATTTGAATTGGACACTATATCACATGTATAACACTTTCATTCAGGCTATATAACACTGTAGAACCACCTGTTTAAACCTTCAGAATCACTTTAAAAACCGACAGGCATTTACGTAGTGATCATTTGTTTTTTTTAATGTAATGCTACAGAATGATACCATTTAAAAAATCATAGTAATTACAGTAAAAATGTTGATGTCTATGGCATGCACTTGAATTTCCCATTACAGTATATTTAATTTGTACCAAACGTTACAACAACATGTTATGTCAGTTTTTCAAAAAGTTATTCTGAAGAATTATATACTTTGTTATAGAGTGTTAAATGGCCTTTATGAAGTGTTATGAATACTTCATAGTGTCCATAAAAATCCATCAATCCTACTATACCTATCTTGCACTTCAATGCATAGGTCTTATATTCAAGCCTTACAGTGGGGGTATTTTCGTGTTGTGATTTTGATTCAGTATTACCCTACCTAATTTGAAATGCACAATTTGAATGTCACCTCAATGCTGCAACCCACGCGTACCAATAAGGAGGGATGAAGATCAATGGGCTACTAGTACTTGTGCCCCATGTCACCAACAATACTTTTGGGATATACCTGCCACAGGTCAGGTATTCACTGAACATTTTATATCAGAGCTGCCGATAGGCCCCTCCGGGGAGTGACATCCTCGGTCCTGCCTTCCGAGGGAACAAATAGGAGCTAACTTCCTCTTTTGCTTCTCACCGTGGTAAGGTAAGGTAGTAACCTGTCCAGTTGCTGTGATGGATGTCTGTATGAAAGAGCTCTCACATTCCCCTGCTTTATTTTTGAAAAATATTGCTGGAAGTCGGCTTGCCGCTTACCTGGAATCAGTAAACTCAGCTTCTGTGAACTGAGCTATAGTCGTTGCGCAACTGCGCATCATTAATTTTTGTCTCTTTACATCAGTGTGCATCGCTTGCAGGCTGCTTTCTAACATGCAGCATCTGCTGTTATATGTTATTTTCTCCTGCTATTTGCAACTAAAAAAAATAAATAAAAGAGACACGTAATTCCTCCACCGGAGCCCGTCTTTGCCCCACGTCCTGCTGTTGAGTCGACTCCGCCGGTTGTCTCAGCCTGCTCTGTGTGCTTGGCCTAAAAAAAAAAGAAAAAGAAAACTCTCTTCAGTCTACCCGCCTGGCGTGGTGACTGCTCTACCCCCACAGCTTGGCTGTTGTGATGCATGTGTATGTTCTTTTCTTGTACTGCTCTTGCTATCGCCCTCGCTGCACCCCGGTGCAGCACCGTGTGTTTCTGCATACTGCTCTCCAGTAGCCCAACTGCAGTCACTCGAGCCTGTCTATCAACCCTAGCGTATGTTACATGCTACCCCGGGTTTTGTGACTGCACACAGTTAAGGCTAGGCGCCTGTCCCCAGTACCCTCAGTGCTAGCCATCCTCAGTGCCTCACAGCCTCGGTGCTTCAGTGCCCTCGGTGCTTACACACTCCATGCCGCGGTGCTTCAGTACCCAGGAACCTTACTACTCAGGCGTTAGGTGCCCCTGGTGCTTCGGTGCCAAGCGGGACTTTGGACCCTCAGTGTTTCGGCACCCCTGGTGCCCCAGTGTTGCGTGCTCTCAGTGCTTTGGTACTTCGGGGCCTCAGAGGATCGGTGCACACAGTGCTTCGGTGCCGTCTCAGTGTTTGGCACTCCTCGTTGCTTAAGCACCCTTGGGATCTCAGAGCCTCGGTGCACATGGTGCCCTTGGCGCTCCAAAGTTCGGCTCTCTAGAGTTCAGTGCTCCAGAGTTTTAGAAGCCCTCAGGGCTTGTTACCCCTCAGTGCTTCTGCGCCCTCAGGCCTCAGAGCCTTGGTGCACACAGTGCCCTCAGTGCCTCAGCGTCCTCGGTGCCTCAGCACTCCAGAGTCAGACGCCTTCATGATCTTCGCACCCTCGGGCCTCAAGGCCTCAGACCCCCGATATCTACAGTACCCTTGGTGCTTCGGCGCCCTCAGTGCCTCAGTGCTCTAGTTAGGTGCCCTCTGTGCTTCGTCACCCTCGGGACCTCAGAGCCTTGGTGCCCTCGGTGTCTCGACGCTATGACGTTAGACGCACTTGGTGATTGGTGCCCTCGGTGCTTTCAGTGCCCTCAGGTCCTCAAGGCCCCAGTGCCTCCATTTCTGGACGCTCTCAGTGCTTGTGCAACCGATATTCTCATTCACTTATGCCTTGGTACGTTACACCTCGTGCATGTAGTGTGACCTTGATGGCAAACATGCCAAAGTTTTATGCTTGCATGTCCTGAGGAGGGAAGCTTCCTTCAGAGGACAGACACCTCCTCTGTATCCGGTGCCTGGGCATGCATCACGCCTCCTCTGTCTTGTGAGGTGCTTTCTTTTGCGAGATTTGTGCAGCATTCCAGCTTCGGGTTCTATGCAGCAGAATCTCCATACTCTCCTCTCTGTGGCTTCTCTAGCTAGCTCGACTGAACCGTCTGTGGTGCTGGGAGCCCTGGTCTCCGCCATTCTCCGATTATCCCAGAGCCCCTCGCAGATCATTCCCTGTGCTCAGGCTCCGGCGTCTCATGCATGGATAGATCTCCTGCATGGAGTGCTAAGCGGGCAAGACAATCGAAGCAGGCACAGGACATCTCTGACTTGAAGGACCAAATGGCTCAAGTCCTGGAGTATTTAGCCAGGTAGCAGGCCCAACCCCCTGCTCTGGCCCCAGCTCTGCCGTTATCACCCTGTATTTACCAGTGATCGCCAGGGATACTTCAGAACTGGACCTGGCTGTGGCCGAGGAAGACCAGGACGTGATCTGAATGATGAGGGAGGAGATACCCAAGATCTAACCTTTGAGAGGTCCCAGCTCCGAAACAACCTCGGACGCTGGGCTTTTCCCTCTTCCAAGCTCAATCCCTGCGCTTATAGAGCGATCCTCCAGGATGCAGGCAGGATTGCCCTGCCTTCAGCCCTGACTTCCTGGAAGTGGTACGGTCCTGGCAGGGGAACGTTGGACGTGGGGCCCCAATGCAACTGCGCTCCCGGAGCCAGTTCCACTGCCGCCACAGGCAGCCCCCACAGGCAGCCCCCACAGCAGGCTCCGCCACAGCCTCAACAGCCCAAGCAGGGCCCCTGAAGGCCTGCAGCCTCAAACCCACCCTTTTACATAACACCAGCCACAATATTGAAGCAATTGCCAATCGGGCACTTGGGTGCTCGCCACCGTACACACCAGTTACAGTATGTGCTTCAGTATTGCATGGGTCCTTCTCCCTTTCAAGGGATCACGGTTACATCCATGAAAGACCCTTTCCAGGTCTCGGCTCTCAAACAAGAAGTAGCTACACTACTTCTCAAACGAGCCATCTTCCTTGTAAAACCGACCTCCTAAGAGGAGGGGTTCTACTCAAGGTATTGTCTGGTGCCGAAGAAGGATGACAGCCTTCGCCCCATCCTGGACCTAAGACACCTCAACGGGTTCTTGTGGGAGATGAGGTTCCAGATGGTCACACACCATTCTGCAGTCTGTCCGGCCGCGTGACTGGTTTACCACCGTGTACTTGAAGGACACATATTTTCACGTCCCTTTCGTCCCGTGCACAGGAAGTATCTCTGCTTTGCCTTTCAGGGAAGTGTCTTCGAATTTTCCATGTGCCATTCGGCCTCTCCTTAGCCCCCTGCACATTCTCAAAGTGCATGGATGCCATCCTGGCTCCCTTGCGGCTGCAGGGGATCAGGGTGTTGAACTACCTGGACGACTGGTTGATCTGTTCCCAGTCGCAGGAAGGAGCAGTGGCCCTCACGGTGATCGTGACAGAGTATCTGTCGAGGCTGGGTCTCACCCTCAATGGTGCCAAGTGCCAATTAGTACTGGTGTGAAGTACGGCTTACTTTGGACTCTGGCTGGACTCCCTTGCAATACGAGCCTACCTGTCAGATGACAGAGTGGACGCTATACAGAATTGTCTATCCCTCTTTCAACAAGGATCAACAGTACCCCTGGTGTTGTGCCAAAAGTTACTGGGTCTGATGGCTGCAGCCTAATCAGCCCTCTAGCTGGGATTACTCCATATGCGCCAGCTTCAGGTGTGGCTCAATACCTTCCGGTTTCACCCCAAACTTGACAAGCACCATCGGCTGACTGTGTCTCGCGCATATTGGGAAGCCCTGCACTGGTGGAGGCAAGCCTCTCACCTGCATGAAGGTGTAAGGATGGGGGCGATCCACAGCTGTTGGGTGGTGATGACAGACGCATACAATTTAGGTTGGGGAGTAGTCTGGGCAGGCAGAGGAGTCCGTGGCTCCTGGTCGGGCCATTGGACATCCATTGCACTCCAAGGAAGACATGTCCTGGTCTGGACGGACAACATGTATGTACTGGCATATGTCAACCGCCTGGGAGTACATCGCATAACATTTCAACTACTGACGTGGGCAAAACAGAACCCTGCTATGCCTCCAGGCTGTTCACCTTCCCAGAGCAGTGAATCTGGTGGCAGACCTCCTGTCGAGGGAGGGTCCTCACTCCTCAGAATGGCGGCTCCACCCTCAGGTAGTAGAACGCATTTGAAGCGGTTTTACAATTTGACCTCTTCGCCATAACAGAAATGGCTCACTGCCCCCTATGGTTCTCCCTCCACCGCTTCGGCGGTCCAATAGGCATCGATGCCCTAGCCCACGAGTGTCCCAGGACGCTCTTTTATGCATTCCTGCCAATACCGTTGCTCCTGGCCTTCCTAGAGAAGGCCCGTAGAGAGAAGGCGACAGTTCTCCTGGTGGCCCCCTTGATGGCCCTGGAGAATCTTGTTTTTGACTCTCTACCAACTACTACAAGGCCAGCCCTGGGAGATCCCGCTATGCCTGGATCTCCTTCAGTCAGGTGATAGGCTCTCTGACTCCTATTATGGGTCTGGCCCCTGAACGGAAAAGTCTGTCCGCTTTACGGCTCTCAGACGTGGTTGTAAGTACACTGCAGACCGCTAGGGCCTCCTCCACAAGGTCGTTGTACGCCTACAAATGGAGATATTTTCAAGATTGGTGTCTGACTCGGGGCCATGACCCTATCTCTTGCCCTATAGCAATTATTCTACAATTCCTGCAAGAACTGCTGGAAGCGGGAAAATTCCCTGCTATGCTGAAAATGTACCTGGCAGCCATATCTGCATGCCATGTCCTTGTTGACTCGGCGTCCCCAGGCGCCCATTTCCTGGCGACCAGTTTTCTGAAGGGTGCTCAGTGGTTATTATTATTATTATTTTTATTTCTTAGCAGACGTCCTTATCTAGGGTGTAACAATTGTTACAAGATATCACATTATTTTTACATACAATTACATTCTTTTTTACACATTATTCTTACATACAATTACCCATTTATACAGTTGGGCTTTTTTTACTGGAGTAATCGTGGTAAAGTACCTTGCTCAAGGGTACAGCAGCAGTGTCCCCCACCTGGGATTGAACCGATGACCCTCCGGTCAAGAGTCCAGACCCTAACCACTACTCCACACTGCTGGTTACATCCACCTAGAAGGGACGTCCTCCCCGAGTGGAGTCTAGATCATGTACTGGAGGCTCACTAAGGCCCCGTTTGAGCCTATACATTCCATAGTTGAAACAACTCTCTATGAAGACAGCCTTTTTGTTAGCCATCACCTCCGCTAAGCGGGTCAGCAAGCTACAGGCTCTGTCTGTGCACATGTCCTGTATGCATGTCTGGGACAACAGAAACAGGGTGTCATTATGCATGAACCCCTCATTCCTCCCTAAGGTGGTTACGGCTTTCCACTTAAATCAGTCAGTCCATCCCCCTCCATTTTCTTCTTCGGAGGAGGATCAAAGACTAAACTCCCTCTGCCGGGTCGGGCATTGTGATGTTATGTTGACAGAACAAGAGCTCAGTGTCTGTCAATACACAGTATACATTAAGTATATAGACATATATACTTAATGTAGACATATAGACATTAAGTATATAGGCTGTGCATTTCTATTCATTATATAACTCTCAATTGTCCAGTTTTGAAAGAAACACATTGTAGGGTAAACTTTTCTAACTACTTTTTTAGTAAATCAGGACATTTTTAATTAGAGGTTACTAAAATACATCACATATCGAATTAAACTGTTCGATAAAGTGTTAAGCCTGTTAAATCAGGTGTCTAAGAACTTGTTAAATCAAAATAACTATGGTATTCATTTGCAACAAGAAATTCTCTGTTCCTTGAGTAGTAAGGTCAACTGCACTATTAGGCCACATTTTTGTTGGACCATTGGCTGGCCAATCAGGTTTGACTTTATATATTTAATCATCCCCTATCAAATGAAGACGTTTTTTTTTGGCTAGCTTGAAAATGTATTTTCTGGAAATCATTGTTTTTTTGTCAAATGACTATGTCATTTATACAAAATATTCTTTTTTTGTGTAGATGTGTCTTTTAGAACAGTAGAAGCCAACACAAATATTTATCCACATAAGACATTGTCATTATATAATTAGTCTGGTTGTTTCTCCAGTACAATACTGCATAAATGAGGTGGTCATGCTGTAAGCTATTAAATGAAATAATAATAATTTTTAAAAATTATTATGTGTTATATGTTGCATGTGGTGTGTTAATGTTGGTGTATAGATATGGCTGCACGGGATATAAATGGGTGTGTGCAGCACGAGTTATTTAAAATGTATAATTGTATTTAGGCACAAGGATTGCACTTCACTTCACGTGCATTTAAAGTATTTAATATGTGAGCACGAGGTTGCACATAATTAATTCACATGCTGGGATTCAAGTGAATAATTAATTAGTAATTGAATCCCAGCACAACAGTATATATAGATGCACGTGTCACTCACTCAGGGTTGTGTGTTCAGGGCGAAAGAACGGGAGAGAGTGAGGAGAGTAAAGTAAAAAAGTAAATAACCAATTGCTACGTCGTGCTAGAGGACCAGCACGGTAGTTTGTTTAGTGTTCGTCCCTGTGTGTTAGTGTTCATTCGTTTTGTTTGTCTGTTTATTTTGACTAAAGTGCCGTGTCCTGTGTTTTGTTAAAACCTTTTTTATTTATAATAAACCGGCACAAGCAAGCCCCTTCATCATTTCATCTCATCTGTTTATTTTATTTTTTATTTATTTGTTTATTTAGCAGATGCCTTTATCCAAGGCGACTTACAGAGACTAGGGTGTGTGAACTATGCATCAGCTGCAGAGTCACTTACAATTACATCTCACCCGAAAGACGGAGCACAAGGAGGTTAAGTGACTTGCTCAGGGTCACACAATGAGTCAGTGGCTGAGGTGGAATTTGATCCGGGGACATCCTGGTAACAAGCCCTTTTCTTTAACCACTGGACCACACAGCCTCCTAATCTGTCCGGTCTGTGTTATTCATCTTCTGGTTCTGACGTCACTACTCAGCCAGCTGTGTGACATATGGTGTCCTGCGTGGGATAACAGTGCCTCCAAGCATCAGACCAGGAGAGGTGTTTTTGTGTAAAAAAAAAAAGGGAAAAAAAGAAAAAATAATAATTCTTTACCCTTTTGTGAAAAAAAAGAAAATTGGAACAAAGGGCCACAAGAAGCTGCAGCAGCAACCTCAGCAACAGCAGGAGGAGGTGAAGGACACAGAGGAAGTCCGCCTGAAGGCCAGGAACCCAGGGCGATATGACCAGCCATCGCTGGTGTGCCCCCTCTGCGAACAGAAGCATCTGTTTGCAGACTGTCCTTTCCACTATAATGAGGAGCAGGAATGGAGAGAGGTCTCAGAGCATCCACAGCTCAGGAGGGAGGAGACAGAGCCCTTCCCATCCTCTGAGGAGATGCTGGACTGGGTGTCGGACCCGGAGTGGAACTGGGAGGACCTCCCGAAGGTTGTTGACCTGCTGTGGGCCAGAGATAGGGAACATTGGGAACACTGGGAACAACACTACGCCCCAGTGCCCTTTGTGAACCCGGCAGCCGTGGTGATCAACCACTTGGCTGCCGATATGGGATTGCCCCAGCAGGTTGAATTCCAAGTAGGAGGAGCCACACCTACCTGCACCCTCACTGGGCTAGAGGGAAAATGCCTGCTGTCCCCATCTCCACCAGCAGAGGGAAAACCTGCTGTCTCCACTTCCACCAGCAGAGGGTGAATGCCTGCTGGGTCCACTTCCACCAGCAGAGGGTGAATGCCTGCTGGTATCACTTCCCCCACCATCACCATCACCAGAGGAGCCGGAGCTGCCTCTGCCTCCACCATCACCAACAGCAGAGGGAGCATGGCTGCTGTCCCCATCACAACCAGCAGAGGAAGAATGCCTGCTGTCGCTATCACAACCAGCAGAGGAAGAATGCCTGCTGGTTTCCCCATCACAACCAGCAGAGGAAGAATGCCTGCTGGTTTCCCCTTCCGAGACAGAGGGAGAACCGCACCCGTCCCCTGCAAGTGAGAAAGAGCTGCACCAGTCCCCTGCAAGTGAGGTAGAGCCGCACCAGTCCCCTGCAAGAGAGGGAGAGTCACACCAGTCCCCTGCAAGTGAGGTAGAGCTGCACCAGTCCCCTGCAAGACCAGGAGATTACACACTGCTCCCACCTCTGTCGCCAGGAGACTACACACTGCTCCCACCTCAGTCGCCAGGAGACTACACTCTGCTCCCACCTCCATCACCAGCAGACTACGCGCTGCTCCCACCTCCGTCGCCAGGAGACAACACGCTGCTTCCACCTCCACCGCCAGGAGCAGAGCAGCAGGAACTGCCTCTGCCTCTGCCACCTCCAGGAGCAGAGCAGCAGGAGCTGCCTCTGCCTCCACCACCTCAACTGTTTCCACCTGGAGCAGAGCAGCAGGAGCTGCCTCTGCCTCCACCACCTCAACCGCTTCCACCAGGAGGAGAGCAGCAGGAGCTGCCTCTGCCTCCGCCATTTCCAGGAGCAGAGCTGCCTCTGCCTCCACCTCCTTCACCGCCTGGAGCAGAGCAGCAGGAGCTGCCTCTGCCTCCATCACCTCAACCGCTTCCATCAGGAGGAGAGCAGCAGGAGCTGCCTCTGCCTCCGCCACCTCAAGGAGCAGAGCAGCAGGAGCTGCCTCTGCCTCCGCCACCTCCATCAGCAGAGGGTAAATACCTGCTGGTTCCGCCTTCCCTAAAATGGGAGGACTGCTTGCTGCTTCCACCTCCACCACAAGAGGAGCTGCAGCTGCGGTTGCCATCGCCCAAGGATGCCTGCCTCGCACCGCCCAAGGATGCCTGCCTCACACCGCCCAAGGATGCCTGCCTCGCACCTCCCAAGGATGCCTGCCTCGCACCGTCCAAGGATGCCTGCCTCGCACCGCCCAAGGATGCCTGCCTCGCACCGCCTGGGGCTGCCTGTTGCTCCGCATCGCCTGGGGCTGCCTGTTGCTCCGCATCGCCTGGGGCTGCCTGTTGCTCCACATTGCCTGGGGCTGCCTGTTGCTCTGCATCACCTGGGGCTGCCTGTTGCTCCGCATCACAGCAGGAAGTATTGTGGCCTGAACCCAACCAAGGGGAGCTGCCGGCTTTGAAGGAGGGGGAGGAGGTCAGGAGACCACCAACCCCAGCAGCAGTTTCGCTGCCGGAGATCGTGGGGGAGGTCAGGAGACCTGCTCACACTGCAGCACTTGCGCTGCAGGAAGTGCTGGAAAAAGACAAGACTACAGTGAGGGAATGTATTGACCTGGAAGGTAAACGAGGTAGCAGCTGCAGGCAATAGAATCAGCTGCAATCGTTTACCAAGGGGTCATGCATAATCGCATAAAAGGGGCTGGAGAAGCTGGAGACCCGGAAGGACCCGTGCACTGTATATTAAGAGTATAGTGAATGTTTGTGTTTTTGTCTTGTCTATAATTGTAACTTGTGTGTTTATAGACAGCTAACACGTTCTGTCGCTAAGAGCCAGCACTGAACCCGGAACAGCACTGCACTATTTGTCTCTCTTTAAACTGTATCACCCACCACAAGCACTACAGCACGCACCCAGGACTGGTGACCGTGGTTGTATATTGTGGGAGAGATACTGTGTTTATTTTTTAGGGCTGCAATCACTGTTATGTTCTCCGTGTTTTAAGCATCGCTGTGTATAATCGGAGTTAATTATTTGGTCACCAGACACGGATTATAACTAAAATAAAATAGATATTTTTCCATACTGGATTACAAATCTCTGTCTGTTTATTCCTGCACTGCATCACCTCTGCACCTGTACATAATCAGCAACCACTTTGCCACACAAAGCCAAAAAGCAGGTTGAGGCAGTGGAGGAGGAGGTGCACTGCAGGGACATAATGGATGGAGGTAAGATATATTTATCCCTTTGTGACAGGGATGGCTGAGTGGTGACGTCAGGCCAGAAGCAGGAACTGAAAACTCAGGTAAGTCAGGTGCAAAAGTGCACTGTGGCGCTATTATTATTCAAAACACAAAAATAAATAAAAAGGTTTAACAAAAACATTTGCTCACAGAGTGAAAATAAAAAAGGCAAACAAAAAACAAATCACAAACACTAAACTATATAGTTCAGGCTGGGCAATCGCCTTCACTGTTCCTATATTTAATTTTATTTTCAGATTCTCTCCGCTCGCTCTTTCTCACTCCAAAACACTCAAAACAATAACAAATCGCACGGCTTTTTGCCGTCCTATTTTAAACAATAAATCATAATGACAATACAAAGCAAATACAACATATGCACAGGGGCGGGGGGTACCCCATTCGAAAATAAACAAACAATACATCTTCCCATCACCAAACAATACATTTATTCACACTCAGGTCTTCTCCCTGCCCCCTCTCATATATACAGGGCTCTCTCCTACTGCCCTTCCACACCCTTCCTTGACGATCATTGGACGTATCATTTATCGAATAATGGATAAGATACTAGCTATTCGACTGAATGATTGATCTGAGTATTGGAAACGCTTGCAATATGCTTGACGTTTACGTGATTTGATCTATGATATAAAAGTTTCCACTGGGTCCCCGAGCCGTTCACCTGGTAGCAGTGCAGCTGCGTGGTGTGCCGGGTGAGTCATGTTCACGTCCTGGCTGTGAGAAGTAGGCCGGTCTTCGCTGGGGACTCCGAAGGAAGTGATCCAATGACCCTGGTGTTCATCACGCTATGGCGAACCCTGCAGGCCAAGCGCCAGGCCAGAGGTAGGTAGCTCTCTGATATCTGCTCTTGAGTTCCTGTGTGAAAAAGGAAGCTGGCTTTGTCGTGGAATCAGAGGACGTCCATTGAACCTTCAGGTCTTGCTGCAGTGTGAAGAAAAGCGAATGGACATTCCAAATTGGAAGAAAATTGGGGGTGGAATAATAATTGGACACACTAAAATAAGAAAAAATTAAAAAGTGAGTTTCCTACCTGAACCGCAAATGAGTGGCACACAGTCTTTTCTTTTGCAACATGGCCTCCCTTTAAGACTTGCTGCACTCTACTAAAAGATCCTATACGACTGTAAGACTCTAAGTACATAACAGTTTAGTGTCGGGTGACAACATATATCAAAGTCCTGCATGCATCACCAGGAATCTGGGTCTCAAAGCGCCTCTGAAATAATAAGGAAAAAATAGTATATTACATGTTGTCCTGCTGATAGGTATTTCTCATGAGCTAAAAGCAGGTGCAATTGATTACAGGGTGCCTAAAGGTTTAGTTATATTGAACCAGCAGGTCTGTAGTTATATAGACCAGCTCAGGAATATGTTGAACATGCTGCCAATGAGCAACTAGGAAGGAATTTTAATTTGGATACTTTTTTTAAACCCCTTTAGGTCTTCCATGAGCAATCTCCATTATTGATTGTGTTTTAATCTATCCTGATTCATTGTAGTTGACCTTCAATTGTAACAGCGAATTGCATTGTTAATTGTCTGTTTATTTATTAGAGTGTGGAAGCAGCCTATAGTTTAGTCCAGCAGTTGCTTTATGTTTTTCTCCCCAGTGGGGAGACACTGTGGTTATTTTTCAGAGATTGCATTTAGTCCAATAATAGAATACAGGATAAAAGAAGATCAAATGGGTTAAATAAACAAATGTGTCTGAATATACTGTATACTATAATAAGACTCCATCATTTTATAAATTCAGTGTGCACATTTTAGGGAAATGTTGTGGATGTGTCTTGCTTAATAAATCTTGTATTTAAGTATATGGATTTAAAAAGTCTCACATTTTTTTCCAATTCTGAAATGATTATTTATAACCCAATCAAAACTTGTCCCTTTCTCATAATATACGTGCTGAGCCCATTTATGACCTGCCTTATTCCCATTTCCCTGGAACTATTTCATCTTCCAGACACAGAAGGACATTCCATAAGTCTTTACATTTAAAATATATTTACTCTGCACTGTACCTCTGGAAAATGTTATTGGATTTTGGAATATAACAGCGAAAAGATTTTTGATTGAATACATGCAATGTGTATTTTGTTATGTACTGGTGTAAGGTACATTGCTCAATGCCTGCAATCTCCTCATCACAAATAAACTGCTCATCCCTGTGAACAGTGAACCAGGGGGAGGCAGTTGATTCCAATGCTGGTGCATGGGACCATCTGGCTAAATCCAAGGAGAAAAGATAGCAGAAAATGTGTAGGGTTAACACACTGCATTTTTAAGCATGCATAAAGCTAGCAGTTCTCAATATTGACATGAAGCTGATTTTTAAGAACAGTGTTTTTTTCACGTGGGGCTGACACTGAACCAATTTCTGATAAATAAGGCTGCGATTTTGGCATGGTAATTTTGAGTACATTTCACGGGCGAGGTGCGGCAAAAAAACAAGAATTCACAAAAAGTTCACCAAATAATGTAGTTTTAGCTACATCAACATACACAAGAGCTTTTAAATAGTACACCAAAACCAATAATATAAAGATTATTGCTTTTGACTACTGACCAGTTTAAATGCTACTTTAGATTACAAAGCTTACAGTACATACTTCAGGAGGGTCACCGACCCTGTGCAAAAAGTCGGATGTACGTTTTGTAAAGGCATACAGCCTTAACAGATCATCAAACCTTTCATCTGTCATTCTAAAATACCTAAAATATCTCTCACTGTCTGTGACAGGCTGGCTGCAGGGAGGAACTCAGACCAGAGATAGAAACACACAGCAGACAGAGACTTGGGGTTTTGGTGAAGCTGAGCGCGTGATCGCGCTCAGCATTTAATAAACAAAATAATAGAACACAAAAACAGGACACGGCACTTGCGCCAAAATAAATAGACGAACAAAAACGGACTATCAATTAAACAAACGGTGGACGGACAGACACACAAACACGGTGAGTAAATAAATAAACAAGTATCGTGCTGGTCCTACAGCACGCGATAGCAATTGTTATAAGTATTACTCTCCTTCTCTCTCTCCTGTTCTCCACTCAACGAACACACCACCCCGAGTGAGTGAAAACATGCAGCTTTTATGCAGTTGTACGAGACTCGATTGCTAGTCAATCATTCAATTGGAATCTCGGTACAACTGCACGTGAATTAATTAAAGTGCAATTCCCGTGACCACACATTATATTTTAACCAGCACGTGAAAGTGATTTGTGCCATCCTCGTGCCTAAATACAAATCTACATTTTAAATACACGTGAAACACAGACCCGCTTATATCCCGTGTACCAATGACTATACACCAACATTTACACACAACACGTAACACAAAATACACACAGGGGGCACTTTGCCACATATACCCCCTTGTGCAAAGCACACATGGCCTCAATGGCCACCTCCCCCTCAGTCCCAAAGTCCCGGAAGAGGGGAAGCAAGTTGTTTCTGGGGGTGGCCATGGTGGAATGTCCGGCACCCCCAATTCTTCGTGGCTGGCAGCTCCCTCTTCCGGGCTTCAGCCACACTATCTCCTGCCGAAAGTGCAGCTGGGGAGCTGGTCTCCTGACCTCCCCCTTCTTCATGGCCGGCAGATCCCCTCCGTGGGGCTCCGACCACACAATCTCCGCAGCGAAACTGCTGCGGGGAAGCTGGTCTCCTGACCTCCCCCTTCTTCATGGCCGGCAGTTCCCTCCGTGGGGCTCCGGCCACCCAATTCCGGCAGCGAAACTGCTGCGGGGAGCTGGTCTCCCGACCTCCCCCTTTCTTCATGGCCGGCAGCTCCCCTTCATGGAGCTCCGGCCACAGTGTAGCGACCGAGGCAAAGCAGAGGCCCCGCGACCCCAGGCGAAGCAGGATCCCTGGCGACCCCAGGTGGCGGCAGCAGCAGCGACCCTCGGGAGGCGGCGGCAGCAGCAGCGGACCCTCGGGAGGCGGCGGCAGCAGCAGCGGACCCTCGGGAGGCGGCGGCAGCAGCAGCGGACCCTCGGGAGGCGACGGCAGCAGCAGCGGACCCTCGGGAGGCGACGGCAGCAGCAGCGGACCCTCGGGAGGCGAACTTCGGGAGGGGAGCCCCTGGCCATAGAGGCGGCAGCGGAGCTCCACTTCTCCCTCGCACTCTGCACCCTGTGTGGAGCAAAAGGCAGCCCCAGGCGATCGCGGAGCGACAGGCAGCCCCAGGCGTCGCGGGCGACAGGCAGCCCCAGGCGTCGCGGAGCGACAGGCAGCCCCAGGCGTCGCGGAGCGACAGGCAGCCCCAGGCGATCGCGGAGCGACAGGCAGCCCCAGGCGATCGCGAGGCAAGCATCCTTGGGCGAAGCGAGGCAAGCATCCTTGGGCGAAGCGAGGCAGGCATCCTTGGGCGGCGAGGCAGGCATCCTTGGGCGAAGCGAGGCAGGCATCCTTGGGCGAGCGAGGCAGGCATCCTTGGGCGGCGAGGCAGGCATCCTTGGGTGCAGCGAGGCAGGCATCCTTGGGCGGCGAGGCAGGCATCCTTGGGCGGCGAGGCAGGCATCCTTGGGCGGCGAGGCAGGCATCCTTGGGTGCAGCGAGGCAGGCAGTCAGGACAAGCTGGGGTGCGGGTTTTGGCCCTCTTCTCGGCCACTGCGGCCGGGCGGTTCTTCCCATGCTTTCCTCAGCAGCCTATGCAAGGGCTGCTGAGGACCGCCAGCATCTAGTCCTGGTCCTTCTGGTGACGGAGAGGCAGCTCCTGCTCCTCTCCTCGTGGACGGTGGGGAAGTGATACCAGCAGGCATTCATCCTCTGCTGGTGGGGAAGTGATACCAGCAGGCATTCATCCTCTGCTGGTGGGGAAGTGATACCAGCAGGCATTCATCCTCTGCTGGTGGGGAAGTGATACCAGCAGACATTCCTCCTCTGCTGGTGGGGTTGGCGGAGGCAGAGGCAGCTCCTGCTGCTCTGCTCCTGCCGATGGAGGTGGCGGAGGCAGAGGCAGCTCCTGCTGCTCTGCTCCTGCCGATGGAGGTGGCGGAGGCAGAGGCAGCTCCTGCTGCTCTGCTCCTGCCAGTGAAGGTGGCGGAGGCAGAGGCAGCTCCTGCTGCTCTGCTCCTGCCAGTGAAGGTGGCGGAGGCAGAGGCAGCTCCTGCTGCTCTGCTCCTGCCAGTGAAGGTGGCGGAGGCAGAGGCAGCTCCTGCTGCTCTGCTCCTGCCAGTGAAGGTGGCGGAGGCAGAGGCAGCTCCTGCTGCTCTGCTCCTGCCAGTGGAGGTGGGAGCGCGTGTAGTCTCCTGGCGGCGGAGGTGGGAGCAGCGTGTAGTCTACCCTTGTTTCAGGGGACTGGTGCGGCCCTCCCCTCTTGCAGGGGACTGGTGCGGCTCCGCCTGGGAAGGGGAGACCAGCAGGCATTCACCCTCTGCTGGTGGACAGGGACCCAGCAGGCATTCACCCTCTGCTGGTGGACAGGGACCCAGCAGGCATTCACCCTCTGCTGGTGGACAGGGACCCAGCAGGCATTCACCCTCTGCTGGGGACAGGGACCCAGCAGGCATTCACCCTCTGCTGGGGACAGGGACCCAGCAGGCATTCACCCTCTGCTGGGGACAGGGACCCAGCAGGCATTCACCCTCTGCTGGTGGACAGGGACCCAGCAGGCATTCACCCTCTGCTGGGGACAGGGACCCAGCAGGCATTCACCCTCTGCTGGTGGAGGAGGCAGAGGCAGCTCCTGCTGCTCTGCTCCTGGCGGTGGAAGTGGCGGAGGCGGGACCAGCAGGAATTCACCCTCTGCTGGTGGAGGTGGGAGCTGCAAGCAGTCCTCCCATGGCAATGGAGGTGGAACCAGCAGGAATTCACCCTCTGCTAGTGGAGACTGGGGCGGTGGACGCTCTACCTTCCCCTTTTGGGCCGTGGACGCACCGACTCCTCCCTCTTGGGCTGTGGACGCACCGACTCCTCCCTCTTGGGCTGTGGACGCACCGACTCCTCCCTCTTGGGCTGTGGACGCACCGACTCCTCCCATTCAGGCGTAGGGACGTTCGGGCTCCTCCCACTCAGGCGTAGGACGTTCGGGCTCCTCCCACTCAGGCGTAGGACGTTCGGGCTCCTCCCACTCAGGCGTAGGGACGTTCGGGCTCCTCCCACTCAGGCGTAGGACGTTCGGGCTCCTCCCACTCAGGCATAGGACGTTCGAGCTCCTCCCACTCAGGCTGTGGAGGCAAAACCAGCAGGCATTCTTCCTCTGCTGGTGGAGACTTGGGCGGTGGACACTCCGCCTTCCTCTTCCCCTTTCCCCTTCTCTGCCTCCTCCTCACCTTCCTCTCCTGGGCCAGTTCCTCCTCTCCCTCTTGGTAGGGGCAGTGCACCACTGGGTGCCCGAACTCCCCACAGGCAAGGCACCAGCCTTGGTCCTCTAGACCACCGAGGAGGACCTCCAGATCCTGGCAGCCATCTCTCCAGTTCCAGCCTTCCATTTTTCCCCTTTTTTTCAAAAAAACAAAACAAACAAACAAAAAACTGCGGTTCCCGCTCTGGCCTGAGTCCTGGAGGCTTGTTTTCCCGGTTCTGACACCACGTGTGACAGGCTGGCTGCAGGGAGGAACTCAGACCAGAGATAGAAACACACAGCAGACAGAGACTTGGGGTTTTAGTGAAGCTGAGCGCGTGATCGCGCTCAGCATTTAATAAACAAAATAATAGAACACAAAAACAGGACACGGCACTTGCGCCAAAATAAATAGACGAACAAAACGGACTATCAATTAAACAAACGGTGGACGGACAGACACACAAACACGGTGAGTAAATAAATAAACAAGTATCGTGTTGGTCCTACAGCACGCGATAGCAATTGTTATAAGTATTACTCTCCTTCTCTCTCCCGTTCTCCACTCAACGAACACACCACCCCGAGTGAGTGAAAACATGCAGCTTTTATGCAGTTGTACCGAGACTCGATTGCTAGTCAATCATTCAATTGGAATCTCGGTACAACTGCACGTGAATTAATTAAAGTGCAATTCCCGTGACCACACATTATATTTTAACCAGCACGTGAAAGTGATTTGTGCCATCCTCGTGCCTAAATACAAATCTACATTTTTAAATACACGTGAAACACAGACCCGCTTATATCCCGTGTACCAATGACTATACACCAACATTTACACACAACACGTAACACAAAATACACACAGGGGGGCACTTTGCCACACTGTCACATACCTGCATCTCTCTAAATAATGTTTCAAATTCTCTGTTGGTTGAGAGGATGGAGCAATGACGTTGCTTTTGATTTTTTTAAACATATATCAAAGTCCTACATGCGTCACCAGGAATCTGAGTCTCAAAGCGCCTATGAAATAAGGAAAAATAGTACATTACATGTTGTCCTGCTGATAGGTATTTCTCATGAGCTAAAAGCAGGTGCAATTGATTACAGGGTGCCTAAGGGTTTAGTTATATTGAACCAGCAGGTCTGTAGTTATATAGACCAGCTCAAGAATATGTTGAACATGCTGCCAATGAGCAGCTCGGAAGGAATTTTAATTTGGATACTTTTTTAAACCCCTTTAGGTCTTTCATGAGCAATCTCCATTATTGATTGTGTTCTAATCTATCCTGATTCATTGTAGTTGACCTTCATTTGTAACAGCTAATTGTATTGTTAATCGTCTGTATATTTATTAGAGTGTGGAAGCAGCCTATAGTTTTGTAGGGAGAATAAATCAACAAATGATTTTTGATCAAAAATACTTTATATACATACAAGAAATACTGTTAATACAATCGTATAAACATTGGACACCAGCAAGCAAAGACGCGCAGGTCACAGCATGAACCAATGTATACGCTTGTATCACAACACGGACGTCATGTGGAGTCAATTCAAGGAAGTGACTGATGATTCAAACAAAAACATTACATTAAATACTATGAATATATTAGCATTTCCACCCCCATTTCTTCCAATCAGTATGGATCCACCCTGCTATCACATACCTTCAACACATCTCCTTGTAAGGGGGGGAAATCACTCAAATCTATAACATTCTATAGTGCGTCACATTTACGCATTTATCCAAATACCCAATTTTTATTGCTGTTAGAAAATGTTTCAAACTAGTTCTTTGTTTGCAGTGATCTCTTTTCACACTGTACTCATTTTTCCACTCCTCCACATATCTTGATTAGACACCTGCTTACTTTGGCTCTCTGCCCAAAAGCCAATATACAAGAGACTGAAAATGTCTTGCTTAGCTAGTTACATGTACTTTAAGATGTATCAAAATATGAAAATATAAAGACTCATACAAATATGAAAACTTTAACATAGAAGTAAAGAAACTTATAATCAAATACACAATTAATACTTTATGCAGGATGTCATCTCCTACAGTTTAATCCAGCAGTTGCTTTATGTTTTTCACCCCAGTGGGGAGACATTGTGGTTGTTATTCAGAGATTGCATTTAGTCCAATAATAGAATACAGGATAAGATAAGATAAAATGGGTTAAATAAACACATGTGTCTGAATATACTGTATACCATAATAAGACACCATAATTTTATAAATTCAGTGTGCACATTTTAGGGAAATGTTGTCGATGTGTCTTGCTCATAAATCTTGTATTGAAGTATGTGGATTTAAAAAGTCTCATGTTTTTTTTCAATGATTATTTTTTCTGGCATGATTATTTATAACCCAAACAAAACTTTCTCATAACACGTACAGCAAATAATGGAGCTGCACAGCTTTTAGCTGTCTATGCCTGATGTATCGCATTCACCTGCAACAGAAGTGCTGTATGAACCAGACTTTAATAGCTTTGCACGATTCTGAAACAAATAGCATGTTGTAAAGAAAGCCTCTGTAAATTGGTAAACTTCTGTTCTCTGATGCAGTTGTTCTTCTGTCTTTACAGCTCACTTAAACAGCTCACTCTCAGTTTTTGGGGATTTTAGCTTTCACCGATTTACATGCTTGCCCGCTAGGCTATCTCATTCATTGACTGTGGCAAAGTGGTTAGCAGTGTGCAGGTGCAGGTGATCAGTAAACAGACAGACAATTATAATCCATGTGCAATGTTCTTTTTTTAAAAATAAATTTAGTCGTTGCCAATTATTTTTTATAATTTTCTCCCAATTTAGAATGGCCAATTATTTTATTATGCTCAGCTCACCGCTACCACCCCTGCACTGACTCTGGAGGGCGAAGACGAACACGCACTGTCCTCCAAAGCGTGTGCCGTCAGCCGACCGCTTTTTTCACACTGCAGACACCATGCAGCCACCCAAGAGCTACAGCATCGGAGGACAACGCAGCTCTCGGGCAACTTACAGGCAAGCCCGCAGGCGCCTGGCCAGACTACAGGGGTCGCTGGAGCGTGGTGAACCGAGGACACCCTGGCCGACCTAACCCTCCCTCGGCCAATTGAGCGTGGCCCCTTGGGAGCTCCCGTCCTCGGTCGGCAAAGGAATAGCCTGGACTCAAACTCACGATGTCCAGACTATAGGACGCATCCTGCACTCTACACAAGTGCTTTTACTGGATGTGCTACTCGGGAGCCCACACAATGTTCTTTTAATGGTTTCTAAATCCAATGGTCTGATGGCAAAACAACAGTAAATAATAACAATGGTAATGAAGCAATACAGCGGCATGTATTGCTTATTTGTAATCCGTGGGTTGGCCCCAAAATAATAACAGTCCCATTTTTAGTTCACCAACACATAACACATACACAAACACAAACACCAGCCCACAGTGCATGCTCTAGTGCTCGCGGTGAATACAGCTCTTTAGTGCAAACAAAAGTGCAGTGTTGTTGATCCGGGTTTAGTGCTGGCCTTTGGCGACAGCTCCAGATCGTGTTAGCCATCCAAATAATTACAAACAGTATTATTAACGACAAACAAAAACAAACAAAACACTCACGTTTCACAGTACAGGTTCTCCTTCTGGTCATTCAATGTAGCCATTCACAAAGGAACAGATCACATCACTACGTTCCCTTTTTATAACGTCACCCATGACCCCTTGGTCAATGAGCGCATACATCGTTTCCAGTGCGGGTCATTGGTTTTGTGTACCATAGCTCTGCCCCCTTTGTAGATGGCCGACTTCCACCTATGCCTGGGAATATACTGTTGTGCCATTTAGTCCAGGGTACTCTGTTCCCTTTACATAGCACCCTCACAGGTCGGGAGGGAGATCTAACACCAAGAATAATTTGATCTCTGTCACACTGACCTATAGCTACACGTAAATGCTGCGTGAAACAGCCAAACAATTTACAGATGCTCACAGATTTATATTTTCAGTGCATGATACTGCATGTTTTAAAGGAAATAAAGGAAGCGCTTAACAAAAGTGTTTTACATCCATTTCCAAGATTTCACAGACTTTTATCTGTGAAATTCATGATTTTCACGATATCTGTGACCTCTGTGACAAAATCGTAGCCTTACTGATAATTATATTTATTTCTTAGCAGACGCCCTTAGCCCTTAACAATTGTTATAAGATATCACATTATTGTTACATACAAGGAACATACATGGAAGTCGGCCATCTAGAAAAGAGGCGGAGCTACGGTACCCAAACTCAATGACCCGGACGGGAAAAGGCGTGGCATCTACGGATTGGAGGAGCGGATACGCTTGTTAACCTAGGGGTCATGGGGTAGGGTATATAGGGGTCTAGTGTAAGCAATCTGTTCCTTTGTAAATGGTTTGATAAAGACCTAAAAGGAGACCCCTGTGTTTTGCTGAGACAGTGATTGTTTGTTTTGTGTTTGTTCGTGTTTCATAACTGTTTGTCTCTTTCTGTAGACTACTCATAACACTGTCCGGAGCTGTAGTGCAAGCCAGCACCAACCTGGACATCACTTTCACCCCTTCATTCACGGAGGACAGTCTTGCACCACAAGCACTAATTAATGTTACTAAAAACTGTGTTTGTGTTCTGTGTTTAGTGTGGGTGTGTTAAAAGACTGGACTTTTGGTTACAAATACCGAGTGATACACACCGCTGTATCACTCCATCATTATTATTTACAGGTGTTCGCCATAAGGCTTTGGACATTGTTAAAATATCAATAAACACCCTTGCACCTGGAAATCGTTGTCTGTCTGTTTGTATCCGCTCTGCATTGCACTCACCTTTATTCACTTTCCACTCTGTCACACAAGCACTCTGTTATCTGACATGTAGGCTCGCATTGCAAGGGAGTCCAGCTGGTGTCCCAGGTAAACTGTACTTTGTACCGGAATTAATTGGCTTTTGGCATCGTTGAGGGTGAGACCCAGCCTCAACAGATGCTCTGTCCTTCCTGTGACTGGGAACAGATCAACCAGGTCCAGGTAATTCAACACCTTGATCCCCTACAGCCGCAAGGGCCAGGATGGCGTCCACACACTTTGAGAAAATGCAGGGGGCTAAGGAGGGGCTGACTGGCGGCACGGAAAACTTGAAGATAATTCCTTGAAAAGCGAAGTGGAGACATTTCCTGTGCGCGGGACAAATAGGAACGTGAAATACCCGTCCTTTAAGTCCACAGTAGTAAACCAGTTGCCCGGCCGGACAGACTCTACTGCTGGTCCACAGGTATTGCCAGGGGATATTGGCGCATCAAGCAATGTAGACTTGTCCTCATCAGGGACTCTCACTTGGGACCCTTATCCAGGACGACTTACAATTGTTACAAGATATCACATTATTTTTACATACAATTACATTATTTTTTACACATTATTTTTACATACAATTACCTATTTATACAGTTGGGTTTTTACTGGAGCAATCTAGGTAAAGTACCTTGCTCAAGGGTACAACAGCAGTGTCACCCACCAGGGATTGAACCCACAACCCTCTGGTCAAGAGTCCAGAGCCCTAACCACTACTCCACACTGCTGCCCCGTATGACTTACGCTTCCGCTGCATATGCTCTCTTTAACACTAGAAGGACCGGAGATATACTCATACCTAGAAGCCCTGCAGCCATATTTATGACAGCTGTATTCAAAACACTGTAAATAGTATAACAAAAGGAGAAACAGTCGGATGTAATTAGTTTTTTTTATTGAGTATGTCACATAAACATCTGAACAAATCAAAACAAGAAAATGTAAATAAATAAACAACAGCAATCGGTTTATTATCAGATGAGCAAAAGCAACTGAACAACATAAATAAATATACTTAAAAAAACATTTTATAGAAGCGCACAGCAGAAAAAAAGACTATTTTTTTCTTTTTTTTATGACAAAAGGGTATTCCTTTACCTTGAGTCTAAGGTTGTTCACAATCAACACAGATAATGCGCTTCTCCACGCCACCTTTCTGCACAGGGAACAGCTGTCCGAAGTTTTATTTTTATTGCACTTGCCAACCTGGCACTGGTGTCTCTTGCGGCTCTCAGCGGGGTTGCCGTGGGTACATGCTTGGCAGTCTCCCTCTGTTCCAAATGCTTCTTGCGAAGTTGCTGTGCTAACTGTAAAATATATTCTCTCCTTGGTAAATTCTTCTCCGTGCATTCTTTGTAATGTACCCAGGAGTTGATGGCTGCTAGGTCCAATACATTGTAAAACACCTGAACAGACCACCGTTAGGAACCAGCTTTCACGGAATACTTCCGTGCCATCTGATCCAAAACATCAACTACATATTTTGTTACGTTGTAAAACTCCACGGTCTCTGGTGTTTATTTTCACTAGTCCCGATGCTAACTGACTGACCAAAGCAGCGCAGCTGGCAAGCAGGTGCCAGCGTTCAAAAGGCTGATTGAAAACAATAGACTGTCAGTCATTCACTCAGGCAGAGAGTAGAGACTAATCTGATTACAGCTAAACACGTTGCAGACTGGTAAATAAAAATAATAAAGTAGAATACCATTCTGTATAATCAAAATACAATTGTTTTTGTTTCTGTGTGGCCATCAATGAGACTGCATCCAGGGCTTTTAGGTGTAATGTAATATATCTACTTTATTTCTCCACTCCCGTGTTTCATGCTTTGTGAGAATATTTAATACATACGGACAGAAAGGTACACGAACGCACAGCCCCATATGTGTTACACGACTGGAGAAAATTACATTTTAAAAGCAAAAACCGCCAAAATGACTGCTGCGGGGCTTCTAGTGTTAAGTGGGTCTCCATTACCCTGCGTTGACCATTAGGGCATGCAGGGTCCTCAGGTAGACCCCCTAAAATCGTATCATGGTCCTCCTCAGCCATGTTGACATCCAGTTCTGGAACATCCAGGGTGACCACTGGTGCAGGCGGGGTCAGCTCCGGGGCCGATGTTCATTTGGTTTTTCAAGTCTGTAATATCCTGTGCCTGTCTCGTGCTTGAGACTGAAAGCGGGTGTGAGACCGAGGCACCTGAGCCTGAGCACAGGGATGCTCTGCGAGGGGCTCAGGGACAGACTGAGGAGGGGGAGGGAGTGGCTCCCAACGCCGCGCACGGCTCGGCCGTGCTAGCATTGGGGCGTTGTACAGGACGTGCAAATGTGGAATTTAGCCATGCTTGATGTCTATATGGCCCAGAGGGCGTTGTTTAAACACCAGAGGGTGTAGACCTGTGTTTTGAAGCACTCAGGCACTAAGGGTGCAGAAGCACTGAGGACACTGAGTGAGGTAGAATACAATACTGGTGCACCAAAGAATTGGGGCACCGAGTGCTGGTGTAATCGATGTGCTGGGGCACTGAAGCACCGAGGTACGTAGTGTCAAAGCACCAAGAGCACTGAAGCACCGAGGCTCTGAGGCACCAAGGGAATTGGGACTGGAGCTTAGCCTTAACCTCGTGTAGTTAACACAACCCGGAGTAGCGCATAGCATACACCAGGGTGGATACACAGCTCGAGTGGCTGCGGTAGGCAATCAGGAGAGCAGTACAGGGAAGGGCATGGTGCTGCACCAGGGTGGAGCGTGGGCAATAGCCTGGTCTGATGGTGTAGCGTTCCCCGGAGTGGAGCACAGGCTCAAGGAGCTGCAGTAGGCGTGTTAGACAGGAAAGAAAGAGTGTACTGCTTTTTTAGTATTAACACGCTGGGGAGAAGCACCAGGGCATGGAGCGTCTAAGCACTAAGGATACCAAAACACAGAGACTCTGAGGGCATCGAGGGCACCGAGCACACCGAGCACCGAGGGTGTAAGCAACAAGGGTACTGGGGGCAGGTGCCTAGCCTTAACGTGCAGGAGCACCAAAGCACGGAGCGTCTAAGCACTGAGGGCATCGAAGCACCAAGGCACCGAGGCTCTGAGGCACCGAGGCTCTGGGGCACCAAGGGGGCTGAGCACCGAGGGCGCAAGCGCAGAGGGTACTGGGCAAGGGTTTTCTAGCCTGGACCACGTGCAGTCACACTACCAGGGCAGAACATAGCTTACAGCAGAATAGAGCACCCGCTACAGACAGAGGGCACTGAAGCACCGAGGGCACAAAGCACCAAGGGCTTCGAGCACCGAGGAGACAAAGCACCAAGGGTACTGGGCAAGGATGTCTAGTCTGAACCGTGTGCAATCACACAACCAGGGCAGTGCGTAGCTTGCAATAGAGTTGAGCACAGCCTACAGACTCAGGGTACTGAGGGCACCAAAGCACTGAAGGCACTGGGAGCACGATGCACCAAGCACCAAGGGTGCAAGCACCGAATGTACTGGGCAAGGGTGCTTAGTCTGGACCGCGTGCAGTCACACAATCAGGGACGTGCGTAGCTGAGACAAGCCGACAGAGTCAACTCAACAGCAGGACGCAGCAGAGCCGGGTCCCCGTTTACAGCTCAGTTCACAGAAGCTAAGTTTCTGATTCCAAGGAAGTGGCAAGCCGACTTCTAGCAATACAAATTGCAGGGGAACACCAGAAAACTCGTTGTGAGAGCTCTTTCATAACTGCAACAACAACTGGAAAGGTTAGTTATACCCTCCTTTATCTACCTGAGTGAGAAGCAAAAGAGAAAATGAGCTCCGTGGAGTGACTACTTGGTAGGCGGGACCAAGGATGTTTCTCTCCAGAGGGGCCTATCGGCAGCTCTGACATAAAATGCTCAGTAAATACCTGACCTGTGGCAGGCATTTCTCAAAAGTATTGGTTGTTGGTCGTCTTCAAATTGAAAGGAACTGAAGAGCAGCTCCTGATCTCATAGTCAAAGTATATTTGGACAATATTTATCTAACTGAAATAAGAACCACTAATCTTAAAAAAAGAGTAATTACACATTTAATTGTGTCAACTGTGAATTAGTAGATGAAAAATCTCAAAATCAGTTCCTGAGGGGACTGAAATTACACCCACTAGTGGTCATCTTTCAAAACACCTCAATTTGACAGATGTAACCTATTCAGAAAGATTTCAAGTAGCATACCATAGTAAAGGTACTGGATATCAAAAATGAAAGTGGAAGTTTTAGACTGAATAAAGTCTTGACAGACGGTACTTGTAAGACAACTGAAATGGCTTTCATTACAATTCATGAGGCAAACATTATACAGTTATAATAATAATAATAAAGTGCAACAGGATTTATCTTTCAGTCCCTGAGAATAACTTAAAATCTGTTTTGTTTCTTTAACTTTATATATAGTGGAATTTCAAAGGGACAAACATTATTATTATTGTTATTATTTTGTTTTGGCACCATTCTCATCATTGATATTTAAGCAATATTACCAGACATTGTATATTTAAGCAATGTTACCAGACATATATATATATATATATATATATATATATATTAGCTCAAAGAGCCAGCTGCCCTGTGTATATATATATATATATATATATATATATATATATATATATATATATATATATATATAATGTGCACTGTTTTATTATTATTTGTATTATTATTGTTTGCGGCGCGTATGTTATTGTTTTGTATTTTTGATTTTAAAACCTTGTGAGGATACGTGACTGATCAGCTACTGATTATTTAACTAGCTGACAGTCACGCATCCTTATTAAACTCGTGCAGACTATGGCCGAGGAGCAATAAGATAATTAATAGCTAGTTAACCCCTCAGCCAGAATATAAAAGCCTGCAGCTGTGTTTGTTCAGGGTGAAGGGTTCAGAGTGTGGAGAGGAGGTAATAGAAAAACGAGAGAAAACAATTGCTATACGTGCTGGCTAAAATACAAGTTCTGAGGTTTCTAACTGCTAACAAAAAAACATATTCAAAACCTTTTTATCAACTTGCCAGACATCACATATTTGCAAGGGGATGTTAACAGGACTGGTTCAAGCTGTATCTATTATATTACTTCAGCAAATCAAATAAACACCAATATCTATCTAAAAATGACAATTGTTTATGTAACCCAACCCCCTCCATTCAGATGACAATGAAATTGCATCTCTATACCAAAGCAAAATAATTTCTTCTGTTCATAATCGTTTTACAATAGACCTGCCAAGAGGGATATTAGTCAGAACAGGAATACAATACAAGGAATAGGACATTCAGGGCAGCAATGATTATTACTAAGGCTGTATTTGTTTCACAATTATCGCAGATTTCCCGATTTCAATGAACTTTACCCATTGCCGTGTAAAATGTAGTTCTCCTGTGCAAATTCAAATATCTGAAATAAGAGTCTCAATATACATATCTGCATCACTTTAAAATAAATGTAGCAAACATTTGCCTTATTGCACTACATTTAAAAACCTGGCACCTGGTTTAGTTTGCTTCCCGGTAAATGATTGAACACAGTGCATAGAACTACACGAGTTCTTAAATATTATTGGAAATATTTCTGCTAAAGATCGCTCTGTCAAGTATAAGAAAGAGACATTTCACATGTCTGTGTTCTTTTTTAAATGTATCATTCCTGAGAAAATAGAATATCTTTAAAAAGTGGACATAATAAAAATGAAATATTTTATAATTTGGCATTTAAATATTTAGGAACATTTATTGTATAATAACTTTAGAGAAAAGGATCAATTGTAAATGTGACAATGCTATTTTTTGGTTGACATAGCTGCACCTACAGCATGGGCAAAAGTTTTGTATCACCTAGAATTTTAGGGTTCAGACCTAATTAAAAAAAAAAAAATTAAAAAATATATTAACACAATATAGACCTTTTATTTAACATTAAGTAATGAAATAAACCACAAAATTATATTGCAAAATCTACCGGAAGCCAGAATAGTAGTACAGGATTTATGAAAAAAAAATGTGTCAGCTTGTGATAGAGAGAAAGAATCAATGTTGTAAATCTTCCAGATCAGAAAGGGCACTTTTTAAGGTTGGTAGTACGTTTCCCCATAGAAGGGCCGACTTGATGGTGGGTGGAAACAGGAAGTCGGCCATCCTGGTGGGGGCACGTAGCTGTCAGTACACAAAACGACTCAAATGCGATCAGCTGCGGGCCAAGCGGCAATTGGTTACACTGGGGTGCCGAGCTGATTGCAGGGAGGAGTTGGGGTGCCGAGCTGATTGCAGGGAGGAGTTGGGGTGCCGAGCTGATTGCAGGGAGGAGTTGGGGTGCCGAGCTGATTGTAGGGAGGAGTTGGGGTGCCGAGCTGATTGCAGGGAGGAGTTGGGTAGCACAAAGGGGATGCAGCTACGCAGGTACGGCCTTGCGCTGAGAACGTAACCTACGGCCAGAGCGATGTTTGTTTTGTTATGTGTTTTGTGTATTGCAGAGGAGGAGTAGAGACCCAGGAACTGCTGCTACCAAGCCAGCACACACCCTTGGATTGGGAATTTATTGTATATTTTTGTTTCATTCTGCAAGCCCACCGTGCACCCCCCAATACCATCTCTGGTAGAGGTGCAGCCCTTTTTGTTATTTATTAATAAACACAGACGTTTTTTTGGGAGAATCGCTGCGTGGACAGTCCTTGTATACCGCACTCCACTTGCATCCTGATCACACAGCTACAATCACATTTTTCCTACTGAACATTTGTCACTTAGGAGTGGATTTCCATGGATACCTGTGACGTTTTCCAACCCCTCAGTTATTACCGCAACTGATCTAACAAGTACAATGCAGGTCTTTTTGCTGTATTTTCCTGATTTCCACAATGATATTGGGTTGTAAATCAGGAAAATACAGCAAAAAGTCCAAGCCCAGGAGGAGGAGGGGTGACTGAGGGTGTTTGTACTCCTTCAACTCACCAAAGAACACTTGTACTTCAGCTATATCATTTATTTTGTAATTTAGGAAACATCAAGACAAGTTCCCTGAATTGTTTGTGCTGACATACTCATTTGCTAACAACTTTGTAAATGACTCAAATTAGTTTTTATTAAAGTCTGGCTGTCAGAAATCAGTAAACGTAGACCATTATAAATCTTGCTCTCAACTGCATAAATATTTACTATCACAAAATCCAATTAATATAACGTTTGTCAAGCATTCGGGTGTAACTCTGGCTTTTGGAATTCAGTTATTAAAACCAACACACAATTGATTTCGGTCATGAATTTGCACATTGTATTGCTTTAAAAACCTTCATCTGAAGACACCTTCATCTGAAAGCGGGGGTCACATTGTAAGAGGAGCGTGCTGCTTTTGGGTTTGGATGTTCGAGTATAGGCCCATGAACAAGTTTAATAAATTTCACAATTATTTATTGGGGAAATGCTTTGGACGTTTGTCATTTTAACTACTGCAGTATTACATAATTCCATGATTAAACATGGATTTCTTTAACCATCAGACATAATACATATTCAGCCTACAAAACCTTATTTGAGTTCTTTGAAAGCCCCTCACTGCAATCTGCTCCAAAAAACGTAACTGGCTACCATTACCAGCACAGTAACAACTGTATACTGTATACTTTATACAAATGGGGAGAATAAATGACTTCCACGCACTTAATCACAAAACACTTTTCAAGATCAATATTCACTTATTTTAAACACTAACCATGACAAAAGTGGATTAAGCTTGTGCATCCCATTATTGAATAATAATAATTAAGCTGGAAAATATGAGCAATATGCACACATTGAATGTAATAAAGAGCTTACAAATACGACTAATTAGTCATTCTTCCTAGCTGAAATCCTCAATGGGTTTAACAAGGTTAATAGGCTGCAGTTTACCTCCATATGTGCTTCAGAACATCACTATTTTTTATTCTTTGTCAGTATTTCAGAAATAATAATTTATTGTGTAAAGAGCAAGTAGCTTCAGATATCATGTTATTTGTTTGTTGCCCATGTCAATTACCACGTTTGCAATCATTCTGAGTGGTTCTAGGTTCTGCTGATCTAATATTGAATTACTATCATATTTCTCTTTATCTGTGCTTTCCTGGTGTAACAGGGAGGAGGCTGGGAATGAACTGGCGACCTGCATCTTAACCACAATGCAAAAGAGCCAGGCTCGATTGCATCCGTGGTTTTAGAGCTTTTAACCTCATTTCGGGGCCGAAGTAAGGATACATGCAAAGTGATTTGCGGCTGCAAAACACTGATATTGATGCCAAAAAAAGGTTTTATTATTATTTATTATTATTATTATTTATTTCTTAGCAGATGCCCTTATCCAGGGCGACTTACAGTACAAGGATCACAGTACAAGTAATAATACAATTAAGAGCAAGATAAATACAATGACTTTGGTTCTAGCAAGTACAAGTATGAAAAAATACGATTCAGTAACAGAGCAGATAACAGTGTTAGTGATAGTTACATCAGGATATAATTAAATACAAAATACTACAGATTAAATAACACTTGACATATTACAGTACTCTAAAGTTCAGGATTAAATGCAGTAAAATAGGGTGCAGATAAGAGCAAGTGAAGCGCATTTAAGGAAGAGTGATAAGTGTCTAGGGGGAAAAAAGAGGAGTTCTACAGGTGCTATCTGAAGAGGTGAGTCTTCAGGAGACGCCGGAAGGTGGTCAGGGACTGGGCAGTCCTGACATCTGTAGGAAGGTCATTCCACCACTGCGGGGCGAGGGTGGAGAAGGAGCGGGCTTTGGAGGCAGGGGAGCGTAAAGGAGGTAGAGCCAGTCTTCTAATGCAGGAGGAGGGGAGAGGTCGAGTGGGGGTGTAGGGAGAGATGAGGGTCTGGAGGTAGCTGGGTGCAGTCTGGTCAAGGCATATGTAGGCTAGTTCAAGAGTCTTGAACTGGATGCTAGCAGTGATCGGGAGCCAGTGGAGTGAGCGGAGCAGTGGAGTTGCGTGGGAGAAGTGAGACAGAGAGAACACCAGGCGAGCAGGAGAGTTCTGGATGAGCTGGAGCAGATGGGTGGCGGACGCAGGGAGGCCAGCCAGGAGAGAGTTGCAGTAGTGGCATAGTTGGTGAGAAAGGGTCGGATTCTTCGTATGTTGCTCAGGAAGAATCGGCAAGTCCGTGCCAGAGTGGAGATGTCCTGGGAATAAGAGAGGCAGGGGTCCAGGGTGACTCCAAGGTTCTTAGCTGAGGAGGAAGGAGAGAGTGTGGTAGATTCCAGAGGAACAGAGCTAGAGAGATCAGAGGAGGGGGAGGAGGAGGAAGGAAAGAAAAGGAGGTCAGATTTGAGGTTGAGTTTGAGGTGATGCAAGTGCATCCAGGAGGAGATAGCAGACAGACAGGTAGAGATACTGGAGGGGATGGTGGAGTCAGAGGTGGGGAAGGAGAGGAAAATCTGAGCATCATCAGCATAGAAATGGTATGAGAAACTATAGGATGCGATGAGGGGGCCCAGGGAGCGGGTGTAGAGAGAGAACAGGAGAGGACCCAAGAATGACCCTTGAGGGACTCCTGTTGAGTTTTATCTGGCATAAAAATCATTTTCACCTGGCATTCTGCACCCTGACATCACTAATCCATTTAAATGGTATTGAAATGCATTCATGGAATTGGGCGGGGAGTTGGAATAGGCCCCACACATTTTTAAAGTGCATGGATGCCATCCTAGGTCCCTTACGGCTGCAAGGGATCAGGGTGATCAACTACATAGACGACTGGTTGATCTGTCCAAGTCGCAGGAAGGAGCAGTGGCCCACACAGCATCTGTTGAGGCTGGGTCTCACCCTCAACGATGCTAGAGCCAATTAATACCGGTGTAAAGTACGGTCTACTTGAGTCTCCGGCTGGTTTCCCGTACGATGCAAGCCTACCTGTCGGACGACAGAGTAGCTGCCATGCGCAACTATTTGGCCCAGTTCAACAAGGGTTCACTGTACAATTGGTGTTGCATTAAAAACTAATGGGTCTGACCCAACTAGGGTTACTCCACATGCACTCGATCCATTTGTGGCTCAGTGCCTTCAGCTGCAGCCCAAGCACGACCGACCTTCAGTTGACCGTGTCTCGCCTATGCTGGGAAGCTCTACGCTGGTGGAGGGAAGCCTCTCACCTGAGCGAAGGCGTAAGGATAGGAGTGATACACAACCGTCAATTGGTGATGACAGACGCACCCAACTCTGGTTGGGGGGTGGTCTGGGCAGGCAGAGGAGTTTGCAGACCCTGGTTGAATCGCTGGACATCTCTGCACATAAATGCGTGGGAGTTGAGAAGAGCCCACGAGTGGACAAAAGTGTTTTTATACACTTTCCCACCTATACTGCTGCTCCCGGCCTTTCTTGAAAAGGTCCGGTTAAAGGAAGCGTCAGTTCTCCTAGTGGCCCCCAAGTGGCACAGGAGAATCTGGTTTTCGACTCATGGGAGATTCCACTGCGCATGGATCTCCTCAGTCAGGCAAAAGGCTCTCTTTGGTACCCGGAACCTGGCAGTTTCCGGCTATGGGTCTGTCCCCTGAAAGGGACCGCTGGCTATCAGATGCGGTTGTGGGTACATTGCAGAGCGCTAGGGCAGACTCCACTAGGTACTTGTATACCTAGAAGTGGAGGTATTTCCAGGCTGGGTGTCTGGCTAGAAGCCATGACCCCATATCTTTCTCTATGCCAGAATTGCAAGAACTGCTTGATGCTGGTAGGTCACCTTCCAGTTTGAAGGTGTATTTAGCAGCTATCTCTGCTTGCCATGCCCCTGTAGATTCAATGTCTCCGGGCATGCATTTTTTGGCTACTCGGTTTCTTAAAGGCGCTCGGCTATTACTCTCTCCTAGGAGGACTGTTCTCCCTGAATGGAGCCTTAATGTTGTAATGGAGGCTCTCACGAAGGCCCCGTTTGAGCCCATACACTCCATAGAGCTGAAGCACCTGTCTATGAAGACAGCCTTCCTCTTGGCTATCACCTTCGCTAAGTGGGTCAGTGAGCTGCAGGCGCTGTCTGTGCACAGCTCCTGCATACGTATTTGGGAGGATGGCAGCAGGATGTCTCTGCGCACCAACCCTGCTTTCCTCCCCAAGGTGATCACAGCTTTCCACGTTAATCAGTCTGTGGAACTTCCATCCACCTCCGTTTGCTTCAACGGAGGATGAGATATTGAATTTCCTCTGCCCAGTGTGGGCATTGAGATAGAGACTAGAGGATTGGCTACATCTTGGGCCCTCTTCAGAGGGGCCTCGATGTCTGATATTTGTATTGCAGCTAGCTGGGCTACGCCGCATACTTTCTCCAGGTTCTATCACCTTAATGTGGTAGATCCTGCCCTGCCTTCATTAGGCACGAGGGTCCTTGAGGGTGTAAGTTCACACCGCTAACCTCTGGGTTAGACAGTGCTCGTGCGTCCCTCATATGCTGCCATTCCTTCTCCCTCGCGACGGCTCTGGTATACATTATACCATAGGTAATGTCTTGGTGGTTGTTTTCGAATTGAAAGGGAACGTTAGGTTACTTACCGTAACCCTGGTTCCCTGAAAGAGAAGACGACCACCACCATGGAACCATGGTTATGGAAGTAACCTAACGTTCTGTGAGATGTGTGCTTCAGATAGTCTCAGCTGAAAAAGCATAACTAAAAAAAAAGAACCACAGCGGGACACTCTTCCATAGAACCCCAGGTGTATACATGTAAGTAAGCCAAAACTGAATGAGTTATTTTGCTATAGAGGACAATGTTTAGGCTAAACAACGTGACAGCTTTAAAAATTCCGGCTGGCAAAACTGAGAGGGTAAAGTCAGTGACGTCGGATGGTATCTATTGCTAAGTACTTTTTAATGTCCTTGATGGACAGCTTGTGAGATTTTGTATTAATTATGTACTTTATTGAGTAAAGTTTGTTTACTAAAACAAATTCTTTATTTCAGTGTAGCGGGTGTGACCGAAGATGCCATGTACCTGTAGGGAATCAAATAGTAATTGCACCTAATTAACTGGTGATTGTTGACCTAATAAAATCTGATTCCCTGCAGTTGTGCGGTATTAGCTTTTCTTTCTAGGTCCGTGTGTTTTTCGTTGGATGAAGCTGTGACCCGACGTGTGTATTTCCCCCATTATCAGTGCTACTACTAGGAGCGATAAGCTGACTCTTGTTTTCTTTTAGATTCCGTTCCCGGTGTGAGTTTAATTTTATAGAGTTTTTATCTTGTTTGTTTTTATTGTTATTAGCAGGACGGACGTGGAGTGTGGTGGCCATAAACAGCCGCGTCCTACCTGCACGTAATGTTTTTTGGTAATTGTATTTCTTTTTCATTTGCTTATCTGTGTGGTTGATACTAATTCTTTTTTTGTGTTTTAGGTTTAGTGTTAACCACCGTTTCTATAATACGTTTTGTTTGTATGGTTTTGTGATGTTCTTTTGTATTTTGTTTTTTATAGGGTTTTCTTTATCATTTGTATTTTTGTTATTGGACATTGTTTCCTGTTGGCAAACCCATTATCGTGTTGTGGTTTAAAACTAAATACTAATGGTAGTATTTGCTAGTGTTTTTGACTTAAAGTTGTGGTAATGATAGACTTCGGCCACTATAGTGGAGTGGCTTGTATGGAAAGCATCCGGGAAGCAGTGTCCTTTCATTTCTTTTGTGTGGTTATCTACCTTTGTATCGAATTAGTAATTATTAGAATTTTGATTCATGTTGCTGTGCAGTGCTTAGAAGACCGCAGCGATTATCTAGACCTTGCACCATTAATATTAATGCTGTTCTGTTTTTCACCCGGTGGTCTGTGACGGTAACTTGTGTTCCCGGGATCACTAGAATGTGGTTTTATTTTTATTAATTTTTTTAGGTGCACGATTAGTATTGATGAGTTGTTTGTGCTTTATGATTTGATGCACTGTGTATTTGATTTGTTTCATGTGTTGCACTGTTTTATTGAGTTTCCTTTGTGCTTCTGTTATTTTATATTTAGAATTCCTGGGCGCTGCTGCTGCAACAACACTTTTTCATCTAGTGGATGCTAGCGGTACTGCCATTGTCTGGTTATATGTAAACTATTCTGTGTTTTGTTATTTTGTGAGCAATAAAACCAATCTTTGTAATATATATATATATATATATAATATATATATATATATATATATATATATATATATATATATATATATATATATATATATATATATATATATATATATATATATATATATATATATATATATATATATATATAATATATATTTTTTTTTTTTTTTTTACCAAATACCTGCCTCCTTGTTGTTCATTTATTTGAATAGACTTGAGTGGGGAACCTAATTCAATACTTTTCTGGGAGCTAATGCTCTCTAATAAAGATTTTGACATTGTTATCGGGGCTCCTCTTGCACCTGGCAAATCAAAGAGGTGGCGTAGTCAAGTTTTATTGTTTAGTTGTGTAAACATGCCCGTGCGCCTGCCACATCAGCATTTAATTTGCATTTAATCAAATCTTAAGGAAACAGTTTTAAAAATGCACCAAAACATTCAGACCAAATTTTAAAAAAAAAACAAAAAAAAAAAAAACTATACACAATTTTTATACGGCAAAATGTTAGTGCATGATTTAATATACTTTTTTTTAGCGATGGACTCCCCCAAAATTTTAATTTTGCACTGTCCCTAATTATTACATAATAGGACACACTTTTCTGTGTTAGGATAGTGGCTATGTGATCCTGCGTGATGACACTATTGCGCAATACATAAACCAAAGCTTAAGTTCTCTACAACCATGCCCATTTAGCAACGTGAAGTGTCAGAGAGAACTTTTGGCATCTGTTTCGCTGCCTGGACCATAGTGGGGGTGCCCTCATGTTTGCACTGAAAAAAGGTCTGTAAAATCTCACAGTGCCTACTGCTCTCTGTACTCCTAACTCACCTCACTTCTGGGCTGTAAGTGCAGCCGCTATTATGACGTTCATTATCATGATTGCTGCTCATTATTTGAGTAATTTGTATTGCTCAAGCGGTAGTGCAAAATAATTGCCTGGCTGCTAGGCAATATGGATTTTGCAGGCACAATTGTTTGCACTGCGCCTATCCTTACATCAGCCCCTTCATCTCATCGACAGGGGACAGGACAGAATCCTGCCTATTACACTGGCTTTTCATTTTCTTAGAGCTTGCACTGAACAGACCGCAACACTGATATTCTTCCCCACACTTTCCCACCATTTTTTGCTGGAATAGTCAGTAATTATTAATTTACCATGGTCAATTTACACGGTAATCGTGCAGCTTTCCCATGGTTATAATATGCATTTATTGCAGTTTACCTTGGTTTCCATGTTTTTTTTAAATGCTTTACCATATGGGCTTTACAATGCTTATATGTGCTTTACAATGCTTTCACTATGCTGTAATACCATTTGCTATGTGTTCTCAGCTCCTAAAAAGTTGCCGATTTCAAGTTACTTATAACATTTTATAGTTAATTTAAAATCTCCAACTGTTTAAAAGCTGAAAACAATTAAAATAGTCTGATTTAAGCTAATGAATAGTTCAATTAAGGGTTCAATTACGTAATTGAGAACTCAGTTGGTATGAAAACCAGCAGGACACAGGGGTCCCTAGGACCAGGATTGGGAAACCCTGAATTATACCATATCATACCCAGTGAAACGATTTAGCATCCTATTTCTAGGTTGTTTTTTTTCTTTTTTAAATAAGCTCTGTTTGATACAAGTTCTAGTTGATCCCCACCTGGATATATTAAAAATATAATATTGAAAATGTAAAATTACTTATGGTGCTCTGAGATGCAACTGGTTAATGAAATATTCATTTTTGGTATGCACTGCTTGATCCAGCTCCCTCACTCACTGCCTGTATTCAGTGCATGGGTTTCAGAGTGTACCCTCATTAACACCTTGCACAATCCCCTGCAACTCATATCTTATCAGAAAAAAAGGAAATGCAACTCAATTCAAATACTTTCTCAAGCAAGTAGATGGAAAAACAGCAAAACAATAATAATAAAAAAAACCCTGGTTTAGTTCCAGATGAAATTGCAGATGCTTTTTAGTTATTGTTATCGAGTTGTAAAACAACAAACAAGGTTGGTGCACAAACTATTTCTATTCTTAGTTCTATATTGTAAGTTATTTTTGAAAATTGCAGCCTGCTGAGCAAATTTATGTTGACTAACTATATTAGTTTCTACTTATGATGTTCTGAAATGCTGGTTATTGAAATATTTATTTTTGGTTTTCATGCTTTTTTTTTAATAAAGAGCTTATTAAATGTTAATAGTTTATTTCTATTGATGTGGGTATCTGAAATGTTCTCCCTGTGTGAATCCTATTTGGCGCACACAGTGTTATTGTGTTTGTTGAGCTTTAATATTTGAAAGCTCCTCTATGACTTTTTACAGCAACTGAATGAACCATAACTTTCATTTCTGTTATACAGATTTTAGCTTGAAGCTGAGCTGAAATAAATGGCCCTGGAGACAATGGAGTATTTCTCTGATCCAACACTTTTTTGTTGTTTATAGTTTACAGAACTTACTGAAGGTTAGATACAGGAGACTTTTGAAGGTGTTTGGCTTGTTATTTATGTTGTTTTGATTCTCAGGCATCTCTGTCAAAAAATGTTTGATTATCATAAAAACTGAAATTGTCCACTTCAAGCCCAAACTTTCATCCCACATAAATGTGACAGTTGACATGGTTCCTGTAGTGCTACATATACAAATAATAAAAATAAATACATTTAAAAAATGCATGAATTTAAAGTGGTTGTAGCAAACAAAATAATTCCATAACTCTTACCTCTTTGCTCTCCCGTTCGCTATATAGGTCTCAAACCTGCAATTCTGAATGCAACACAAGTGATAGCAAACATGTACAGTGTATTCATTTGAAACATGATATCTGGTTCTACACTAGGTTAAGGAAAGTTCTCAGTTTGCTTGCCTTATTTTCAGGAAACCTGTTACTGTTTCACTTCCTAGGTCACGTCAAAGGTGTTATTGGCTACAAAGCATGTCAGTCAATAAGGGAAAACAGCTGGTTGGTTAATGACAAGAAAGAAGGCGCTGAAGGAGAAGGGAAAATGTGACTCTCTAGGGGAAATGCCCAAAGAAGCCATACAACTTGTAAGTGAAGCATGCAAACAGTTTTAAAATTCAAATGCATGTCTGCTATAACATGCGTTTCTTACAAAACTGCACATTTGATACCTGTATAGCCAATGAAAATGCTCAACAGGTAAGATTGATCATAAATATTCTGTGAGCTACTACCACCTTGAGGAGAAGCTCACCAGTATAGTCTTTTTTTAATGTAGAATTCCATAACTTCAACAAGCAGGTATGGTCTGCCTGTAAGCTTTTGTCACTGTTAAAACAACCTGCTACTCGTTTTTATTTTTTTAATTAATTGTACTGAACTCTTCCTATTAAAATACAGGAGGCAGCCCTGATAAGACTTTGCAGGCTAATTAAATATGGTCATTAAGCAGTGCCATTCAAAGGTCAATTATAACAGAGAGCCTATGGGCACATTCCTTGCTAATGGTGATTTTACACAATCACGGCTGGAATTGCAAAATGAGCAAATAAAGGGAATTTAATAATGGAGATTCCTCCCTCTCAATTTTATCTCCTGTATTGAGCTATTTTTATCATGTGCTTTGAAGATCTGCTTGGCAACACATAGACACTGATCCATTCTATATCACCCAAGATGCACACCAGCAACAGTGGAGCACTGTCAGCATGTATACACCTCTGACAATGCACTACTGGGGAGTAAAACCATAATACAATTTCCATTGAATAATACATTACATTGATACATTTCTGCACACAGTTACACCCAAGATTTCACATAGAATCATTGTAAACACTGTGAAGCACAATTCACATCAAGCATGCTATATGAAATAATAAAGTCAATTATTCTTCAGGATGAAGAAACAATGGCAGATTTGAGGCATTGTATTATCTGGATAGTGTGGATGTGAGCGGCCGGTGCACAAGATGTTGCAGTATAAGGAGGAAACGATGACACAGGAGATGTGTTTAAACCAGACGGCTGGTGTTTTATTAACAGATCAACAGGAACAGGCAGGAACAGTGCATCAGAGCCCACTTTCACGAAAATAAATGACTTTGGCAAATGACAATATAAAAATAAAAACACAAACCAAAACAGATATATAGAAATATTATAATAGTAATAGCTGGCAAATGCACCCCAGTCCCTTTCCGCTATAATAGGCATACACCTCTCACTGCTATCTTTCGTTTCAAGGTCTAGGACCAGGTATATATACACCCCACCTCCTAGCCCCTCCCCCGGAATATACCATTCTATATAACCATATACAAACTACTTCCCAAAACTGATTTAAAATCATCAACTTTCAAAACATACTGTTTTATTCAGTCAATACATTCAAAACATACCGTTTTTACTCATAGTCAATACATTTTTATTCAGTGGTGCAGGACAGGTACTATTAAACAATTAAAATCTCAGTTTTGTAATTTCTGCTTCCCTATCCATACATTGGGTGCGCCCCCGTTACTCTGTGAAAAGGGCGCACCCACCAGCACACAAAGTAAACATACCAGCTTCTTGATTTCTTAGCCGTGATATTCCTGTTATAACTTGAACTATCAGGTCTTTAATATTACATTCAAATAACGTATTTCATTTTCCTTTAGCCAAGGATGCTGCGGGTTCACTGAGTGTGTGTACCCACCCTGTGAACTCCGTCACTGCTGCACAATCTGGGTTCAGAGTTCAAAACGGCAATAATTATTTTCTCTTCACAGGCTCCCGTCTCAACCGACAGGTAAGAACATTTAGTTTTAGTTATGCATTACTTTTAGACTTAAACAAACCATTGATCAAGCAAAAGTCTATATTTTAAAAGTCAGTCCATGTTTTCAGTAATGGATTACGTTCATTCCATTACAGTGGACAATGGTGCAAGTGAATGAATGTGACATTTGTCCTACAATAACAGGGAGACGAGAGAATTTAGAAATGCTACCATAACACTATCAATATGGTAGCCAGGGCAGCCAGGACAACACTGATTTGACTGTCTGCAAGGTGTTTGCATTTTTCCAGGAATTCCTCCATGATTGCTTTAGGGATGTTGGGAGGGGAAATATGCAGTAGAGTCTTTCCCATAATGGACCATATTTCTTGTGAAATATCAGCAATTTCTGCAGTCTTTGATATATATTATGTTTCCCAACATAAAACCAATGTCACCTTACAATAATTGATTTTGAGTTTCAGTGTTTTAAAATAAAATATCAAACAGAACGAAATTTCAGTGTACCATTTGTAATTCAGTAATATGAGAGAACTGGTCAGGGGTCTGAATACTTTTGCAAGGCACTGCATATATATATATATATATATATATATATATATATATATATATATATATATATATATATATATACACACTGCCATTCAAAAGTTTGGGGTCACTTAGAAATTTCCTTGTTTTCCATTAAAACATACATGAAATGAGTTTGAATAGGAAATATAGTCATTGACAAGGTTAGAAATAATGATTTTTAATTGAAATAATAATTGTCCCCTTCAAACTTTGCTTTCGTCAAAGAATCCTCCATTTGCAGCAATTACAGCCTTGCAGACCTTTGGCATTCTAGTTGTCAATTTGTTGAGGTAATCTGAAAAGATTTCACCCCATGCTTCCTGAAGCACCTCCCACAAGTTGGATTGGCTTGATGGGCACTTCTTACGCATCCATACGGTCAAGCTGCTCCCACAACAGCTCAATAGGGTTGAGATCCGGTGACTGTGCTGGCCACTCCATTATAGACAGAATACCAGCTGACTGCTTCTTCCCTAAATAGTTCTTGCATAGTTTGGAGCTGTGCTTTGGGTCATTGTCCTGTTGTAGGAGGAAATTGGCTCCAATCAAGCGCCATCCACAGGGTATGGCATGGCGTTGCAAAATGGAGTGATACCCTTCCTTCTTCAAGATCCCTTTTACCCTGTACAAATCTCCCACTTTATCACCACCAAAGCACCCCCAGACCATCACATTGCCTCCACCATGCTTGACAGATGGCGTCAAGCACTCCTCCAGCATCTTTTCATTTGGTCTGCGTCTCACGAATGTTCTTCTTTGTGATCCGAACACCTCAAACTTAGATTCGTCTGTCCATAACACTTTTTCCAATCTTCCTCTGTCCAGTGTCTGTGTTCTTTTGCCCAGCTTAATTTTTTCTTTTATTGGCCAGTCTGAGATATGGCTTTTCTTTGCAACTCTGCCTAGGCGCCAGCATCCCGGAGTTGCCTCTTCACTGTTGACGTTGAGACTGGTGTTTTTGGGTACTATTTAATGAAGCTGCCAGTTGAGGACCTGTGAGGCGTCTGTTTCTCAAACTAGACACTCTAATGTATTTGTCCTCTTGCTCAGTTGTGCACCGGGGCCTCCCACTCCTCTTTCTATTCTGGTTAGAGCCAGTTTGCGCTGTTCTGTGAAGGGAGTAGTACACAGCGTTGTATGAGATCTTCAGTTTCTTGGCAATTTCTCGCATGGAATAGCCTTCATTTCTCAGAACAAGAATAGACTGACGAGTTTCAGAAGAAAGTTCTTTGTTTCTGGCCATTTTGAGAAAGTAATCGAACCCACAATTGCTGATGCTCCAGATACTCAACTAGTCTAAAGAAGGCCAGTTTTATTGCTTCTTTAATCAGCACAACAGTTTTCAGCTGTGCTAACATAATTGCAAAAGGGTTTTCTAATGATCAATTAGCCTTTTAAAATGATAAACTTGGATTAGCAAACACAACGTGCCATTGGAACACAGGACTGATGGTTGCTGATAATGGGCCTCTGTACGCCTATGTAGATATTCCATTACAAATCAGCCATTTCCAGCTACAATAGTCATTTACAACATTAACAATGTCTACACTGTATTTCTGATCAATTTGATGTTATTTTAATGGACAAAAATTAGCTTTTCTTTCGAAAACAAGGAAATTTCTAAGTGACCCCAAACTTTTGAACGGTAGTGTATATATATATATATATATATATATATATATATATATATATATATATATATATATATATATATATATATATATATATATATATATATATATATATATATATATATATATATATATATATATAATCACAGAATACCAGGGGTGCCATTTCAAGTAAATAATGCAACATTTCCATCCGCACCATGAAAGCAGGCTGAAAATGAATCTCATTCCACTATAAAACTGAGGCTTCTACCAGTTTCATGTGAACCCAATCTGAACCTGTACATTACATAAAAGTCAACAATTAGGTCACCTGTATGTATCACACTTTGTATAATTGCTACTTATGAATCGATCACCAGCCTTTAATATAACCCTGACAGTAGAGGATATTAACAGTCTACATGTTGTGTCTACAGTTGTTTCTTGCAGTCCGAGATTTAAAACCCAGTGAAAGCTCATTTGGTAACCATCGGTGGAAGTTGGACAGATCAGGTTTTGACAGGCCACAATAAAAAATGACAGAGTCCCAATTGAAGACTGTATGTAATGAATCTGCTGATTTGAATTGAAATCTGACGGCAAATAAAAAAAGCAGCATTAGTGTGTGGGACAGCTCCTAAAATCCAAAGGAAAAGAACATATATACAGCAGTCTTCAGCTTAGAGAACACCCCTCGGGAAGCAAACAAAGTGTTCTTATAGCCGAAGTGTTCTCTAAGACGGAGTTAGTCACCAGACACAATATGAATCAATAAATAAATAAATGCATGTGTATTATTGTCTGGATGCACATGCATTAACATGTGAAATGAACTGAATAAGTAAAAGCAAAACAATAGGCAAGTGTTAATAAACTATAATAATAAAGTAACAGACAAACTAACGTTAACAAAACTAAAGCAAAACAACACGGTCAAAAAGCTTAAATCACTATATACTATGAAATTAGCTGGCGTTCTATCACAATGGCAAGGGAAGAATAATGGTCGTTATTTAGGGTTAACTTAATATTAATAAACAAACTGTCAAACTAAATTAACACAGTGCCCCTACATGTGTTACAAAATGCAGCAGCAATATACAAGACATGCACATTATTTAAGAATGGTGAAGCAACTCACCAGAATAGGAAACATCAGTTTTCTTCAAGACACTCTTGCGATGGCATGTCGCTTTTTTACAAAACAGCACTGTATCCAGCGGCATAGCCAGGATTTTGATTTTAGGGGGGGGGGGGGGGTTGTGGATGTCCAACGTAGTTGAATAATGAATTTTGGGGGAGGGGGTTCAAACCCCTAAAACCACCCCTAGCTATGCCACTGACTGTATCCATTGTGAACGAATCGCTATCGGTGCCAAAAAGGTGTTTTTTTAAGCGAAGTTCCTGTTCCTTTAGCCGGAGCATTTACAATGGGAAAAATCTGCTCCACCACAAGGTTGCCTTAGGCGCTGTGTTCTTTTAGGAGGTGTTCCTATACACGGCGACTACTATATACAGTATATACACTGAGTGTACAAAACATTAGGAACACCTGCTCTGTCCATGAAATAGACTGACGAGGTGAATCCAGGTGAAAGCTATGATCCCTTATTGATGTAACCTGTTAAATCCACTTCAATCAGTGTAGATGAAGGGGAGACAGGTTAAAGAAGGATTTTTAAGCCTTGACACAATTGAGACATGGATTGTGTATGTGTGCCTGTGACAAGCTGGCTCTAGTGGTTACGTCAGACCTGAAAGGAGTACACAGACAGACGGTAGTAGTGATGAGTGAATCTGAGACGCGGCAGCGCTCAGTGTTTTAATAAGCAAACAAAAAGGGTTTTAAACAGAAAACAGGACACGGCACTTGCGGCCAAATAAAATAAGACAAACAAAATGAACAGACACTAACACACAGGGACGAACACTAAACAAACCGTACTCCAGCTACTCCAGCACGGCAGGCCAGTGGTCGAAAACGGCTCATTGATGAAAGAGGCCTGTGAACGTGTGGGTTGCAGTGCGTAGTGAAAGGGTGATGCAGGTGCTCCAGACAAGGACAAACACAAAGTTCACGGTTCAAGTTATTTTATTTTCCTTGACCAATATTTAAATTATAAAGCTGGCTCTACCCAGCAATGGGTATTGCCAGCGACAAAACAAGGGGTTGCAGTCCCGAAATAATAATCCCAAAAACACAAACACAACACAAACACAGACACGTCTCCGGACAGTGCGTGCTTGGGTGCAGGTGCGGTGCTGGATACAGTGATGCCGGTTAAGTGCAGGTGCGGTGAAGTCCGGGTGAATCGCTGGCCTCAGGCTGCAGCTCCCAGATCCGTGATTAATCAGTCTGACAAAAACAAGACACACACGGTTGCAAAACAAACCAAACACTAAACTCTCCTTCCAAACAGTCCTCGTTTCCTCCCATCAACCACAACAAAGGAACCGATTATGGCGTCACGTCCCCCTAAAGTACCCTCAGCCTCGCCCCCTCCGATAGCTAGTTCAATCACGTCTCCTCCAATTCATGAATGAAACTTTGCTTACCATACTAGGGCGGTGACTCCTGGTACCGTGACACCATCCCTTTCCTGAATTGCCGGCTTCTGACTACCCCTGGAATGAACTGCCGAAACATTCAGTACGGGGCACGCAATTCTTGCTGTACATTGCTCTTACAGGTCGAGAGGGAGATTGTTGATTCAGATTCATTTGCTCTTTGTCACAAGGCCAAAGGAGGCTGACACGAATTGTGCAGAGCAACAGACGGGCTACAGTTAGTCAACTGACAGTCCAGTACAACACTGGTGCCGAAAGTCCCATAAAAGAATGCACAACTCATCGTACCTTGACACGAATGGGGTATGGCAGCCGACGACCTAACAGAATTCCACTTCTTTCAGCAAAACACAAGAAACTATGGTTACAGTGGGCTAAGGAACGAAAACACTAGACACTGGAGGACTGGACAAACATTGCCTGGTCTGATGAATCCCGGTTCCTGCTGTTTCACGCTGATGGGAGGACTAGGGTATGGAGAAAACCACATGAATACATGCATCCATCATGCCGCATGTCAACATTGCAGGCTGGTGGTGGTGGTGTGATGGTGTGGGGTGTGTTTTCATGGCACACATTGGGCCCCTTGATAAAAGTGGAGCAACATTTGAATGCCACAGGATATCTGAACATCATTGCCAATCAGGTGCATCCCTTCATGGCAGCAGTGTATCCATCTGCTAATGGATTTTTTCAGCAGGATAATGCCCCATGCCACAAGGCTAGGTTTGTCCAGGAATGGTTCCACGAACATGACAGTGAATTCAGCTTACTGCAGTGGCCTGCCCAGTCACCAGATCTCAATCCAATTGAGCATCTGTGGGATGAGATGGAACAAGCTATTCGGAATAGAGATCCACTACCAGCCAACTTGACACAACTATGGGAAGCATTGGAGTCAACATGGGCCAGCATCCTTGTGGAATGCTTTCGACACCTTGTAGAGTCCATGCCCCGACGAACTGAGGCTGTTCTGAGGGCAAAAGGGGGTGCAACTCAATATTAGGAAGGTGTTCCTAATGTTTTGTACACTCAGTGTACATATGGTGTCCAAGCCTTTTGTTCGTTATATCGAGGGGTTTGAGCGAAAGGACAATCAAAATGAACAATAAGCTGTTGGAGTAAGTTAATGAGATAAGATTGTGAATACAAGTAGAATACCTGTTTGTCTCATGTATGCAGTATTCTGCCTTTGCTTTATCCTGTTCGTTAAAGAATTAAAACACAGTACAGAAAGCACAAATCCTGAATTGAAGCTGAACATTTATTAAAAATCAATCTGACATGAATTGTTTCAAAGTGCACCAAATCTTAATCCAACATGCAACAATCCCAAACTGATTTTTTATTCCAAATCATCCCAACATGAAAAGTTCATCAGATGCTAATTTTTTGTTTTCTTTAATCAATTTTGCTTTGCCGCATTGGTTGACAACCTATATTCACGACAGAGACATGCCTGTGTTGCTCCTTTTTTCAAACGACTAATATAGTTTCCAGCTTTGTGCAACATAGAATGATTTTTGTTTCAGAGGCATGGTTATACAGTGCGCGCTTTTTATTAAGACGAAAGAGTTTACTTTACTGCAGAGGTGGTATCGTGCGCATACAGACAGGCATGTTGACAGCGTGTGTTTATATGATCTTTTTTATTTGGGGTCCAGGGGCCAGGTTCATTATAGGCAAAGGTTTGTTATACTGAAGGGCATTATAGCGAGGGTGTACTTCGTGTGTGTATATATATATATATTATATATTGTATATCCCTCCTAAAGTCCAACTTCCACTGCCTCAAAGTGGCAGGAGGGTGACAACAGGTTCTCAAGACAAAGTACAGTGGGGTCCCCTGACTCTGGCAGGTTCAACCATGCTGTAAAAGCTTGAGTAACATACTCTACCAAAGTGGAAGGGGCACTCACCAACCCGCCTGGCCAGGGTGGTGAGTTATGGCCATCCCCCCCCATGATGAAAGCACAGACAAAAACATGGCTCTCATTCCCAGAGGCTGGATTGCAACCGACCAAGGCAGCGGTCAGTTAGGCATGAAGGCAGAGGGTGCTAAGAATCACCTGGTTATGATTTTAGGCTGCCACAGAACACCCTGGCCACGTACAACTGCAGATCTCTTTCAGGTGAAGCAAGACTTCAAGAATTGGAAGAAGAACTTGGAAGAATCAAGTGGGACATCATCGGACTAAGCAAAGTAATGCAAAAAGACGAAGGACTACTGGACCTCAAGAGTGAACATCTTCTCTTCTACCGATTCACTATAGATGGATGAACAGGATAACGTAGTAGAGATTGACAGCGCGTCAGAGAGGTCCGCAAGACTGATAGTGAAAGTTTCAAGGAAGTATGAACTTCAGGTCATCCAAGTATATGCACCAACAACAAGCTATTCGGATGAAGAAATCCAAGATTTTTATGAAGAAGTACAAGAACTACACAAAAATGGGACGAGCCACTATAAGTTCATCATCGGTGACTTCAACGCCAAAATAGGAGCCCAGCAAGAAGACGAGAATTCGGTCAGAAAATTTGGACACGGTGACAGGAATGAGAGGGTCAACAGACTAGTCAAATTTGCAGAGAACAAGAACTTATTCATTATGGATACCTTCTTCCAGAAGAAACCCATCAGGAAATGGACATGGAGAGGACACAACTGAGTGAAGAATGAAATTGACTATATAATCACCAACAAGAAGCACACCGTACAAGATGTCTCAGTACTAAACAATTTTAACACAGGAAATGACCACAGACTTGTAAGAGGCAAAATACACCTAAACACAGCACTAGAGAGAGCGAAACTCGTGATGATGAAATCCAACACAATCAACGTAGAAATGCTCCAGAAGCAAAGCCTGGTGTTTCAACTGGAACTGAAGAATAGATTCAGCGCTCTTCAAGATCTGCAAAAAGATTAAGCAATTGAGGTAAACAAAATCTATGAGGAAGTGACACAAGAAACAACAGAAAACATCGTTGGAACACAGAGTACAAAATGCGACCAGAAGATCACGCAAGAGACAAAAGACCTCATGAAGAAAAGAAGGGAAATTAAACAAGCAGCAGCTCTGAGGTTAAAGATTGAATAATTTCAGTTCTGCAAGACAGTAAGATAGCGCATTACTGAGGATACATGGTCATTCAACTGTAGGTTGGTAGAGAAAGCTACTGAAAACAACCAAAACATGAAGAAAGCAAAACAAAGACTGATCGTTGGGGATTTTAGCAATCAAACAAGAGGATGGGACTGCCATCAAGAACTGCAAATTGATTTTGAAGAGAGTCGAAGACTTGTACAGAAAATGATATCAAGATGAAAAGAGCAACCTAGCAGATAAAATTGCAACCCGAGGAAGAAATTCCAGACGTTCTACTGGAAGAAGAGAAACATGCTATCAAACATATATATATATGTATATATATACACACTACCGTTCAAAAGTTTGGGGTCACTTGTTTTCCATGAAAACATACATGAAATGAGTTTGAATAGGAAATATAGCAAAATGAATAGGAAATATAGTCATTGACAAGGTTAAAAATAATGATTTTTAATTGAAATAATAATTGTGTCCTTCAAACTTTGCTTTCGTCAAAGAATCCTCCATTTGCAGCAATTACAGCCTTGCAGACCTTTGGCATTCTAGTTGTCAATTTGTTGAGGTAATCTGAAAAGATTTCACCCCATGCTTCCTGATGCACCTCCCACAAGTTGGATTGGCTTGATGGGCACTTCTTACGTACCATACGGTCAAGCTGCTCCCACAACAGCTCAATAGGGTTGAGATCCGGTGACTGTGCTGGCCACTCCATTATAGACAGAATACCAGCTGACTGCTTCTTCCCTAAATAGTTCTTGCATAGTTTGGAGCTGTGCTTTGGGTCATTTCCCTTTTGTAGGAGGAAATTGGCTCCAATCAAGCACCGTCCACAGGGTATGGCATGGCGTTGCAAAATAGAGTGATAGCCTTCCTTCTTCAAGATCCCTTTTACCCTGTACAAATCTCCCACTTTACCACCACCAAAGCACCCCCAGACCATCACATTGCCTCCACCATGCTTGACAGATGGCGTCAAGCACTCCTCCAGCATCTTTTCATTTGGTCTGCGTCTCACGAATGTTCTTCTTTGTGATCCGAACACCTCAAACTTAGATTCGTCTGTCCATAACACTTTTTCCAATCTTCCTCTGTCCAGTGTCTGTGTTCTTTTGCCCATCTTAATCTTTTCTTTTATTGGCCAGTCTGAGATATGGCTTTTCTTTGCAACTCTGCCTAGAAGGCCAGCATCCCGAGTCGCCTCTTCACTGTTGACGTTGAGACTGGTGTTTTTGGGTACTATTTAATGAAGCTGCCAGTTGAGGACCTGTGAGGCGTCTGTTTCTCAAACTAGACACTCTAATGTATTTGTCCTCTTGCTCAGTTGTGCACCGGGGCCTCCCACTCCTCTTTCTATTCTGGTTAGAGCCAGTTTGCGCTGTTCTGTGAAGGGAGTAGTACACAGCGTTGTACGAGATCTTCAGTTTCTTGGCAATTTCTCGCATGGAATAGCCTTCATTTCTCAGAACAAGAATAGACTGACGAGTTTCAGAAGAAAGTTCTTTGTTTCTGGCCATTTTGAGCCAGTAATCGAACCCACAATTGCTGATGCTCCAGATACTCAACTAGTGTAAAGAAGGCCAGTTTTATTGCTTCTTTAATCAGCACAACAGTTTTCAACAGTGCTAACATAATTGCAAAAGGGTTTTCTAATGATCAATTAGCCTTTTAAAATGATAAACTTGGATTAGCAAATACAACGTACCATTGGAACACAGGACTGATGGTTGCTGATAATGGGCTTCTGTACGCCTATGTAGATATTCCATTACAAATCAGCCGTTTCCAGCTACAATAGTCATTTACAACATTAACAATGTCTACACTGTATTTCTGATCAATTTGATGTTATTTTAATGGACAAAAAATTTGCTTTTCTTTCGAAAACAAGGAAATTTCTAAGTGACCCCAAACTTTTGAACGGTAGTGTATATATACCGTATTACTTCGAATTAACGCCACCCTCAAATTAACACCTCACTCATATCAGCTTTTGAATAGACTCCACCCTCGAATAAACACTGCTCTCAATAAAGAAACGTAAAGGTCTTTTTTTCATACCCCTGCTCAAAAAATAAATAAAGAAGCACGCAACACTGGCTATGTGCATATGATGCCCCCGAAGAGACTTCAGCCTCAATCCACCATGTAATACAAACTAATGTACACACACCTTAGTAAGCATATTTTATTTTAGGGTACAATCCCGACAAACAACCGAAGATGAACTACTTACAACACAGCAGTCCTTCACTTATTTTTTTCCCCATCAGAGTTCAGTGCCAATAAGCAGGGGATAAAACAAGGGCTGTCTGTTTACCTCGTCCTCAGCTTGGATGGTGAAAACTTAAGCTCAGAGGAACTTAGAGCTTCGCCGATCACTCTAAGAGCTATCCGAAAGCTGGCCGAAGATATCTTCTTGTAGGGGGTTTAGTAGTTTTGTTTTTTGTTCAATTGGAATTTTACTCAGTCCTATACAATTATATATAAAATAAATAAATAAATAAATAAAAACTTGCTTACTATCTATGAGAAGAGTTAGTTTTGGTTTCTTTACAAACAGGCAGGTAAATTACAATGAGAAAAACAAAACAAAAAAAAGTAGGATATATTTTAGTTTGAACAGAAATCAAACCGATATTCAGAGGAAATATTTTTCGTTACGAAAAACAACGGCATCACACTCAACTACCGTTCTCTCTCGTCTTCTTGTCTTGCACCATAGCAACCAATACACACTCCTGATTCACTGGTACAATACTCCCCTGACCTCCCAACTTCCACCTAATAGGCTCTCGTTAACTGTCAGTAAATGTACTGTATTCAAGCCCCCCAAACACACAAGAGTATAGTACTGTAGATCGGAAGCCTCTCACTGCGCCGCTTCCAAAATGCCTTTTGTATAATTATGTGTCTTGGCAAGAATCTACTGCAGCTTTTGTGATGCTCAAAAGAGATCATGATATAAGCTAATTTGGTGGATAATTTTAGATAATAATATAAACAAGTATGTCAGTAACTTACAAATTAGGTAGGATGTAGGATGAAAAATGTAAGCACCATGACAGTAACAGCATGTACAGAATAAGAATTAGCAAGTTTCATGACAGTCATTCATGACAAGCAATCATCGAGCGAGATGGAAAAAAGAGATGGAAAAAAGTGTGACATAGAGAAAGATGGAGGAACAGACAAACATACACTCCCTATATCTCCAGAACGTTAGGTTACCTACCGTAACACTGGTTTCTTGAAAAGAGAAGATGACCACCAACATTGCTATGGAATATGCCTGCCTATTGGGTAGGTATTACTGAGCTCTTTATATCAGAGCTGCCGATAGGCCCCTTCCTGGGATGACGCACTCAGTCCCGCCCACCGAGGGATTAAAACCGTCATCCTGAGGAAGCCATTTCTCTTTTTGCATCGAACCCGTAAGGGCGACCGATGCAATCCCGTGGTTGGTGGTCGTCTTCACTTTCAGGGAACGAGGTTTACGGTAGGTAACCTAACTTTCCCTTTCATAAGAACATAAGAACATAAAGTTTACAAACGAGAGGAGGCCATTCAGCCCATCTTGCTCGTTTGGTTGTTAGTAGCTAATTGTTCCCAGAATCTCATCAAGCAGCTTCTTGAAGGATCCCAGGATGTCAGCTTCAACAACATTACTGGGGGAGTTGGTTCCAGACCCTCACAATTCTTTGTGTAAAAAAGTGCCTCCTATTTTCTGTTCTGAATGCCCCTTTATCTAATCTCCATTTGTGACCCCTGGTCCTTGTTTCTTTTTTCAGGTCAAAGAAGTCCCCTGGGTTGACATTGTCTATACCTTTTAGGATTTTGAATGTTTGAATCAGATCACCGCGTAGTCTTCTTTGTTCAAGACTGAATAGATTCAATTCTTTTAGCCTGGCTGCATATGACATGCCTTTTAAACCCGGGATAATTCTGGTTGCTCTTCTTTGCACTCTTTCTAGAGCAGCAATATCCTTTTTGTAACGAGGTGACCAGAACTGAACACAATATTCTAGCTGAGGTCTTACTAATGCATTGTAGAGTTTTAACATTACTTCCCTTGATTTAAATTCAACACTTCTCACAATATATCCGAGCATCTTGTTGGCCTTTTTTATAGCTTCCCCACATTGTCTAAATGATGCAGCCGAGTCAGTCACACGCCAGAACCTAGCTGGATTGTACCAACATTGTAGCAAACTCACGAAAAGATGTAAGCGGTGACCAAGCATACAATTTCCAAATACTCTGTTTATTATTGGCCATAGTCTATGCAAAAATAATACATCTGATAACAACATAACTCTATCATCAACAGGCATTCTTACTGGGATTTTCAGAGAGTTGTTATAGGGTACACTCACGGGGATCATTCTGTGCAGAATCTGACCAGTTTAGCCAATGGGTGCGTTCACAGAGACCATTTTTAGAAGCTCATTGCCTAAATTGGTCAGATTCTGTACAGAATGATCTCCATGAACGCACCCCTTATGCTCCATGAACAGTTCACTCAGCAACTTTTGACTGCACCACCCCTACCAGCTAAAGTCCCCTCCCCATATTTATCCTTTTCTTCAGCCAGCCCGCCTGTCCCCCCGGTGCCAGCCAACCGTAAGCCCAGGTCTTTCACGCTCTTAGAGGTTATGACCCCCGGAAGAACAACTGAAAATCCAGTTTCTGCAGATTGCAACCGGTGTTAAGGTAAGGTTGTATGGCATTCATAAAGATTTTTCCTCTTCTCAAACATTCATAAAGATTACATACTTGTGAATCTGTAGAACCATAATAACACTGTGATATAGCTGGCACATTCTGTCAGCATCCATAAAGCCTTAACTTGCCCGCCATACACGTGTTGTCAAGTCAGTAGGCATACTTTGTTATCTTATATTTCAGACTTGCTCAAGTGTTGCAAGATCAGACAAACATGTAACAAACACGTTGAACCAATAGATCAGGGTCTGGTTGCATAAGATAGACTAAAAACTTTGGCTTAGTCTAATGTTGTCAGACTGATGACATGACACACAGCTAAGACGGTTGCATGTCAGAACATTAACTTTTCGCAGTGCAGGAAATTTAAAACACTTGAAGAAACAAACAAATATGGCCATCAATTCCCTGAAACACCGAAGCTCTCAATTCACCCTAACGGCAAATTAGAAGTATACAACGCGGAAAAATCTATAATTTTGGGGAATTTTTGTAAAATTGTTCTCTTACTTAAACATTAGGCAGGAGAAAAAATAACTTGAAAATGTGTGTGCCTTAGGGTTACCACCTTTGAAATGAAAAAAAAATCCGGCCTCCCCCAGGATTCGAATACAGACAACACTGCAGCAATGATTTTTAGTAGATGCACGCTTTAACGTTTAACATTACATATCCCCATATAATGTGGGTCCGTGTCCTTTCTTTTTTCGTTTCTGAATTGACTGAACAAGAAAACGAGTCGTTGATATATATATATATATATATATATATATATATGTAAGATAGCAGGGAGGGGGTTAATATCTTCCCTGCATGAAAACCATGTGCAAATGCACATTGATTGGGTTTAATTGTTTAATTGTTTGATTAGTGATTATCCCCTGCACCTGGTGATTATTGTAAATTAGAGCCAGGTGCAGGGTATAAAAGGAAAGCAGCCAGTCTGTTCTGGGCGGCTGCGGTGTGAAGAGCCCGGTTGTGACTGTGTGCAACCGAAAAAAAAGGTATTGTGTAAAACAATCTGTGTGGTTTGTGGACGAGGAAACAGCTTAGCTGTCCCGTGTTAGTCAGGGAACTTATTTGTGTTTACTTAGTACTCAAGGAAAGAGCTAAGTGTTTGTTTTGGTTATTTTTGTTTTTGTTATTATTAAAAAATAGCACCTCCAAATCTGTGTCCTGGGTCTATTTTTAAAGGGGCACGAACCCGAGTGGGTGCAAGTCTTTTACATATGGAGTGTGGGCTCCCCTAAGACCCAGAAAATGGAAAGTATTGAAGAGTTGATCACCAGGATCAACAGGAACACCGCTGCTCAGAAGGTGCAGAGCAAGAAATGGAGACAGGAGAGGGGGCTATCGGATCCGGAGCCATCCGAGTTGGAGCTGCTGCTCCAAAAGTGGGAGCAGGCAAGAGAGGCACTGCTGGCTGCAGCCCTAGAGGGGGTGGAGCTGCCGTCCCGAGAGCCAGAGGGGGTGGAGCTGCCGTCCCGAGAGCCAGAAGGGGTGGAGCTGCTGTCCCGAGAACCAGAGGGGGTGGAGCTGCCGTACCGAGAGCCAGAGGGGGTGGAGTAGTATATTGCTATCATAATGGCGAGAAAAAGGCAATTAACAAAGGAAGACAGACAGACCATTATAACCCTTAAAAGTGTAGGTCTTTCCTTTAGAGAAATTGCAAAGAAAGCCAACATGTCAGTGAGTACAGTTTCCTACACCATCAAAAGGCACTTGGAAACTGGAGGAAACTCTGACAGGAAGAGGTCTGGCAGACCCAAAGCCACAACAGAATGAGAAGACAAGTTTCTGAGAGTCAGCGGCTTGCGTGATAGGCGGCTCACAGGACAACAGCTTCAAGCACAGCTTAACACTGGTCGAAGTAAGCAAGTCTCAGTTTCAACTGTGAAGAGAAGACTTCGAGCTGCAAGTTTGACAGGTCGAGTGGCAGTAAGAAAGCCATTGCTAAGATGGCAAAATAAGAAAAAGAGGCTTGCCTGGGCCATGAAGCACCGCCAGTAGACTACTGAAGACTGGAAGAAGGTCTTATGGACCGATGAATCAAAATTTGAAATCTTCGGTTCATCACGCAGGGTTTTTATGCACGCTGTCGAGTAGGCGAAAGGATGGTTCCTCGGTGTGTGACACCAACTGTCAAACATGGAGGAGGAAGCGTGATGGTCTGGGGCTCTTTGCTGGATCCAGAGTCGGCGACTTGCACAGAGTGAGTGGCACCCTGAACCAAGACGGCTACCACAGCATTTTGCAGCACCATGCAATACCCTCTGGTATCGCCTAGTTGGTCAGGGGTTCATCCTACAGCAAGATAATGACCTAAAACATACCTCCAGGCTATGTCAGAACTACCTTAGAAGAAAAGAACAAGACGGTAGGCTTCAAATCATGGAATGGCCAGCACAGTCTCCAGACTTAAACCCCATCGAGCTGGTTTGGGATGAACTGGACAGAAGGGTGAAAGCAAAGCAACCTACAAGTGCAGCACATTTGTGGGAACTTCTGCAACAGTGTTGGGAAGAACTTTCCGAACAATATTTGATTTCCATTGTAGAAAGAATGCCACGAGTGTGTTCCGCTGTTATATCTGAAAAGGTGGCTACTTTGAGTCAAAAATTTAGATTAAATTTTGTTAAACAAAACGATTCCATGATTTCTTTTTTATCTCCAATTGTTTATTTGTTCTATGCTTTAATTTCAGTGTACATTGAGACATTAAACTGCGTAAATTTCAATAAAAACTGGAAAAATGGAGGTGTTCTAAAACTTTTGACCGGTAGTGTATATATATATATATATATATATATATATATATATATATATATATATACAGTACTGTGCAAAAGTTTTAGGCAGGTGTGAAAAAATGCTGTAAAGTAAGAATGCTTTCAAAAATAGACATGTTAATAGTTTATATTTATCAATTAACAAAATGCAAAGTGAGTGAACAGAAGAAAAATCTACATCAAATCAATATTTGGTGTGACCACCCTTTGCCTTCAAAACAGCATCAATTCTTCTAGGTACACTTGCACACAGTTTTTGAAGGAACTCGGCAGGTAGGTTGGCCCAAACATCTTGGAGAACTAACCACAGTTCTTCTGTGGATTTAGGCAGCCTCAGTTGCTTCTCTCTCTTCATGTAATCCCAGACAGACTCGATGATGTTGAGATCAGGGCTCTGTGGGGCCATACCATCACTTCCAGGACTCCTTGTTCTTCTTTACGCTGAAGATAGTTCTTAATGACTTTCGCTGTATGTTTGGGGTCGTTGTCATGCTGCAGAATAAATTTGGGGCCAATCAGATGCCTCCCTGATGGTATTGCATGATGGATAAGTATCTGCCTGTACTTCTCAGCATTGAGGAGACCATTAATTCTGACCAAATCCCCAACTCCATTTGCAGAAATGCAGCCCCAAACTTGCAAGGAACCTCCACCATGCTTCACTGTTGCCTGCAGACACTCATTCGTGTACCGCTCTCCAGCCCTTGGCGTACAAACTGCCTTCTGCTACAGCCAAATATTTCAAATTTTGACTCATCAGTCCAGAGCACCTGCTGCCATTTTTCTGCACCCCAGTTCCTGTGTTTTCGTGCATAGTTGAGTCGCTTGGCCTTGTTTCCACGTCGGAGGTATGGCTTTTTGACCGCAAGTCTTCCATGAAGGCCACTTCTGACCAGACTTCTCCGGACAGTAGATGGGTGTACCAGGGTCCCACTGTTTTCTGCAATTCTGAGCTGATGGCACTGCTGGACATCTTCCAATTGCAAAGGGAAGTAAGCATCATGTGTCTTTCATCTGCTGCAGTAAGTTTCCTTGGCCGACCACTGCGTCTATGGTCCTCAACGTTGCCTGTTTCTTTATGCTTCTTCAAAAGAGCTTGGACAGCACTTCTGGAAACCCCTGTCTGCCTTGAAATTTCTGCCTGGGAGAGACCTTGCTGATGCAGTATAACTACCTTGTGTCTTGTTGCTGTGCTCAGTCTTGCCATGGTGTATGACTTTTGACAGTAAACTGTCTTCAGCAACCTCACCTTGTTAGCTGAGTTTGGCTGTTCCTCACCCAGTTTTATTCCTCCTACAAAGCTGTTTCTGTTTCAGTTAATGATTGTGTTTCAACCTACATATTGAATTGATGATCATTAGCACCTGTTTGGTATAATTGTTTAATCATACACCTGACTATATGCCTACAAAATCCCTGACTTTGTGCAAGTGTACCTAGAAGAATTGATGCTGTTTTGAAGGCAAAGGGTGGTCACACCAAATATGGATTTGATTTAGATTTTTCTTCTGTTCACTCACTTTGCATTTAGTTAATTGATAAATATAATCTATTAACATGTCTATTTTGAAAGCATTCTTACTTTACAGCATTTTTCACACCTGCCTAAAACTTTTGCACAGTACTGTATATATATATATATATATATATATATATATATATATATATATATATATATATATATATATATATATATATATATATATATATATATATATATTGCAAGTTGCCTAAAATTAATAACGCATCAAGCGCACCGAGGTTGAAACATTTAATGGTAGCTACTGAGTCAACATTTACATTGTAACGTGTAAAACAATCTTTTAAAATGTAACAAACAGGGTCATTTAAATGTGTTGGCTGAAAAAAGTAACAAGCAGACAAAACTTATTAAAACTAAACAAATTTGAATGACAAATTCGGCAACATTGTCGAGTTTTGTAAACATTTAAAACTTGTATGCTATGTTCATACATTAATTAAAAGGACTGTGTAGTATAGCATTATGCTGACTTTGAAAAACACAATGTTAAAACAGGGTTTAGTGCAAGTGACAAAACCGTTTTTCTTTACACACACTAAATTATATATGACGCGCGCATGAAGCATGCTCTCACACACACACACACACACGCACGCACGCACGCACACACACGCACACGCACTGAGACTGTGTGTGCTGTAGTGTGTGTTTTTCTCAGTGTGTGTGTGTTTCAGTGTATGTCTCAGAGTGTTTGTGTCTCAGTGTGTGTGTGTCTCAGTGTATGTGTGTCTCAGTGTGTGTGTGTGTGTGTGTCAGTTTATGTGTGTGTGCCTCAGTGTGTGTGTCTCAGTATGTGTGTGTGTATGCCTCAGTGTGTGTGTCTCAGTGTGTGTGTGTGTGTCTCATTCACTTCAAGTCATACAAAGAGCATTTCAAGTGGAGCGATAAATTGGAGCGAAGCAATCAAAAAAAGTTAGAAGCAAGAATTGTGTGAATCTTGGGCCCCAGCACCTTTCCAATTGTGCCTATTTGCTTGATGCTTGACATGATTGGCCTAATTGCTTCTCCTAACTTGGACGTTTGTGTTTGATATCACCCCTTTAAACGACTGTTGTGTTTTTCTAACTTGTTTTTACATTGACAATGTTTGTTTTGTGTATATATATATATATATATATATATATATATATATATATTATATATATATATATATATATATATATATATATATATATATATATATATATATATATATATATATATATACATATATATATATATATATATATATTATATATTTAAACTAGAAAGGAAGGGGAGAAAACAAAAACAGAAGGGAGACCACATCAAAACAAGGACAACAACTCAGGTAAGACAACTATTAAATGTATCTATCTTAATGCTAGAAGTCTCAGAAACAAAATGTTAGAACTTGAAGCTACTGCACTAACAAGTAACTACGATGTGATAGGTGTTACAGAAACTTGGTTGTCTGAGAGTGATGGAGACAGAATATAATATTAGTGGGTACACACTATATAGGAAAGACAGGCAGGACAGAAGAGGCAGAGGGGTAGCTATACATAAGAAATAGTCTTGAAGCCCAGGTGTTAAATCAGGACAAAGAAAACAATGCAGAATCAATATGGGTCAGAATAATGGACACAAATTCAAAGGGCATAATAATAGGAGCATGCTATAGACCGCCAAACTCAGGCGTTGAGCAAAATAATCTGTTGTACAATGACATTCGAAATCGTGTAGAAAAGGAGAAGCCATACTAATTGGGGATTTCAACTTCCCGTATAAAATGGGAGAACCCGTGGGGGCACGACGGACGAAATTGAAATGGCAGAAATGACAAATGACTGCTTCCTAACGCAATTTGTCAAGGCACCGACTAGAGGGGAGGAACACCTTGATTTAATCTTTTCAAATAATGAAGACAGAATAACTAAAACAGAGGTCAGAGAGCCATTGGCAAACTCAGACCACAACATGGTCTCATTTGAAATATTTTTTAAAACCCCAAAAGTAATGACTAAAGCTAAGGTTTACAATTTTAGAAAAGCAAACTATGAAGGTATGAAACAGAGACTAACAGAAGTAGATTGGAGTAAAATAGAGAAAACATCCACAAAAAAAGGATGGCTGTTTTTAAAAATGTAGTACTAGAGGCACAAAACAATTACATCCCAAAAGTAGACAAATCTAAATCTAAAACAAAATGGCCAAAATGGTTTAATAGATCAATTAAAAAAAATATTCAGCGAAAAAAGGCACTTTACAGAGCGTGTACCAAAAACAAAGTACACAGAAAGAGTACTTGGAACTGCAAACACAAGTCAAAAAGGAAGCTGGAAAGGCCAAGAGAGAGATAGAAATCAATATTGCTAAGGGGGTTAAAACCAATTCCAAAATATTTTTCCAATATTATAACAGCAAGAGAACATTCAAAGAGGAGGTCAGATATCTAAGAGACACAAATGGCAAAATCATAGATGAAGAAAAAAAATAGCAAATATATTAAATGATTACTTTTCACAGGTTTTTACAAAGGAGTACACGGACAACATGCCCCACATGTCGACCTGTTCCTATCCAATTTTAAATAACTTTAGCATAACAGAGGCAGAAGTGTTAAAGGGACTAGGAGCTCTTAAAATAAACAAATCCCCTGGGCCGGATGAGATCCTCCCAATAGTACTCAAAGAAATGAAAGAAGTTATTTACAAACCGCTAACCAAGATCATGCAACAGTCTCTTGACACAGGGGTTGTACCGACAGACTGGAAAAATAGCAAACGTAATACCGATCCACAAAAGGGAGACAAACCGAACCAGGTAACTACAGACCAATAAGCCTGACTTCTATTATATGTAAACTTATGGAAACTATAATAAGATCCAAAATGGAAAATTACCTATATGGTAACAATATCCTGGGAGACAGCCAGCATGGTTTTAGGCAAGGGAGATCGTGGTCTAACTAACCTACTTGACTCTTTTGAGGATGCAGCATTGAAAATGGATAACTGCAAAGCATACAACATGGTTTATTTAGATTTCCAGAAAGCTTTTGACAAAGTCCCGATAAAAGATTAATTCTCAAACTGAACATAGTAGGGATTCAAGGAAATGCATGCACATGGATTAGGGAGTGGTTAACAGGTAGAAAACAGAAAGTACTGATTAGAGGAGAAACCTCAAAATGGAGTGAGGTAACCAGTGGTGTACCACAGGGATCAGTATTAGGTCCTCTGCTATTCCTAATCTACATTAATGATTTAGATTCTGGTATAGTAAGCAAACTTGTTAAATTTGCAGACGACACAAAAATAGGAGGAGTGGCAAACACTGTTGCAGCAGCAAAGGTCATTCAAAATGATCTAGACGGCATTCAGAATTGGGCAGACACATGGCAAATGAAATTTAATAGAGAAAAGTGTAAAGTATTGCATGCGGGCAATAAAAATGTGCATTATAAATATCACATGGGAGATAGTGAAATTGAAGAAGGGAACTATGAAAAAGACCTAGGAGTTTATGTTGAGTCAGAAATGTCTTCATCTAGACAATGTGGGAAGCTATAAAAAGGCTAACAAGATGCTTGGATATATTGTGAGAAGTGTTGAATTTAAATCAAGGGAAGTAATGTTAAAACTCTACAATGCATTAGTAAGACCTCAGCTAGAATATTGTGTTCAGTTCTGGTCACCTCGTTACAAAAGGATATTGCTGCTCTAGAAAGAGTGCAAAGAAGAGCAACCAGAATTATCCCGGTTTAAAAGGCATGTCGTATGCAGACAGGCTAAAAGAATTGAATCTATTCAGTCTTGAACAAAGAAGACTACGCGGTGATCTGATTCAAACATTCAAAATCCTAAAAGGTATAGACAATGTCAACCCAGGGGACTTCTTTGACCTGAAAAAAGAAACAAGGACCAGGGGTCACAAATGGAGATTAGATAAAGGGGCATTCAGAACAGAAAATAGGAGGCACTTTTTTACACAAAGAATTGTGAGGGTCTGGAACCAACTCCCCCAGTAATGGTGTTGAAGCTGACACCCTGGGATCCTTCAAGAAGCTGCTTGATGAGATTCTGGGATCAATAAGCTGCTAACAACCAAACGAGCAAGATGGGCCGAATGGCCTCCTCTCATTTGTAAACTTTCTTATATATATATATATATATATATATATATATATATATATATATATATATATATATATATATATACACAGTGCAATAGGGCACACTTGACATTCAATGTTAAGTCCGATCTGGGACCAGGGACTTAGACATAGGAGAGTGGTGAAACCAGCTTGTTTTGACTTGGATACAGATTGATATGGTGATGGTAAGAATTAAAGATTAACAGATTTATTTTTGCAAAAGACTGTCAAAATGTTTGTGTCTTCAGTGCAGATATAATGTTATTTTACAGCAATTGCTTTCTAAATATAAGAATTTAAGATTTGAAAATCAGAATTACAGTAGACTGTGTTAAGCTTATATGCTATTATTACACTGATTCATTCTGTTAATGACTTGTGTTTTTATTGTTGTTCAATGATGAAAATTCAATCATTGCAAATGTTATGTTGTAGATGAGGAAGTGGAAGAAAGTGTGAAGAAACATATTAAAAAAAAGAAAAAAACATAATTGCCAAAGTCACCCAAGTGTGAGTGCAGCTATTTAATATTGCATTTGTGATTGCTCTTTGCAACCAACATTGTGTTGATATGAGATTAGGTACACAAAGTAAATGTTTAAAGGATTAATTAATTGATATGTATATTACAGATAGCCAGTTGGTATGTTAAACCCAATATTATGAGATTTACAACTCAAGTACTTCACACTCTCAAAAATGCACTTTACATATTGATAATCTTTCAAATATACCTCACCCAACCTCGCCCAACTTTTAAATAATATTTAGACCACAAATGTGCGGTCATTTTCAGATGGGACTTCACCACCTCAGATGTGCCAGTCTAGTTCAAAGACCCCTCCAAGCTTACCATACAGATCAGCCAGGCCAAAGTCATCCGAAAGATCAGACAGGTCTAGGTCATCCTGCAGATCAGATGAGAGGTCTGGCAGATCAGATACTCCAAGATCACCTCGCAGATCAGATGAAAGGTCAAGATCACCTCGCAGATCAGATGAAAGGTCAAGATCACCTTGCAGATCAGATGAAAGGTCAAGATCACCTTGCAGATCAGATACTCCAAGATCACCTCGCAGATCAGATGAAAGGTCAAGATCACCTCGCAGATGGGATGAGAGGACCCCTACAAGGTCAAGTTCAAGTTGCAGGGGAAGACCCGTGCTGTTCTCTCATCACAGTATGTTTTTTTTTATTTTATTATCTGTTATTTTATTCAATGTATTGTTGTAAGATGTTTGTTGTGTATTTTTGGGGTAATTTATTGCATTACTCAATTTCTATAAGGCTGTATTAATCTGTTTCTGTAAGGCTCCAAATACAGTATCTGTGTTTACCTCATAATCTGCAAACTTTCAACTTACTTATATATATATATGTGCAAACAATACCATTTTGATTTTAACAACTAATCCATATGCTTATGTTTATTTACTACTTTTTTGTCAATTTTAAGTTTCTGTAGCAGCAAAGCCCTCCACGTCTACAGAAAATGCCACCAGAAGACCTCAGACTGATGAAAGTAAGTTAATCATTCATCTTGCTAGCCTTAAAATCTTAACTTGTTTAATTTCATTTCCAAATGCTCCAGCTTTGAGCGGCCATTTTCTATAGCAATTAATTGGTATTTTGTTTTGAACCAGAGATTTCAATTGTTGTTTGTAGCAATTCTATTGATTTTGTAAACCCCAGTTCTTCTAATAGCGCATGTGATTGTTGCATGATCTTACAGTTTATGAAATGGTCTAAAAAAAAGTCTTGTGTTCCAGTTGTTTTGGTTAAATCAACAGATGCAATAAAGCATCTGCAAAAGGAAAGTGCATCACTGCAGAACATTACTGCATTGCATCTCTGAATTACCATCACCTAAGTGCTATAAATGTCTGTTCTAATAGATTTTCAGAGGAGTGTCTTCATGAAGCTTGACAGCATTCTTGAGAACCAGCAGGAAGGCTTGGTCCTGATACAGAGGGTGGTTTCTGCCCTTGGCAGCAGTGTGGAGGACATTGACGACATGCTTCCTCGACCCTGGCAGACCATAGAGATGGAAGATATGTGCACCCATGCTGACTTCAGGAAAAAAAAAATAGTATTTAGGTTTCACTGTTAAGACTAAATTTATTTTAAGTGGGGATAATGATTGATTTTTGGTGTGAATAGCTTATTTAAATAAAAATGTAGATTTACTGGTATGTGTAACATTGTACATAGCTGAAATCACTTGAAATCGGATTTTATATATATATATATATATATATCGCCAAGTTTTCAAATTCCCGGGCGCAGACTCACTTTGTCTTGCTCCGCTGTCTGAAACCTTTCAAAGCAAGCAAGTCGTTTTGGAGAATTCTTCACAAAGTTAATCAGGTCATGAATTACTGTCATCAAATTTCGACAAATGTCAACACTTTGTAGTACGTCTTGCACCACTAAGTTCACTGTGTGCTAAACAGTGCACATATAAAGCACGAGGCTCCTCTTGCTATACTAGTGCCTGTAACATTAGCAGCTCCATCATAACACTCCTCGACATTTTTCGATTGGAAAATTGTATCGGAGAAGTACGTCTTTAAGCATGGCAAAAAGAGCATCAGCTGTAGTTGTAGATGTTGTGTAAAAGCCAAAGAAAAGCTTGTCCACTTCAAGATTCCCCTTAACTATTCGAAAGCAAAATTACACCTGCTCTCTGACAGAGATGTCTGCAGTCTCGTCCACAATAACAGCATAAAATCCAGCTTCATGTACTTCCTTTGTTAATGTCCGAAGGATATCGTGTGCCATTATTGAAATCATATCAGTTGTAACGTCATGAGAAAGCCATTTGTATCCAGAGTGATTCAGCCAGGATTTTAATGCCGGGACGTTTTCTGCGCATAGATTTAAAAGTTGTGTAAAATTTGACTGTGCGTCCACTTTTCCTCATATTGCGAGACCCTGACAAACCAGATACCTTAATGATGACAGAATTTTCATTAGGGCGTCTCTTGCGTCTTTCATTTGTTTTAGTTTGCCTTGCGAACAGGCTGCAGCTACATTTACATCTTCTTTAATTGCTGCTATGGCACCAGCAGAGGCTCAATGCAAACTTGATTTCTCATGACTGCTAAACCTTTCTAAAGCTTTTTTCCAATTTTCGGACCCTTCCTGAACGTAAGTCATGTATGAATCTTTTTCTCGAGATGTGGCTGGGATTGGGACTTTCATTTTAGCAGCAGAATTGCAAACGTTGCAGAAAACTTTGTCCATTTTCCGGTTGTAAGTAAGCCAATCAAAAGTACTCTTCCAACTGGACTGATACGATCTTCCTGTTTGTTTTTTAGCCAAGTCAGCACTAACCTTACTGGAATTTTGTGTAGAACTAGTGTCCGATTCTGTGGCATTTTTTCTGCTCTGTTCCGTTTCGCTCTCGCTCTGGGTAGATGTCTCTGGTTCAGTCGTGCTGGGCCTGGCAGCAACTGACAAAGCTGATTCGGTCCTGACCGCAGTTCTTCCTTCAGCAACTGCAGAACGTATGTTTGTCTTCTTAATTAAATGTATCTATGATTTCATTATCCACTTTTACTAACTACTAACCTTTGTGACTTCTGTCTAAAAAGAGTTTTCCCTTCCCGCTTGCATTTACCAAAAGTCACTGTACATGCAGCCATGCTGTAACAACAGACGGCCCACTGTGCGCCCTTTACCGTTTTACATTACTCGACCAACGGGCCTTTGTCACATGATGCAATGACGCAGGAACCCGGTGAAATTTACTCAGACCAACGCACCAGATGTGGGGTGGGTGGGGGGTTACAACTTTCGCAAAATCGTGCGGTACAAAGACAACCTAATGGGGGCTGAAGCCCTGGAGACCCCATGTAGTTCGTGCCTATATATATATATATATATATATATATATATATATATATATATATATATATATATATATATATATATATATAAAAATATATAAAGAAAGAAAGAAAGAAAGGTTTTTAAAAATGTACACAAAAGTTTAAGATTAAAAAAATATTTTTTAATTTAATCTTTTAAACTTTTGTGTACATTTTAAAAAACCCTTTGCTTTCATATGCCTTCAATTTTGTACACTGCAGTTTCATATATATATATATATATATATATATATATATATATATATATATATATATATAAATAAATAAATAATTTGGCATTTTCTGCTAACATCAGTTTAACATGGACTATTCCTCAGATCCTGCACCCGAGTTCTATCGGAGGGACTGACCTGGGAGACACAGTGCGGAAAGTGATGCGCAAGCTATTTGCCAACAAGCTTATGCTAGGGCAAAAATGGAAGGCTGAGGTTTGAAGAACTCTGCCTCAACAAAGTGATAATAAGGAAGCAATTATTTTGTAATTTCTTTATTTAAAGGTAACCAATGATTCTAGATCTGATGCTAAACACCTCTCTCTCTGTGGGTGGTGTAAACCAAGTTGTAGTGAAATTTATTTTACCAGTGGTGCCCTTGGCCAGTGGCTGCCAGATGTTGTAACCTACGTAAGGAGACTGATAATGTCTTAATTGTGGTAATTTAAGGATTTGTTATTGCTTCATAGTAAGTTATAGTAAAGCCAGTTAAAAAAAAATGGTTCCAACATGAAGCATGGCAATAGCAGTGCATGTTATGAGCATGTTATTTTATTGTTTTTTGTAATTTTAGTGACAAAACAGTTCATAAGTGAAAATTATACTAATTCACGTAAATGGATAATCCAACATTTTTTTGTAGAAGCAACCAAACACAACCACAACGTGTCTGGAACAGACGTGGAGCTGAAAATAGGGGAGGCTCTGAAACTGGCACCACATCGTGAAAAACAAAATCAGGTATGCAGCCATGACACCTCATTCGTTTTCCTTCCGAGACCATTTAGGTAACTGAGTAAAATATAGCAGGTTGCAGGTGTGGTGTGTTCAAATCTATGATATAATAATTACACATACATAACCATATATTTTTGGTAAAATATTTGATTCACCTTTTTGTTTATACACATAAATTATGAAAGTGTTGATTGTGAAAGTGCTCATAACCTGCTGTAATGTTAAATGCATTTTAAAATGTGTTGTTACCATACAAGATAATCTCAATGGTTGAATGTATGCAAACAAAATACTTTGATTTAGAAAGTATTATGTACTTGAGAATCAGGAACTAGGTTTAATATTTTGCTTAGTTTTGGAAATATTGAATTAAGAGGGAGGTAGGGGTATAATTGTTTTGCATAAAGTATGTGTAGTTAATTTTTTCATTTTCTTTAATTTTTTCATTTTCTTTTATTCTAGGACAATGCAAGTTATATGTTGGGCTGTTTAAACAAAGAATCATAATCCAAGTTCACTTGATGTTTCCTACAGCAGATGAAAAAATGATACATCAATTAAAGTGGTATTTTGCCATATTTGGTAAAATGGGCCATAATGCATTATCAATCAATCCATCTTTATTTTATATAGAGCCTTTCATAGTGGACCACCATCACAAAGTGCTTTACAAGATTCAGTAACAAGAAGAAAATCCATAATACTTTAAATACAGAGAAATGCATAACACATGTGTGGCGGAGTGTCCCGCCCCTTATGTATTTATTTATTATTATTTGTATTTTTGTTTGCGGCGCGGATAAAAGCGCCGCGTCTTTTGTTATTGTTTTTTATATTTAAAAACCCTGTGAGGATGCGTGACTGATCAGCTACTGATTATTTAACTAGCTGACAGTCACGCATCCTTACCAAACGCGTGCAGACTGTGGCTGAGGGGTAATAAGATAATTAACAGCTGGTTAACCCCTCGGCCAGAGTATAAGAACCTGCAGCTGTCCGTGCTACGAGAGTGTACAGAGGGGAGTACGGGAGAGCGAGCGAAAGCAAAAGAAAGCAAAACAATTGCTATACTTAAAATATACTTGTTTCTGTTTATTTGTTTGGCCATCGCGCCTTTTTGTTTTGTGTTTTGTTGTTTGTTTAAATATTTGTTTGTATTATTATTTAATTAAATACGCTGACCGCAGTAGCGTTCAGCTTCACCCGCCCATCCATTGTTTTGGTTCAGTTACTTCCTGGTCCGTGACGTCACCACACCTCACCACTGCAAGCCATCCTGCCAAGTATGGTGTCCTGCGAGGGACAAACAACGCCTCCAGGAGCCGGACCAGGAAAGAAAAGGTCGTGTTTTTTTTTTTTTTTTTTTTTGGGCGGGTGAAGCTGAATGCTACTGCGGTCAGCGTATTTAATTAAATAATAATAAAAACAAAAAGGCACGATGGCCAAACAAATAAACAGAAACAAGTATATTTTAAGTATAGCAATTGTTTTGCTTTCTTTTGCTTTCGCTCGCTCTCCCATACTCCCCTCTGTACACTCTCTCGCAGCACGGACAGCTGCAGGTTCTTATACTCTGGCCGAGGGGTTAACTAGCTGTTAATTATCTTATTACCCCTCTGCCACAGTCTGCACGCGTTTGGTAAGGATGCGTGACTGTCAGCTAGTTAAACAATCAGTAGCTGATCAGTCACGCATCCTCACAGGGTTTTTAAATATAAAAAAAACAATAACAAAAGATGCGGCGCTTTTATCCGCGCCGCAAACAAAAATACAAATAATAATAAATAAATACAAAGGGGCGGGACACTCGGCCACAACATGATATAAAGTAAAAAAATATATATATGCATAATACATTAAAAACAGTGTATAATACATGAAATAGTAGCAGCAACACAGCAGATATCAGGCTTAAAGAGCATGGAAAGCAAGAGAGAACAGGTGGATCTTAAGGGTTGATTGAAAGCGAGCAACGGTGGGAGCATCACGCACCAAAGCTGGGAGAGAGTTCCAAAGAGTCGGCGCCATAAAGCTAAATGAGCACTTTTGTTTGGGGATAACAAGCAGGCCAGAGTCGGAGGACCTCAGCTTGCGGGCAGGGACATAGCGGGTCAGCAGGTTGAGGAGGTACTCGGGACCTGTGTGATGAAGGGCATTGTAGGTGAGCAGGAGAGTTTTGAAAATAATCCTGAACTTTAAAGGTAGCCAGTGCAGCTGGGCAAGACAGGGGGTGATGTGATCACGTTTTTACATCTGGTAAGGATCCTAGCAGCGACATTCTGAACTAGCTGCAGTCGGTTTATGGTGCGTGCCGAGAGACCACCATATAGAGAGTTGCAGTAGTCGAGTTGAGAGGAGACAAATGCATGACAAAGTACCTCTGCATCCGGGAGAGAAAGGTAGGGACGGAGTTTGGAGATATTTCGAAGATGGTAGAAGGCTTCGTACTGTGGGGGAAAGCAGCAGCAGACAGTTTCCAAGGTCCAGGGCAGCTATATTTAGATTCTTAAGTTGAGTTTTAGATCCTACCAGGAGGAGTTCAGATTTGCTAGTGTTCAGCTGAAGAAAATTGGCAGACATCCAGGCCTCGATGTCTTGAATGCAAGCCGAGAGCCGCACCAGGGGTTTTAAGTAGAGCTGGGTGTCGTCAGCATAGGAGTGAAACATGAGGCTGTGTTGGCGGATGATGTGACCCAAGGGAAGCATGTAGATATTGAAGAGAAGGGGCTCAAGAACAGATCCTTGGGGGACACCACAAGTGACTGGGTTTGCAACACTACTGCGTCCAACATAGAAAACAGATTGCATGCATCCGGATAGGTAAGAGGACATCCAAGAGAGACAGGTTCCAGAGATTCCAGCATACTTCTGAAGGCAGTCAAGAAGAATGCTATGATCTGTGGTGTCAGAAGCGGGTGTTAAGTTAAGGAGGACAAGCACAGAGGGAGCACCAGCATCAGCATTGAGCAGGAGGTCATTCACAATCCGGAGCAGAGCAGTTTCACTACTGTGACGCGGCCAGAAACCAGACTGTAGAGATTCAAGCAGATTGTGATTCATGATTTATTTCATCAGCTGACTGGCCACAGCCCTTTCAAGAGTTTTTGAGAGAAAAGGGAGATTGGAGATGGGACAGAAATTAGATAAGTAAACTGGGTCGAGGGAGGGATTTTTGATTACCGCCATAACTCGTGGGAGAGCGTAGAGTAGATGTCAGTTTTGTTCCAAAAGAGGAGAAATCATGACAAGTAAGAGAGGAGGATGAACGGGAGATGGATCTGTTGGTGGCTGGATGTAGGATTTGGACAATGGTCTTAAAGAGAACATTGGGTTTACCGTGTCCCATAGTTATGATTTCAGAGAAGTACTTCACCCTGGCCACGGCGAGCACACGTCTGTAGCTCGCGAGATGGTCGGTCCAGATCTCTCTGTTAACCATTAGTCCAGACGACCTCCACTTGCGCTCAAGCTTGTGGGAGGCAGACTTAAGCACTCAAAGATCGAGGGTGTACCATGGGCAGTTTTCATCTTTCTTGACAGTTCTGGTTGTAAGCGGAGCAACAGTGTCGATGATATGAGTAAGGGTGGCATTATAGAGGGTCTCTGTATCATCAACTGAGGTTGGGAGAGTACCAATTAGAGGGGATGCAAAGACACATTCTGAGAGTTTCAGAGAATTCAGCAGATTCTTGGGACTGAAGGAGATAACAATATCAGTAGTGGAGGAAGGAGCAGGGAGATTAATATAAGCAGTGATTAAGAAATGGTCAGAGAGAGAGATATGAGACATAGAGATTGGAGATATCAAGGCCCCTGGTGATAGCAGATCCAGGGTGTGTCCTCGGGTGTGAGTGGGGACGTTGACAGATTGAGAGAGCCCAAGTCAGTCCAGAAGCAGGTTGAAATCGGTCGGGAGGAAGGCATGAATGTTGAAGTCACCTAGGATATGGATAGAAAAATCTAGCTTTCAGAAAATATACAGTTTTTTGTATGACTAAACCTTATAATAATAATAATAATAATAATAATAATAATTCAGTTAATCTTTGTGTAGACTCTTTATTGTTTTACTCAGTTACTTTAAAACATAATATTTATATGACCCATAGTCATTTTTCAAAGATACAGAATGCATTATTAAGCATGTCCAATAAAAATTGGGATGTTTTTTAGACATATTATTGATTAGGAATGAGCTGTTCCCTATCAACAAGTTGACATGTACATTGAGAACTAGTGTGCCCTGGACCACCTCCCCACTCACTTCTTTGAAGCTGCTGCTCCTGCTCTACTTCCCTTCATCTCCTCCCTTCTTAACACCTCTTTCCTTTCTGGTCTCTTTCCCTCTGCCTTCAAACAAGCCTCTATCACTCCAATCCTCAAAAAACCTACACTCGACCCCACCTCCCTCCACAGCTACCATCCTGTCTCCCTCCTACCTTTCCTGTCCAAAACCTTCGAGCGGGCTGTACACCGCCAGCTCTCTGCTTTCCTGTCCAACCACTTTCTGCTCGACCCTCTCCAATCTGGCTTCCGCTCTGCTCACTCCACTGAAACCGCCCTCCTGTCTGTCACCAACTCACTAAACTCTGCCCGAGCTGCCTCTCTCTCCACTGTCCTAATTCTCCTCGACCTCTCTGCTGCCTTTGACACTGTCGATCACTCTATTTTACAATCCTCTCTCGCTGATCTGCGATTCTGGCACTGCTCTGGCCTGGTTCTCCTCCTACCTCTCCAACCGCACTTACCAGGTAACCTGCTGTGGAGCAACCTCCACACCTTGCCCTCTTTCAACAGGAGTCCCCCAAGGGTCAGTCTTGGGTCCTCTCCTGTTCTCTCCCTACACCCGCTCCCTGGGCCCCCTCATCGCATACTATGGTTTCTCATACCATTTATATGCTGATGATGCTCAGATTTTCCTCTCCTTCCCCAACTCTGATTCCACCATCCCCTCCTGTATCTCTACCTGTCTGTCTGCTATCAACTCCTGGATGCACTCGCATCACCTCAAACTCTACCTCTCTAAATCTGACCTCCTATTCTTTCCCTCCTCTGATCTCTCTATCTCTGTTCCTCTGGAATCTACCACACTCTCTCCCTCCTCCTTAGCTAAGAACCTCGGAGTCACCCTGGACCCCTGCCTCTCTTATTCCCAGCATATCTCCACCCTGGTACGCACTTGCCGATTCTTCTTGAGCAACATACGAAGAATCCGACCTTTCCTCACCAACTACACCACCCAGCTCCTGGTCCAGGCCCTGGTACTCTCCCACCTAGACTATTGCAACTCCCTCCTGGCTGGCCTCCCTGCGTCCGCCACCCGTCCGCTCCAGCTCATCCAGAACTCTGCTGCTCACCTGGTGTTCTCTCTGCCTCGCTTCTCCCACGCAACTCCACTGTTTCGCTCACTCCACTGGCTCCCGATCACCGCTCGCATCCAGTTCAGGACTCTTGTACTAGCCTACAGATGCCTTGACCAGACTGCACCCAGCTACCTCCAGACCCTCATCTCTCCCTACACCCCCACTCGACCACTCCGCTCCTCCTGCACTAGAAGACTGGCTCTACCTCCTCTACGCTCCCCTGCCTCCAGAGCCCGCTCCTTCTCCACCCTCGCCCCGCAGTGGTGGAATGACCTTCTTACAGATGTCAGGACTGCCCAGTACCTAACCACCTTCTGGCGACTCCTCAAGACTCACCTCTTCAGACAGCACCTGTAGAACTCCTCTTTTTTTTCCCCCTGGACACTTATCACTCTTCCTTAAATGCGCTTTACTTGCTCTTATCTGCCCCCTATTTTTACTGCATTTAATCCTGTACTTTAGAGTACTGTAATCTGTCAAGTGTTATTTAATCTGTAGTATTTTGTATTTAATTATATCCTGATGTAACTATCACTGACACTGTTATCTGCTCCGTTACTGAATCGTATTTAGTCACACTTGTACTTGCTAGAACCAAAGTCATTGTATTTATCTTGCTCTTTATTACTTGTATTACTTGTACTGTGATTCTTGAAATATATTTTTGTTTACGACTCTAAGTCGCCCTGGATAATGGCGTCTGCTAAGAAATAAATAATAATAATAATAATAATAATATTGCTAAACAACGTAAGTGACTACCATTACACTTTTGTTGCTGGTTTTCGCCATGTTAAAAAAATGCATAAAACTTTTGAAGTAGATTTCACATTTGCCCAAGGCCTTTTGAAGAACATGGCAACATTAGCAAATTATGACGATACGTAGTTATTATGAAAAATGCTATTTTCTGAGCACAGTCCTGTTAATTTGCGCATGCGCAGAAACATCGCTCTAAAAGAAGCGTATTGATTAAATCATTTAACAGTCCAGTAACACCGGTTACTTTAGAAATACATAACAACATAAAATATTATCAAGACACAGCAATATAGTACAGAAAAAAAAACTACCAGCATTTTTTTAACATGGCAAAAACCAGCAATATTTTGTATGCCTGCTTTAACTCTCCATATAATTTTTTTTGCCTAACTCTCTATATACCACAATGCTTTGCGCGCAGTGAGACGGAAGTCTCCATTGAAAACCAGTGGAGTTGAGTATATTGTTAAATAGAATATCTTTTGAAACGCCCTTCTAAATATTATTGGCTGAAGCAATTTTGAGTGAGGCTGGATTTTCGTTGATTAAAATATTAGTGTGTGCTCCCATTGGCTGGAAAGGTTGCAGTGTTTTCGGCACAGTGCGAGATTGACAGTTGGAATTTGTGCAGGTCCGTATAGCCTTTCGTATTAAAGAATTGACAAATTAATTAATGAATTATTAGATTAATTAACAAATACGTTTATGAATTACTGTATGAATTTACAAATTTATGGACAAATTGCTGGACAAATTGACCAATTCACGAATTGTCAAATTGACAAATTCACGAATTGACAAACAAATTGACAAACTAACGGCTGGAAATTTTTGGCACAAATGGCGCTCCATAGTATATAATAATACAATACAGTAACTTAAATTTAACATCGGGTGTGTGTATTGCAGATGATAACTACGTAGTTTCTTTATATTGTCATCTCATAACATGTTAAATGTACACAAAAAGCCAGATTTAAAAAAAAAAAAAAAAAAGATCAGCTATTACCAGGGCAGCAGTGTGGAGTAGTGGTTAGGGCTCAGGGCTCTGGACTCTTGACCGGAGGGTTGTGGGTTCAATCCCAGGTGGGGGACACCGTTGTACCCTTGAGCAAGGTACTTTACCTAGATTGTTCCAGTAAAAAAAAATACAACTGTATAAATGGGTAATCGGATGTAAAAATAATGTGTAAAAAATAATGTAATTGTATGTAAAAAATAATGTGATATCTTGTAACAATTGTAAGTCATCCTGGATAAGGGTATCTGCTAAGAAATAAATAATAATAATTTAAACACGATAAAGATCGAATCAAAATGATTAAACAAAATAATCTATAAGATTGTTTATTTTATTTTTGAACGGCGCTAACACAACCTAATAAATTACTCTGCTATTATCTTGCTGAGCACACCGATGCAGTTTTGGACTTTAAAAAAAAAGGGACGATTTCACAATTTTATTGTACACCCCGCCCCTGTATTATTATTTGTGTATGTGTATTATTATTATTATTATTATTATTATTATTATTATTATTATTATTGTTGTATTTGTAGGCGGGCGGTTGAAGCTGTCCGTCCTAATCATTATTGTGTTTATGATGCGGCGGTCGAGCACCGTCCGTCTTTATTATTTACTGTTTGAGACCGTCGAGAGAGCCGGTGTTCTGACCATCTGAGCATCCCCCTCCAAATGAGCTACCTAAAGCAAACAATGCGAGGAAGCTCATTTGGAGAAAAAGACTGCTCCAAATGGGCTACCCTGTGTTTTAATTGAAATGTACAGGTTTTAACCCTCTAAAGTCTGGGTAGCTCATTTGGATGAGAAGAAAATACTGATCCAAATGGGCTACCCTGTGTTTTAATTGAAATGTACAGGTTTTAATCCTCTAAATCATGGGTAGCTCATTTGGATGAGAAGAAAAGACTGCTCCAAATGGGCTACCCTGTGTTTTAATTGAAATGTACAGGTTTTAACCCTCTAAATCCTGGGTAGCTCATTTGGAGGGGCAGCACAATGAAACTGATAATGGTGATGTGCATTTGGAAGTGCAATGTAGATGTGTCTAAGACAGAAAACAAGGCTCTGTGTGCAGCTTTAGATTGCAGGGTAGATAGATCATAGACAACATCTTGAGGAAGTTATTATTCATTTAGCCAATTACTGTTTTTGTGGCAGAAAAAGAACAACAGAAATCCCAGCAATAACAATCGGCTTCTCCAGCTATGCTGTGGAAGCCTAACTAAACAACTAAAAAAGAACAAAGCAAAGACATTCTTCTACCCATTAACTTTACATTTTTTGCACATAAATGAAAAATCATGTGATAACTCTTCAGCAGAGTACAGTGTGCATTCAGTGTGTGCCCATCTGTTGCAGTGATCACATTGCACCTGGAAAAAGTAAAATAAATCAATATATTCCACTTGATGATTGCTAAACATATTACCCAGCTATAGATGACACTAAGTAATTATTTAATAGTTTATTACACTTAAAATATATAACTGTGTATATTCTGTGGCAGATATACAATAAAAAATAAAGAATATTGTGATCTTCCAGGGGATATCTAGTGTCAGCAAATTATGCCGACACCAGTTATATAGAAATAGCGCAATCATTCCAAAACACACAACACCTACTCACAATATTATCAGAAAATACCAAGGAAGATCACATTCATTATTTCTCGTGATGTAATTAGTTGTTATTATTATTTGTTTACTTAGCAGACGCCTTTATCCAAGGCGACTTACAGAGACTAGGGTGTGTGAACTATGCATCAGCTGCAGAGTCACTTACAATTACGTCTCACCCGAAAGACGGAGCACAAGGAGGTTAAGTGACTTGCTCAGGGTCACACAATGAGTCAGTGGCTGAGGTGGGATTTGAACCGGGGACCTCCTGGTTACAAGCTCTTTTCTTTAACCACTGGACCACACAGCCTCCTAGTTGTTCTGGTTCAGTAAACACAAGTTAAACTTATCAAATGTACACTTACTTATGAAACAATACTATATATAATTACTAGAATAAATAATTAGTAATACACACGTTGTGTAATAATACAGGTATGTTTACCATGTTAATTGTGGTGTTGGCTGATTGCAGGTCCATCATGCTGCATATTATGCAGTATTCATCTTTGTTACCTGTGATAAAGCAAACAAATTAGACAAACTAAAATATTAAAACAAGTATTTTAAAACCCTAATTATTCTGATCAATATTTTCAAATATAAAGTTAACATTAACATTTTAAAGCAGTATAGTTCAACATGTACATGTAGCATCTATGGAAATTACATTTAGGAATAATATTGTGAACAAGAAGGGTTTCTTGATGCAGTCCTTAAAAAAAAAAAAAAACACTATCCAGTATCAAACAAGGGCAATTAGGGATTGTATTTATATTAGGTATCACAGAGCGATGAGTTCTACGCAATGCCATGGATTGTGGCTTTCAACACAGTATTGTATATCAGCCCTTCTATTGCAAATATAATAAACATTTTACAAAAAGCATGAGGCATAATGGCTCAATAGATTCTCTTAGTTGTGTTGTTCAGTCCTGGACTGTTGTGTCCTTTCCTTTCATGTTGCTCATTCAATCTGCTATATATTCGTAAGTGTTCAAATTACATGGTAGTCTTCCAGTTGTTTTAAACCTGCACACAGTAATGTGTTACCCTGATTTTCCATAAGGAGGCCAGCAATCTCCAGTCTTTCTGCTCTTATAGATGCTGGGCTGGTTTCCACCTGATCAATTGATCCACTTCTAAGGTACTGTTCTGCAAACTGAAAAACAAAGCAAAGATGTAATGTAAAAATTAAACACAAAAAGATAGGATTTAAGATGATAATGTTAGTTTTTTACATTAATATTAGAACACTACAACTGCTGCCATCCATCTGAAGTTGGTGTTTGAAAGTCTGCAATTTCCAAACTGTCTTGTTTCCTGTGTCCACATTAGCTCTCACGAAACTCCTAGAAACAAACAGTTTTTTAGAATTCTCATTGTAATGCCAACTCTACGGACTGTACCTGCACTCCTAACTCTACAGCCTGTATTCAATTCAATGTATAGCTGTAATCAAGTGTTTATTTGACAGGAGTTATATTTCAATCTTAACCATATGTTGTGTCCTATGATAATTCATTATTTAGTTTCAACAGTAGATGGTGCTGTTATAAGGATATATATATATATAGGCATGCTTAGAAAATACTACGAGGAGTTGAATAAGATGGCGTTGCAATAAAGTCTTGAAATTTATACTGCCTGTTTCCTGCTTTAATATACTACTAAACACCACACCATAGCCACTATAGTTATTTTTTCAAATTTCTGGAAACTGTGCATTTGAGATACTTCACAATAGTAAACTGAATCCATTTTTTATTCTGCTTAAGATACATTTAAAAATATAACATATATAACACTTGTATAACACGTATACCAACCTCCAGTTTCTTAAAATTCGTCTGCTATACTTGTCCTCCTCGCCCAGTGGATCAATCAGGACCACAGTATTTTCACACATTTTCACAATCTGCAAAATACCGTATTTTATAATTGGTAGCAGCAGCAGCTGTGGCCGTGTGAGTGAGAATAATTTAAATCTGTTAAGTTAGTAGATTCTTTTAATATTGTTTATTTACAATAATCTTGAATCTTCACTTAACCATATATAAAGAAGTTTAGTAATACCTAGACATAACATTTTGGAAATATTAGTTGTAACCAAAACACAATTTAAGCAAAACAGAAAATGTAGATAATGATGAAAATGTGTCTGTTGAATTTTGTTAATGTTACATAATAACATACCACAAGAATCCTGTGACTTCCAGTATTGTAAGGTGTGAGAGGGGAGGGATTTGGACTGACCGTCAGGTGCATGCGGGAGCCTATAGGGGGTTCATATTCTCCGTGTATTCCCACGCTGTCAGGCAATGTTTTGTTGACGGGACTCAACTGTGAAGAAATCGGTTGACGTTCTGTCATTGGCTGGGGGGTGGGGACTACACGGGGTGAATGAATTAATAAAAAGGCGCTGTTTTGTATCCTCTCTGGCTCATACAGGAAACATAGTGGAGCGTGACTTCACGGCCGAATCCTGAACAATCAGAGGCTCTGGAGCAGCGACTCGGAGAGACGGAGTGGCAATTCAGCGCGAGGCTTACAGACTCAGGGTGCAAGCAAGGCACACGGGTTTATGTATTGTGATACTGTTTTTAGTTAGTGAGTTTAGCGGGACTGAGCCGTCCCACAGTGTATGAGAGGGTGCAGAGCAGTGCCTGTTCCTTGGGGCTCCCACCACTAGAGGGAGCAACGAGCCGCGGTAAAAACCTGCACACTTTATTTTGTAGTTTTTCCTTAAAGTTTTTTGTTTTACTTTTTCCTTTCGCCTTTTTACTTATTGTTCTTTTGGATTACACACCTGTGTGTGTTGTATGAAGACAGGGCACAATAACATTGTTGGTAGAGTGCCCCGAACTATAACAAAACACCTGCCAACCAAGCTCACCCTAATAAATCTGGGAGCCTGTGCTGGCGTTTCATATTTAAACTTTGTGTCTGTCTTGTGTCTTCCCACACCCTACCACATAGGGGCACAGCACAATCTCATGTTCTTGTATTCTGATCTGTTAAAAAATGTATGGAAATGTAAATCCTGATGTTACATTTACATTTTACTAATTTCTTTGACAACAGCTTATATATTACATGATTTGTATTCACATTTCAGATCTGAATCACCTAATGTTACACACACACACACACACAAAAAAGGTATAAGCAGGAGGTATTTTATCAGTATTATTATGTCATGAAAAAGTGCTGTTCAAATGGTTTGAATTAGATATTTCCTTACCTCATCTGACAACCAGGTGGATTCTTTCAAAGTTTCAAATGAAGTGTCATACAGCTTGTAAGGACCGACAACAGCTTCAATTTGTCCAACAGCCTTTTGAGACCACAGTTGCACTACTGAGAAGATTAAACAGTATACAAGATGCAGAATGTTAAATCCAAGGATGACATTAATATTGCAGAGAACAAAAAAGAAATTGCCTAAACTTATTTACTTTCGGATAGCAAGGTTTTGTCTTTTCTCCTTTACACAAAAAACATATTATATGTATATCATATTTATATCTTGTGTGTAGTTTGACTCCAAATTTGTTATTTAAAGGTGTACAATGGATACCACAAATCAGTATAAACAAGTGTTAGTAAAAAAAAAGATGTAGCCCTTTATGTAATGGATCTACATTCTATAATATTTCAGAATTAGAACTGATCTTTCAAAATCATTTACCCATGAACCAATGAAAACCTTAACATAAAAGGTATACCACCGTAACTGAAATGAACTGAAACTTGAACCACTGAACTGAGCAACTGCTACATTTTACAGAACCTTTCTCTTCATTGCTGCTTTATAATTCTCTTGGCCAGGTTGAAACCACATTTTGAGTTGTGGATTCCCTGTCTTGTTTTGAGGAGACACTACCAGATTTTGTTAATTTTTCACAAGTGTGATTTGCACGAGGGCTGCAATTCTTTACTATCACTGATGGCCTCACTGCCTCACTTTGCACCAGCACAGTTGAGCTGCTTGTCAATGGAGAACTGCATATTTCTGCACATGTATCTGTCAGTACCTGGAATTCATCTCTCTGCTGCAAGACTGGAGAAGCACTTGTTACAGGGGACATGCCAACTGGTTGCTCTGCCACTTTGATTGTCTTGTAGGGCTTTATATGATTTACATTGTACTTTGTTTTTAGAATGCCTCCCTGCTGATTCCTTACTGTAAAAAGTTTCCCTAAAAGAGACTCTACAGTGTAAGGACCAGAAAAGTCTGCCTCAAGCCTCCCACCCTTACGGCCTTTCTTCCTGGCATTGTACAATAAAACTTGATTTCCCACACTGTACACTACGTCTTTGTACTTCTTAAGCGTACGTTTTGCATATACCTCTTTCTGCTTCTCTTGTGATTTAGAAGTATTAATTTTTGCCTTTACATGTGCTTCTTCTGATGTTGCCGTCCTTGTTTTTTTGGCTTCATCATATGTGGAAGCATCTGGCAAGATAACAGTTGACAGCTAGGTAAATAAATATAAAAAATAAATAAATACAACTCTACATTTATTTCTAGATTTTGTAACACTGTTTAACTACACCAACCTTCCACAACCTCTTATTTTGGCTATATATATATATGAGTGGTAGAGTGACCGGTGACCAAGGTAACCTTCGGTACGAAATGCACAAAACACCAGCTGAAATTTAAGCGCATTGGTTATTATAAATGAAGCGTTATCATCACAACTGGCTAACTGTGTCAATTTTGGCCCACATATTGGAATTATTGGTTAGTAGGCTATTTAAATTGTATTTGGATGCACACAAAATTCTAAATAGTATGCAGTCATATAAGAGGCTAACATTGTTCTAAATTCTAGATCTTTGTTTGAGTTTGTGTGCATGTGTGCGTGTGAGAGCGTGTGTGAGCATGTGGTGCCCTATTCTTCATTTTGCAATATAAAATAAAGTCTACAGCATGTATTGTTTTTAGTATATTTTAATGCCACTATCATTTAATGTGCATTTTTTAAAGCAATAGAAAGTGGTAATAGTGTAACGATTAGCTATCAGGGGTGCCTGGCAAATACACAATTCACCATGTTTAATTGTGACCAAACTGCTACCAGGACATAACATGTGCACGATTTATGAGTAACACCACTCCAATCCTCTGCCGAGGAATTATAAACAGGACAGAGGAGAGAAGAAGCTGGAACAGAACCCAGAGAGACAGTACAAATTGAGCAGTTATTGTGCTCTGCAGGTAATAGACCTTTTGGAGAGTTGGCTCAAATACAGAACAAATTATTTCATAATAAATCACATCCAAAGTTATATTATAGCACTCAATAGTTGACCATCTGGCCCAACAAACATTATATCCAGCTGAATCAAAAACATCATATTGCACACTTGATAGATTCATTATAGTTTGCACATAAAAAGTAATTATTGCACATCAATAGTAGCCCAGTTATATTGTACATCTTAATTATGTATATTATACATAAGTTATTTATATTGCACACCTTGGTTAATCATGTATATTGTGATAAGTGAAAAAAAGAACCTCCATACGTCTTTTAAATACCCTGGCTGCTTTGTTGCCACCTATTGAGGATTTGCGATTGTGGTTTTATCAGTTTAGTCTTAATTATAACTATGAGTGTAGTTATGAAATAAAAAAAATAACATAGACTCCGTATCAGTACAGTATACCCATTCACTTGTATTCCGTATGTAGATACTACTGAATCAGACACGATTTATTTGTAAACACAGCCCTATAAATACAACTTAATATAATTAAAATAAAAGGTAGAACGTAACTGACGTCTCTTATATGTTAACATTCTGCCAAAATTCTACTCATGGTAGCTTTAATAAAACAAATTTGTTCATAAGTTTTACAAACTGCGAATAACTTATTTCGAGACTTTGAATTTTCCCATTGACTTGCCAACACATTGTGGCGGTAGGTTTATACTAGAAACACTTTAAAACATACAAATAACCAAACAAATATCATATTAGACATCATTTATATATTGATATGAGTAGTCTGTCAGCCTACCTAAGAGTAGATCCTATAGCTGCCACAGTGCTTTAAAAAAAAAAAGTCCGCTTTTTATTCTCCTTGAATAACTAAGCGATCTTTACAGCTGCAATGTTATTTCATAGAGCAAGCGATTCTGAACAGGTTTGTGTAAACATTTCTTTACCAAAAATAACTTGTTTAATTAAAGATACAGCCCTAAAGTGCCCCCGCGTCTTTTAAATGGGTTATACGCGCAGGTTTGTTGGAACAGATTCAGGATCTGTGTTTGACCACAGTTCAGTCGTAAAAATAATTATATAACAATTTTTAAGCAAACTATATTCATGTGACTTGTAAAGCTCATGTAAGGGTAAAATTCAGGGTAAAATTTGGGCAAACTGACATGTCACCCATATTGATTGGCTCATGGCGGTCATGTTTCTTGATGTAGGAACTTTTTCCTGACTAATTTTTTTAGAGGACAGTACAAAAGATAACGTATAACCAAGATTCACATAAATCGGCCAAAGGGCTCATGAGGAGTTGTTGTTTAAGTATTTCACGCAAAATCCAACATAGCTGCCACACCATGTGACCGATCCTTTTTTCCTTAAGTAGTACAGCTGTACTATTTACCGTTCATGAGAAGTAGACTTTTGAATATTATCCAAACTTTTCATTAAATCCATGATGGCTGCCACACCATGTGACCAAAGGCCGCCATATTGACCACAACACAACCACACATAGTCCTCAACATCCGTGTCAAATTTTGTGCGTTTTGGTGCAGCCGATAAGAAGTTATATGCAGTTTTATAACCAGTTGCGTATGTTGATGATGTCATGCAGCACGGACGCCATGATTTTCACAGTAGCATCTTCCCTTGAACAAGCGTAACAGATGACCATATTGAGATTTTTTATTCCAATCTTTATTTCAATCGGATAAGCGGTTTCAGAGAAGATGTTTGAATTTTGATGATTTTATATTTTTATGGTAATTTTATGTCATTAATCAATGTGGTTGCCAAACAACAGAACCAATCAGCTTCATATTAACAACAGTTAATCATGGACTATCCCTCAACATGTATAGCAATTTTCAGAACTCTGCAGTAAGCGGTTTCCGATACATAGGCGTTTTAACAAATTCTGCAAAATCCAATATGGCTGCCGAACCATGTGAATTCCGCAAATTTGCTGAATATAACTGATTATCATCCATAGTCATCTACCAGTGTACCGAATTTCGTGAGTATTTGAGCATGTTTTGGCAGAAAAAATAAAAATAAAAAATAATAATAATAATAATAATAATAATAATAATAATAATAATAATAATAATAATAATAATAATAATAATCCTAACAAAAACAATAGGCTTCCCAAGCCTATGGCTTGGAAGTCTAACAAACAAAAACAAACCCGACTCCAACAAGGAGGGCTAACTAGACACTAGTCCCTATCCAAGACAGGATAGCTAAGCTGTTTCCCTGTTCACCACCCCAGTATCCAACCTAGTAACAGTTCTTCTTGAATACTCACAGTTCTCTTTCCAAACCATCATATATCTCACACCACGCCTGTGTCCAGGGAGTTCCTCGCTAACTGAATTTTAGGTTGCTTTATATAGCCAGAACCCCGCCCTAACCAGATACTCGTGTGTCCGGTTAAACAATTAACCGCTGTCATTTTGACCATGGCCTTCTGGGAAACGTAGTCTTTTAGTCGGCCGCCATTTTACCCCATTACACACAGTATACAGACAGTTATTCATTGTGGGAACAGAATTGTTTTCATTCTGTTACTTACGTATGCATTATTATACACTTTACCATGCGTCCGATTAACCACTCTGTCACAATATATATATATATATATATATATATATATATATATATATATATATATATATATATATATATATATACACAGTACTGTGCAAAAGTTTTAGGCAGGTGTGAAAAAATGCTGTAAAGTAAGAATGCTTTCAAAAATACACATGTTAATAGATTATATTTATCAATTAACTAAATGCAAAGTGAGTGAACAGAAGAAAAATCTAAATCAAATCCATATTTGGTGTGACAACCCTTTGCCTTCAAAACAGCATCAATTCTTCTAGGTACACTTGCACAAAGTCTGGGGTTTTGTAGGCATATAGTCAGGTGTATGATTAAACAATTATACCAAACAGGTGCTAATGATCATCAATTCAATATGTAGGTTGAAACACAATCATTAACTGAAACAGAAACAGCTGTGTAGGAGGAATAAAACTGGGTGAGGAACAGCCAAACTCAGCTAACAAGGTGAGGTTGCTGAAGACAGTTTACTGTCAAAAGTCATACACCATGGCAAGACTGAGCACAGCAACAAGACACAAGGTAGTTATACTGCATCAGCAAGGTCTCTCCCAGGCAGAAATTTCAAGGCAGACAGGGGTTTCCAGAAGTGCTGTCCAAGCTCTTTTGAAGAAGCATAAAGAAACGGGCAACGTTGAGGACCATAGACGCAGTGGTCGGCCAAGGAAACTTACTGCAGCAGATAAAAGACACATCATGCTTACTTCCCTTCGCAATCGGAAGATGTCCAGCAGTGCCATCAGCTCAGAACTGGCAGAAAACAGTGGGACCCTGGTACACCCATCTACTGTCCGGAGAAGTCTGGTCAGAAGTGGCCTTCATGGAAGACTTGCGCCAAAAGCCATACCTCCGACGTGGAAACAAGGCCAAGCGACTCAACTATGCACGAAAACACAGGAACTGGGGTGCAGAAAAATGGCAGCAGGTGCTCTGGACTGATGAGTCAAAATTTGAAATATTTGGCTGTAGCAGAAGGCAGTTTGTTCAGCCGAAGGGCTGGAGAGCGTACACGAATGAGTGTCTGCAGGCAACAGTGAAGCATGGTGGAGGTTCCTTGCAAGTTTGGGGCTGCATTTCTGCAAATGGAGTTGGGGATTTGGTCAGAATTAATGGTCTCCTCAATGCTGAGAAGTACAGGCAGATACTTATCCATCATGCAATACCATCAGGGAGGCATCTGATTGGCCCCAAATTTATTCTGCAGCATGACAACGACCCCAAACATACAGCGAAAGTCATTAAGAACTATCTTCAGCGTAAAGAAGAACAAGGAGTCCTGGAAGTGATGGTATGGCCCCACAGAGCCCTGATCTCAACATCATCGAGTCTGTCTGGGATTACATGAAGAGAGAGAAGCAACTGAGGCTGCCTAAATCCACAGAAGAACTGTGGTTAGTTCTCCAAGATGTTTGGGCCAACCTACCTGCCGAGTTCCTTCAAAAACTGTGTGCAAGTGTACCTAGAAGAATTGATGCTTGATGCTGTTTTGAAGGCAAAGGGTGGTCACACCAAATATGGATTTGATTTAGATTTTTCTACTGTTCACTCACTTTGCATTTAGTTAATTGGTAAATATAATCTATTAACATGTCTATTTTTGAAAGCATTCTTACTTTACAGCATTTTTTCACACCTGCCTAAAACTTTTGCACAGTACTGTATATATATATATATATATATATATATATATATATATATATATATATATATATATATATATATATATTCAAAAGCTGGTTCTACAGCTGGCTGAGACAATAAACTTACAGGCAATTCTTCTGGTACTTCGGAAGGAAATCTTGCCTCCATTCCATACATCAGAAAGAAAGGGCTAAACTTTGTACTTGTATGGACTTTTGATCTGAGTGAAAACAAAATGGCATCCAAGTAGATGTTCCAATCATTTTGATGATCATTAACGAGTTTTGCAAGAGCCCTAAAATTAAATAAATGGAAATAAGATTTGGTTATAGCAATAACTAATACATTTTATTTATGCATGATTGCTGAATTACCTCTTGATGTTGTGGTTAGTTTTCTTATCAAGGCCATTGGTTTGGGGGTGATAGGCAGCAGTCACACTGTTTTATCGACATAAGTGAACATATTGAGTTATTCACCTGTAAAATTCAAACAATAAATGCAAAAAATGAATCATAAAAAACACAAGTTTGTCCCTTTTTACATGAACCTAAATAGACTAAAAGCCTGAGTTATAGGGCTATTTTTAGAAAGCATGTACTTTACTGTATGTTGCTTGTGCAGTCTGATAACCTGTTTATTTTCACTCTGGAGACCTCTGGGTACTTGTACATTTCTGAATTGACTGAAACTCTGGTGAAAACTTAACCTTGTGGTAAATAATTAAAGAATTTCACCTGAAATGTTTTAGATACAGTACAAGCTCGCTATAACAAACCTGTTGGGATCCAAGCCTTTTGTTCGGTACAGCCGAGGGATAATCAAAACAAGCAATAATGAAGTCGCGTTAACTACCCGTAAATTATTTATCATAATATGTTTTTATTCTTTGATTTTCTTGATTATTACAGTATTTGTTTTGAAAACAACCACTACTATACTTATTATTATTAATATTATTTTATTATTATTATTATTATTATTATTATTATTATTATTATTATAAATACAGTAAAAGTAGAATTACACTTACTGTCAGAAATGTTTCATTTAGTTTAGCCCAGCGCTGCTGTGTTTGTTTTCAGTTTGCATCATCAGCGCGACCCGCTCCCAACTCAACTGTTAACCTGCATGTTCCTGCCCACGTGATGTTTGTTTTGTTTACTCTTCCGGCATCAGAGAACTACAGATAGGTAGTATATTTATATCCACCGATAAATCCCTCTTAATACTGATTTTGACGTTGCTATAACATACAAGAGCCGTGATCTTATTATTATTATTTGCACATTGCTGTATTATTTCTCTAGTTGCCTGTACACATGGACCACATGGACCGTTTGTGAAAGAAACTATGTTCTAAACCTACCTGCCTCTCTTTATCCAGTCACCTGACCGTGGCTCCTATCCCATGGTCACTGTTTAAACATGACCAAGAACAAACCTCATTACCAAAGGTTCCTGCCCTTTCTAACACCTACATAGTACAGTATTTGTGATGTGCATCCAGTATTCAGCATTTATTAATAGAAGAACCCAGTCCAAAAACATGGAACTTTCAAAACCAGTCGAGTGAAAAATTTAAAAGCGCATTTGCAACATCCTTTTTTTTAAATGCAGTATTATTATAGAGTATTGTAATTGGGATCCATGGACCATGTTCCCTATAGCTGGAGGTTCGCAACACAAGAGGGCGCTATAGCGAGCTTGTACTGTACTACAATATGCCACTAGGCAATCAAACATACAACAATAATAGGACAGCTAACCATGACCTGCCTCTTTAGTAAATATATTACATAATCAAAATATCACTAACCATATTTAAGCTGCAAAACAAAATCTATAGTTTAAATACTCACTTCATTAACAAACTCTCTTGCTTGATCTGAGAGGATTCGGAGAGGACAGCCATGTCGATATACTATAGTGCACAGACACTTTGCAACTTCCTTCGCAGTCTTTGTTTTTAGTGGAAAAGCTTCGACCCATTTTGTGAAGTAGTCTGTAGCAGTTAATATATACTGGTATCCATCAGCAGTCTGCGGCAATGACCCAATTAAATCAATCCCCACCAATTCCCATACTGTTGAATATAGTATTCATTTCCGGGACTCTGAATTTGAAATCGTACTGAAAGTCTAGTTTTCTTGAGGAACACATATAGTTTATACTATAAAGTTACCTGAATACTCTGCAGTGTTGAATCGACCACAAGTGGTTTACCAATCTTTTGACATCTGTCACACTCAGCTACCTGAAATGTTAAAATAAAAAAATAAAAACATGGATTTGAGATTTTAAGCTTTAAATCACTTTTTCTCAAAGCACTCACACTAAACACGATCTCTGTGATAGTCAGAAATATCCTTACCCATTTCAAAATATCAACAATCATTCCTGGCCAGTAAAATCTGGATGACAAGGCATTTCTTGTTTTGAAAACTCCACTATGCCCCCCCATGGGAGAGCAGTGGAATTCTTGGAACAGTTCCCTGCCATGCTCCCTTGTCATCACCACCTTTCATGCAGTTCCCTTTGCAGAATAATACAGGTCTCCATCTAAATCAGTGGAACAAATGTTTATTTCAGTGGTTTAGTTGGAGGATATGTCATATCAGCAATTTGTCCCAAGAAATTCCAGAAAACTTTATTTAGAAAAGCATGAGTTTAAGGTATTCTAAATCACATTGAAGGGTCCACATATTTCAGTGACATTTAATCAAATATGTAATGGTTATTGAAACTGAAAAATTGGCCTTGTTCTATAATACCTAGCATTGAATGCAAGAGTCCACTATTTAATGTACTTCCTTTGAATGAAAAATTTTGAAGCACATCTTCTTAAAGTTAGCTACTGTAGCTTGGAGTAGGATGGTGGATAATTATTATCAGAAAGGTAATTGTACACTTCACGCATTCGATCATCCATGGCTATCTGTGCTTTAAAAAACAGAAACATAACTTATAATACAAGAGACCCATGGGCGTAGCTTTCATATGTGCAGGTGGTTCAAGCTGCACCAGAATAAGAAACCAACTTTTAGGTGTGTGTGGGAAAAGAAGGGGGGCCCATTCCAACCACTTTACGAGGTCCCCAGCTGAACTGAATACCAGAAAAACCCTCCTGCATCAAGTAAGTTAATTATAGCCTTGTTTTTATTATTGAATTAATCTAACTTATTTGTAACTTACTTTAGCACTATTACTATTAGTGGCATGTTTTAACTATACTAGTTCTAGCTGGTGGTTTTATTTAATTTCACTGGTTGCCTATGAGGGCTTGAGAGGAGGAGAAATTGAGAAATGAGACAAGATGAGAGGATTTCTCTGGTTGCTTAGGAGGCTTGAGGGGGGCGAGAGATTTGAGAGTTTAAGAGTGAGACGAGTTTGAGAGGGATGGCGAGATTGAGGGATGGAGTTTGGGAATGGTGCTTAGTAACATTGAGGTTAGATACTGATAGCAGGACGAGATAGGGGACGGAGAGTTTTCCCTTCTCGTCGGGTCAGGCAGCATCCTCTGGCTGCTGGGCGACGTAGAGAGGGAGACACGAGAAGAGCAAAGGAATAGATATAAACACTTTCCGCCGGGTCAGGCAGCATCCTCCGCCTGCTGGGTGACGTAAAAGTGAGAGAGAGAGAAAAGTTTAGACACATAACATACAACAAATCTGACTATCGCTCCCGATGGGTCAGGCAGCATCCTCTGGCTGCTGGGCGTTTAGTGGAGCAAGAGACAGGAAAGGGACGAACAGGACAAAAGGACAGATCCTTCGCAACTCAGTACAGCATCCTCAGGCAGCTAAGCTGGCAACCTGGCGGCATGGAGAGCTTAGGAAAAGTGTCTCGGGTCCGTTTAGGAGAGACGAAAACAGAGAACCCCACCCACTCGGTCGGGGCCCGTTCGGCAAGTGGAGGCACGACCTACTGCATGAGGGGGCTGAAATGGTCCTGGACCTGAAACGGAAGAGAGGAGATGGGACAGCAAGGTTGAGGCCTGGAAGGCTTAGCGCATAAGCAGCAGACGAGATTGAGACGAGAGGCCGACCTGGACAGCCAGGGGAGTGAGACGACTTCCCCAAAAGAGGACCCCCGGCTCCCCGCAAGAACCACACCGTGGGATAGAAAAGAGATCGCAGAACCGCACACATAGACAAAAGCTAGAAGAAAAGAGAAAAGACAAGAGATGTTAGTAGACAACCTATGCCTATAAGCCGTCCACACTGTGGAGAGGAAACCCCCCCCCCCTGCAGGGAGGAAACCTCTGGTGGGCCTGGCGGAGAAGGCGCCCCCCACTCCGGGCAAGCTAACGAGTGCTTGGTGAGCTGTGGCGATGTCTGCAGAGGATGATCTAATATAAAGTTCAACAGCTGAAGAGATCCAGCGCCCCATAGACTTACTCAAGTGTTGATTGATTCCTGCCCTGGCCGCAGAGGCAGCTGCTATGATCCGGAATGAATGGGGGGAGAAACAGTTTGAAGAAAGCCCAATCCATGACAAGAGGGTGCATAAACGGGATGAGAACCAGTGTCTCGTAACTATAGATCTGGAGCTGTCAATGAAGAGGGAATCCGACGGAAGACACTGAATCCTTGGCTTAATTGAACCGTTTTTGAAGATCTGATGTGGAGGATAAAGTGGTTTCCGGGGATTTGAGAGAGATCGGAGCGCTTGAGGCCTAGAGCTGGGAAGCTGGAAGTTGATGGAGTTGAGAATTCTGCACAGCGGAGAAATCCAAAGGCGGCGGTCAGGCACAGGGTTTCCATGACGATGTCGTTGAATAGGTTGAAGCATCCTTGCCGGAGAGCAAAGGAGGTGGTCTGTAGAGATTGGTTAACTTGATGGAGAGGAGGGGAGCATGCTTTTCTCCATGCCTCTGAGCGTTCTCTCTAGAACGGACGAGAGGAGATAGATTGAAGGCGAAATTGATACTGAATGCCCGCTAGGTAGCATCTAAATAGAGGAGGGGGCTAAACGTAGAGACAGCCTGTGGTGAGTGATGAAGGCGAGGAGGTGTTGTAGGTTGTAAGAGGTATGAGAGATCCATTTTTGCTCACAAAAGTGAGTTAATGAAGACCAGGCAGTCGAGTAGGAGGAACGGGTAGATGGGGCGAGAGCGTTCTCCATGAATCCACGTGCTGATTGAAGGAGGCCGGAGAGAGAGTTATTCAGTTGAATATTGTCTTGCTGAAGGGTGGTACGAGACGAGGGTTGGGGTCTGCTCCTGGGACCAGGTTGTGGAACTTCTGGATCTTGATGTAACTGTCTGTTTTTGAAGTCAAAGTACCGCAGGCTGATGATTTGAGACTCTCATGCGGACCTCCAGGATTGAAAGGAGCAGGGGGTGGGGGGACGAAGGAGGAACTGGATACCTGAGAGATAATTTCTGATGGATGAAGGGGCCAGGTTAAGGGATAGCCTGAGGTCTGTCATAAAGGCAAGGAGTTGCTGAAGGTTATAGGTGGTGAGAAAGATACAAACCTGGGCACAGAATGTGGTGAAGGAAGACCAGGCAATAGAATAAGAAGAGTGAGTGGAAGGGGCGAAGGCAATTCTCCCTGAAACTGTAGGCCGACTGGAGGAGGCTGGAGAGAGTGGAGTTCAGTGGAACACCAGTTGATTGAAAGGAGGAACTTGCCGCGGGTTGGGGTCTGCTTCTGGGATCGGGCTGTGAAACTTGCGGACCATCACACAACCACCACCATGTTTAACCCTTTGCGGTCCATTGTCGGACTGGGTCAGACATTGCAATTATTCCCATCAGGTCCTTTGTCGGACCCTGTCCGACATCATCCAAAAAACGCAAAAAAGGCAAAAGTCGGTTTTTCAACGGAAAAAGCCGAGAAAACCATTCAATGGCCGAGTGGGAACGAAAGGAGCCGAGACAAGCCGATAAAAAAAAAAAGGCGTATCTCATGAATAGTCATACTAGCCCCTGGCATCAGATGGGGCAGTCATATGGAAACAAGCTGGGTGTTGCAGTATCAGCGCACAGAGACTATCACGGACATTTGCAGAGCTTTTTTGAGATGTTATAGCAATATAATAATGACTTGGATTGCATTATTGAGGAGTTTGGTGATAAAATGAGTCATCAGGAGATGATTGATCGGTATGTACGACTATTATTATTATTATTTATTTGGTAGCATATGTGAAAGCGATAGCAAACGAAAGGCTGGAGATCCCTAGTGAGTGCTTTGTTGATATGCAGGGCCATTTAAACCCGTTTGACTGTGGAAAAAAATACTTTTAAACAGCGCGTCTAAAATTAACTGCGCGTGTGAAAATAAATTAGACATGGCGAGCCTGACGCAGAATTAATAAATGGACCGCAAAGGGTTAACACTGGGCATGTTTAACTTTTTTTACTGCAAGGTGTAGTATTCTGTAGTAAAATTACTACAGCTGGCCAAAGTCCAGTATCTGGGTGCACGGAATGGTTCACAAGACCTCATGGTTGAAATGGCTTAACGCGCCGAGTCTATCCATTGTATTCCCCTTGATGTCCTGGTAAGTCTTGCTTTTTTTTTTTTAAGCCGGTAAATCACTGGTGTTGTCATGTTAAGTTCACAGGGTGCACTCTGTTCCTTCAGGAGTCCTGCAGAGGAAGTGCTTCGCAAGAGCAGTTAGACATAGTTCTTCCATGATCAGGTCATTGAATAGACAGAGCAGCCTTTTCTGAGGGTAGAGATTAAAGAGTGAAGGATGACTATTGATATAGGCAGCCAGGAGGGAGCAGCGGTGGGGGGGCTCTTGAGGATCTCTCTGAGTGACAAGCAAACTGATGGGATAGATATGAGTGTTGGAGAAGGGGCGGAGATGAGGAGGCAGAAATACTGAATTCCGGAGATGTAGGCTTTAACGGTAGTGGCGGCTAAGTGAAGAGAATCCCTTGCATGGGCGATGGAGGCTAGAATCCATTGCTCATTAAAATCGGAATGGGATGTAGTTTGTTTTGAGTGCAGAAAGTTGTAAATGTTGTCCATCCAGTGGTAAATGAAGATTTGGTCGCTGGGGCTAAGGGTGTGGCCATGTAGTGATGAGCAGATTGCAGAATTGGATAGTGTTGTATTTAGTTGAACAGCAGATGTTGTTGTTGCAGAGTTTGATGAGGGCTGAGGTGGCAGCTGGACCTGAACAAATATATGAAATCGACTGCCGAGTTGTTTCTAAAAACGAAGGCAGAGAGATGAGATGCCGACCGTCCTGTGTTAGTTAATACGGGATTGATCAGTGGGTTGCTACCATCATGTCTGTTTGGAATGGAAAAGGTGAACTCATAAATCAGAGATTTGGGTTTCACAACTCCAGTCATTCTCCAAATAGTGGAACTCCTTAATTCATAAATTAAAACAGATTTCCAGTCTCGTACCATGTATTAAAGCTTGTAGTATCTGAGAGGATGAGCAGACATATGACTAAATTGCTGAGGAAGTCAAGCGCGCCGTATATATTATATATATATATTTTTTTAAATCCAGGTATTGGAGGAAAGCTGGAGCGTTGGAAGCTCTGGAGGAGAGCAGACTTAAACAGTAAACTAAAGCAACTTTTGCATGCTGCAATAGTGAGCAGATCTGAAGAGGGAGCCAAGATTTGCTGTAATGAGGAGATATTAACAATAGAGGCAAGATCTGCTGAACGGGCAGAGATCTGAGGGAGTAGACGATGGAATGCTGTCAGTAGTGTGCAGTGGCCTGCTGTAGAGAGCAGAGAGCAGTCTAAGAGTGTATTGTCTATTGCGGTGTAGGAGGACGCTTGACTGAAATGTTGATAATCGTAGCACATATTTTCCGTATGTGACTGGTAGCTCAAATTGAATGAAATGGACTTTGAAAGTTATATTAAAGTGCCTTGATGAAGTTGGGGGCAAATGAGGAAGTGCAAATCCGAGAACAAGAGGGTTGCAGGAATGGCCTGATGCAGGGAAGCTGGAAATTAATGAGACGGCTTCTTATCTCAGAAAGCTGATAAGCTTGGCTTCATGACGAGGTCCTCAAGGGGAGGGGTTTGGATTTGAAAAATTCAAGTTAATATAATGTAGCAAAAGAGGTTGAGGCAGGAGGGTACTGAGAATGCCTTGGAATGGCAACGAACTGCAGGAATTGATAGAAAGTTTGGAGTGTGCGAGATTCGCAGCAATAGCAAATCAGCTTAAATTATGTAGAGTTGTGGTGTTATGCTGCCATCTAGAGGTTGTGATTGGAATTTAAACTATTGGCTTCAGTGAAGCAGGGTAGCATATATTTGGTTAATGAGATTAAAATCCTTGTCTATGTATAAAACATTTGCTTTAGAACAGTTAGTGATGATATAAGTAAGTTAAAGTAGGTATAGAAGAGGAGCCTGCAGTATTTAGATGTCACAATTCGGCGAGTTGAAGCTCATGTTGCAAAAGCGTAGCAGCAGGAACCAGAAGATTGCAGTAGTGAGTCACAGGCTTGCATTGCCTGTTAAAGCTGCCTGGTCGCCATGGCAACTTACCACTCCCAGTAGTCACTCGATGAGGCGTTGCCGTGGTAACCATGGTCTGTGAGGCGCCGGTGGGAAAGAGTTGCAGTACAACAGTGACGTTGGAACAGTCTTTCTGATGAAAACGCAGACCAAGTTGAGAATGTCACTGTGCTTTGAACGGCGCAGACTGAGCAGGTAGGAAAAAAGCTGATACTATCTTGCGAGCACTGAGCAGAGAAATGACCTGCAGTGAAAGGAGCGAACAACAAAACACAAACACAGACAAGGAAGCGGAAATAGTGCTGGGTTAAAGTAGAAAAAGAGAGAGAGATAGACAGGAGGGGCAGCCAATAACATACGTGGAGCAGCACTGGCCATGCCCTAATAATTGACGAGGCGAGCACTGCATTGTGTGATTGGCTGGAAATACTAAATGAGGCTGAACCGGGATCAGCTTCTACCCGGAAGAGATTGGCGGATGCTACCGGGCACGATGCCACGGAGGGAAGATAAGACTAGCTAAAGAAAAGGATATAGGATAAGAAAAAGCAGCGTAAAGCGGGAGAGAGCCCTCTACGTCATCAACCGAATTGCGCCTAAAGGCTAACATTAGCCAATCATGCCCAGATGCAGAACCTAGGAAACTATAAAATCCTCAGCAGCCGCTTGATGCGCCAGCACCAAGCACCTCTGAACGGAAGAGCCTGTGAACAAAAGAGCCAGAGGAGTCAAGAGCCTGTGAACTCCTGAAATGTGTTTAATTTGTGATAATCTAAATTGGCCCATTTTTTGCACTTGTTAGTAGTTAAACTTGCTCTTATTAGGACTGAAGCCCCTTCCCTATAACTCTTGTGGGAATGTGGCTGCAGCCTTAATAAGGTAATTTATAAATAGGAAATTTAAGGCTCCAGCCACAAAGCTATATAAAAGACCAAGAACCACTCTCGGCTCAGAGGGGGGTTGGATGTTCAGAGGTGGAATGAAAGCGAGAGAGAATTAAAAAAAACAAAACGTACAGGATCAGTGAAGGCATTTGCCCAGCCTGACCTGTATTGGCTGTACGATTTTTGTGTTTGTGATTTTGTTAGTGGTGGGAAAAGTGAAGCCTCTTGAACCACTGAACCCTCTGAACCATTTGCTTCATAAAAGATTCACTGAGCCGAATCACCTGAAGTGCTTCGTGCTCCATAGTGACATCTATTGGTAGAGCCGCGTCATTGAACATACTTGAACTTGAACATACGAGTTACACACAGGCTGCTATTGCCTGGAACTTGGCATTTAGAAATAAAGATCTGTAGCCTAATGTACACGAAAGACACCGTAAAGCATGCTTTTTACAGGCTGTCACTGTCATTTGTGACTTACAAAATTAAGTTACATTTTATAATTTCTCTGTTATCTGGTTATATATCAACCACACGTGATTACCCAGCAAAAAAGCCAGTCACGCATACGCATTATCATACTTGAAATGTAAAATTGTTGTACAATCGAAAATACGAAAATGTTGCTTTAGAAAGGTAGGCATATCTGACCTCAGGAAATGTACTCGGCTGGGGAATTAGTGTTGAAACAAATAAGATATTTGATATTTCATTTGTTAGCCAGTTTCCCGGTGGTGCAACAAGTTAGTAAGTCGTGTAATTAGAAATGCTTGTCAAGCGCAAGATCGAATCCCTGCTCCTGTGAGGAAGTGTGCATGTAGAAAACTTGTTTTAGATTTTAAAAAATAATAATTACATTTTCCAAAATGCAAAACTAAAAGAATCAGAATTTGCTGATATTTTTTTAAATAAATGAATTGAAAAAAAAGAGAAAGAAATAATAAATGCTTCCTTCCAGGAGTAATCTAGGTTAGGGCTCTGAACTCTTGACCGGATGGTTGTGTGTTCAATCCCTGGTGGGGGACACTGCTGCTGTACCCTTGAGCAAGGTACTTTACCTAGATTGCTCCAGTAAAAAACCCAACTGTATAAATGGGTAATTGTATGTAAAAAATAATGTGATATACATGATATACATGTTCGTACATTTGCATACAAAAGTACTTTGAAACGAACAGTCGTTAAATTACCACAGCACAGATGAAACTGACTTTAATACATCGTGGGTAAGTCTACGAAGTCACAAAAACCTACGAAAAATAAATGATACATAGAACCCACTGTTTTGCGTTTCATTTTAAAAGGCTGTTGATTGCAGTAACACAATTCTATTCCACATAAACTAGGTGTGTGTGTCGGGGACGGGGCTGAGGGCGGGGAAAGGGTCAAATTTTGTTCTAACTTCAATTTGGTACAAAAAAAAGTTAATTGATTTAAATGGACTCAATTTCAAGTAAGTTGCAGATTTTATGTTGTCAAAACATATGTTTGGGTTATCCTCATCTTCCAATTAATTCTGAAGCTTCCCGTTATAAAAGTTGTTCTAATAAATGTTTAATTTATAGTATAAATATGGGTAAAAAATAAATTAAAAAACCCAAACATTTATCATAGTAACCCTTTATGCAGGTTCAGTTTAGGAAATTGATTTTGGTGTTTTGTGTCAGATGAATTCTTCATCTTGATGGGTGCTGTTTTATTGGACCCACTATTACTTCTGTCCATCAAATGGGAAATGTGTCAAAGCTATGTGCTGTAATTGATTAAGCCACTAATTCAACTGCCTGTTTCATTAACATAACATATTAATAGCTTGTCCCCTGATTCAATCACGTTTCATATCGATGGTTGGGTTTCAGTTACAAAAGTTATTGCGAATACATGTTACTAACACCTACCTCAATAACAGAGTAATGACTGTACTGTACATGTACTCTACGTAAATGTAGAGGGTTGGGGCCACGTTATTAGGAAATATGAAAAAATAAAGCATAGATTATGATGCATTGTTATGTTATGCACTGGAGCTGTTCCACGCAATCAGATGTGCAGTATATAAGACTTACAGCAGTCTCTCATTAGTTAGTAATAAACACACTTGCAGAAGAGGGTGCAGTGGATCTCTTCATTGTGGCTGAAGAGTTAATAATACTTAATAAGACTTCAGCATAGTTATGGTAAGAGGTTTGTCTTTGAACTCAAGGTTATCAATGGGCTGAGATGCCAAGCTATTACAGTGCTGCCCTATTGGAAAGAATCCTGAGCCCTGTGGTTGAAACAGGTCATTTATTGCCCATGTTCCTTGGATTATAAGATAAAGCATGTATGCTGGCTTTCGAGACATGTGATTCTTTCACAGCCTTTGAATTGTGAAGTTAGTGGCTCACTTCCAGTCCTTTAATTCAACAAGCTGATATGCCAATCCATACCTTGATATCAGGTGCATCTTTTGCAACTGAGCACCAATATGTCACGCGTCTTAAGCAGTGGGGAAAAAAAAAAAGTCTTACAAGACCATTTACAACAGGGAAGAGGACGGCTGCAGAGGATTTTAACAGCTGGAAGCCTCAATCAAAATGCACTGTTGTTTACATCATAAAAGTAGACTTCCACTGATGTAGCTACATTTTGAAATGCAAAAGTACTTTGAAACGAACAGTCGTAAAATTACCGCAGCACAGATGAAACTGACTTTAATACATCGCGGGTAAGTCTACGAAGTCACAAAAACCTACGAAAAATCAATGATACATAGAACCCATTGCTTTGCGTTTCATTTTAAAAGGCTGTTGATTGCAGTAACACAATTCTATTCCACATAAACTAGGTGTGTGTGCCGGGGACAGGGCTGAGGGCAGAGAAAGGGTCAAATTTTGTTCTAACTTCAATTTGGTACAAAAAAAGTTAATTGATTTAAATGGACTCAATTTCAAGTAAGTTGCAGATTTTAGTCTGATTTTGGGAGGTGCCTGAAGGTAAGCTTGATGAAGGAAGTGGAATATTAATGCTGCATTAACATTAAAAGAATATTCCTTTACTGATGCAGGCTTCACACCTGAGAGTGGGAAATTGATGCAAACAAATGGCATTTGAAAACATTTGTAGACTTATGATTATTTATACTAATACATTTGTATTGGCATTATAGTTAAATACTAAAGCACTGTATTCAAACCCCTTTTGTGTGCAATGCATAATTATCTATCTGAAGGTCTCACGGATGATTGGAGGCAACTGCTAGCTTTCCAGAGGTCACTCTAATCAAAACTATTATCAGTTTGCTGATTCTGAAGTAGATTGTTATTTTGTGAACATGTAGCTTTTAAAGCATTTAAAGTGACTGTCACAAACCAAATAACTAACTCCAGGATTTGTGCCTGTTGTGCACTTCCATTTATTAAAGAGGTCTCAAAATTTCAGTTTTGGAAGAAACATTATATTAAATATGTGTATTTGATTTAAAACTGGTTATCTGGTACTACCCAAGGTTAAACAATTCTTTTAATAATACAAATGAAATTCTTTTATACAAACTAGTACCTTGTACCTGGCTGGTAGCTCTCGCTCTTACTCTCCTTAACTCTCACTACTTTAATAAGCCAAGGCGGTCTCTTTTATATTCTGGGGCTGGAGCCTTAATTACCCATTGATCAAACAATTACCTTATTAAGGCTCCAGCCACATTCTCACATATTTATTTAAGGATGGTGACGTAACCAAATAACAATAATAATGCCAGCTTTTCGACGGCCACACATAATAAACAATAACGTCGGACCTCTTTCGTCCGTCCACACGCAAATACAATATATAATAATAATACTACAAATGAAAATAATAATCATACATAAATCAAATACACACAAGGGGTGGGCCCCTCGTCACAATTTCCCATTGCCTCCACCTCTTCAATGTCGCCTTTCCTGTCATTTCCTGTCAGCTGTTTCCTCTACTGACTGACATGCTTTCAGCCAGTAGCATGCTTTGACCCAGAAGTGCTGAGTTGAAAAGACTTAGAAAGTTCATCCTGAGAGAGAGGTATGGAAATGGAAGACTTTCTTTGACCTATTTGTTCAACATAGGTGCGGTTTATATAATTATTTAGTTAGCTGTAATCATTTTAATATCGGCGTCTCAATTAAGAATAGTGTAGCCACCCATATTGGCCAAAATAATATTGGGTAAATAAGAAGATTGTTTCCACCTTCTATGCAGATTCTGGGCTTATACTGCCTTGCATTTCTGTTAAAAAATGACAATGGAGTAAAACAATAGTTCTTCATATTGCTGTTTAAAAGACACTACAATACATTTTGTTCACTTGCTTTAATCATGAATCCATAGAATGCAAGCACCTCACCAAGGTACAGAGCTTCTGAAACACAACAGGAGATAAAGGTGACTTTTTAAGATCTTTACTTTTTTCTGAAGAATCAATTATTGTCACTGAAGAAGAGCTCGTTTAATTGTTGTGTTATGGGTTCTTTTAATTCTATGAGGATGTTGCTTAGAGTGTAAAGAGGCTGTGCTGGTATTGACTGTTCTCTGCAGCTAATGAAATAATTCCATCAATATCATTTGTCATTCAGTTTTATTCACTATATACAGATATGGCCAAAATGTGGCATCAACCTATAGAATTAACAAATGTTGCTTCATAAATTCTAATGATACCTGCTGAATACTTTAACATATTAACTTACATACCATTTTATAGTTTTCCATATACTTAATGAAAAACTGACTGAAATTTAAAAAGGTGTGACATTTCAAAATCTAACATAAAATATTGTACTACTGTTATGGCTTCCGGAAAATGTTTGTGATATAATTTTGTAGTTTCTTTGATTACATGAAGTTGAATAAATGATCTAAATGAGATATATATAATATATATAACATATTGCCTATAGTAAGGGGGTGAAAAAACAAATCACTTAAAAATAAAAACCTGAATACTTGTGAATACTTATCCAACCAAGACATTTCAGTTTTTTTTTTATTTTTCATTAACTGTTGTTTCACAATAAAAAATTATATTGCCTCTTCAAGTGTTGAGTAGGTTGTGTAAATCAAAGGGAAAAAAAAAAACCATTTAAATGCATCAAGATTTCAGGTTGTAACACAAAACAAACTGTGAAAACATCCAAGGGGTTGAATACTTACTATAGGCACTATATATAGATTTTTTTTTTTTTTTTTTTTTTTTTTTTTTTTAAATTGTGTCAATCCTAAAATTCTAAGTAATGCCAAATCTTTGGCCATAGCTCTACTCTAGGTCTCTGTGGCGGGGTGCCCCCACCCCAGTGCGAGTTATGTTGCATGTGGTGTGTTAATGTTGGTGTATATATATTGGTGCACGGCATATAATGGGGCTATGTAGCACAAATTATTTAAATTATATAGTTGTATTTAGGCACGAGGATTGCACAATTACTTCACATGCAGCTAAAATGTGTATTAATATGTGAGCACGGGGAGTGCACAGATTAGTTCACGTGCTGGGATTCAAGTGTAACTAACTAATTAATTAGTAATTGAATCCCGGTACAATTGTACAGTATATATAGATGCACAAATCACTCACTCAGGGTTGGGTGTACAGCGCAGAGGTACAGGAGAGAGAAAGAGGAGATTAGAAATAATAACAATATAGCAAATGCTACGGGTGCTGGAAGCACCAGCACCATACTTGTTTAGTTGGTGTCAGTTTTGTGTTTGTGATTTGGGTTCAGCCTTTTATTTTGCTCTGTGAGAATTGTTTTTGTCAAACTTTTTTATTTTGTTTATTTAATAAAATAAAATTCATTACCCAATCTGCTGTGGATTTAATTTCATTTGAACCCATATTCACTCTATGTGTCTCATGTCACCGCTCAAGCCATCCTGTGACAGTCTCATATCAGCAGTCTCACATATTAAAATGAAATGATACCTGGTACCGTACTAGGTTAATTCTTTTAGCACTGTCTTTACAAAAGACTAGCTTAGGATATTTAAATATAACTGTGTATTTTACTGAAAAATAGATAAAAATGGTGACAGAAATACATATTAGTATAGTATATAAGTTTACTGCTCTGCTGTTTTTTAACACAGTTATCTTACTATTACTACTAGAGCATTCTACAGTTTTGAGTGGTGTTAACTTTCCTATACTTGAGGCCAATATAAAAGCTCTGGTGTCATGTTTTACCCTAAGTTTGCACTTTCCAGGTAATTTATTTTCTATGAGAGAAATTGTCCTCGCCCGTTATGCCTTATTTCATGTTATGAACCAGTCAGTCGAATTTGTGAGAGTGAGTTGTTTATAGCCATCCTAATAAGTGAAATAACACAGCACTCAGTAAAAAAAAAAAGTATGTTTACACCTAAATTAAACAGTTGAATTTTTTTAATTACTTTCCTTAAGAACATAAGAACATTTCCGTACAGGGCAAGGCCAATCAGCCTATCAATACCCGCCTGGTTCCTAGTAGCTGATTGATCTCAAAACGTTAAGTTGGATCTTAAAGTATCCCAATTATTCAGCATCAACAACATGGCTAGGTAACTCATTCCGTACCCTCACTGCTGTCTGTGTAGAGCGGTCTCCTTCCCTCTGTCCTAAATCCTTTTGCACCTGATTTCAGGCCCTGGTTTCTGAGCTGATCAAGCTCTGCATCTGCTTAGCAACAAGGCATCCTTTGGAACAGTGCTACTCACCCCAGTCATTCTGTTGCTGGCTTTGGGGCAGTGCAATTCACCCCAGTCATTTTGTTGCTAGGTTTGGAACAGTGCTTCTCATCCCAGTTGTTCTGTTGCTGGGTTTGGAACAGTGGTACTCATCCTAGTCATTCTGTTGCTGGCTTTGGGGCAGTGCAATTCACCCCAGTCATTCTGTTGCTGGCTTTGGGGCAGTGCAATTCACCCCAGTCATTCTGTTGCTAGGTTTGGAACGCTGCTACTCATCCCAGTTGTTCTGTTGCTGGGTTTGGAACAGTGGTACTCATCCCAGTCATTCTGTTGCTGGCTTTGGGGCAGTGCAATTCACCCCAGTCATTCTGTTGCTTGCTTTGGGGCAGTGCAATTCACCCCAGTCATTCTGTTGCTGGGTTTGGAACAGTGCTACTCATCCCAGTTGTTCTGTTGCGGGTTTGGAATAGTGGTACTCATCCCAGTCATTCTGTTGCTGGGTTTGAATAAATGCCAGGCTGAATAAGAAAAAGTTATTCAAAGTATTTATTGCATTAGCAGTTAAGTGTACTATATAACTTTACTATGGTGTACTCAATTTTGACATTTAAACATTAGCAATGATAACACTGACGTGCCACTGCCATGGAAACAATGCTTAATTTCATGATTTTCCACCACAAAACGTTAATTGGTGTTGCATTAATAATATATATATATATATATATATATATATATATATATATATATATATATATATATATATATATATATATATATACATTACTGTGCAAAAGTTTTAGGCAGGTGTGAAAAAATGCTGTAAAGTAAGAATGTTTTCAAAATAGACATGTTAATAGATTATATTTATCAATTAACTAAATGCAAAGTGAGTGAACAGAAGAAAAATCTAAATCAAATCCATATTTGGTGTGACCACCCTTTGCCTTCAAAACAGCATCAAGCATCAATTCTTCTAGGTACACTTGCACACAGTTTTTGAAGGAACTCGGCAGGTAGGTTGGCCCAAACATCTTGGAGAACTAACTACAGTTCTTCTGTGGATTTAGGCAGCCTCAGTTGCTTCTCTCTCTTCATGTAATCCCAGACAGACTCGATGATGTTGAGATCAGGGCTCTGTGGGGGCCATACCATCACTTCCAGGACTCCTTGTTCTTCTTTACGCTGAAGATAGTTCTTAATGACTTTCACTGTATGATTGGGGTCGTTGTCATGCTGCAGAATAAATTTGGGGCCAATCAGATGCCTCCCTGATGGTATTGCATGATGGATAAGTATCTGCCTGTACTTCTCAGCATTGAGAAGACCATTAATTCTGACCAAATCCCCAACTCCATTTGCAGAAATGCAGCCCCAAACTTGCAAGGAACCTCCACCATGCTTCACTGTTGCCTGCAGACACTCATTCATGTACGCTCTCCAGCCCTTCGGTGAACAAACTGCCTTCTGCTACAGCCAAATATTTCAAATTTTGACTCATCAGTCCAGAGCACCTGCTGCCATTTTTCTGCACCCCAGTTCCTGTGTTTTCGTGCATAGTTGAGTCGCTTGGCCTTGTTTCCACGTCGGAGGTATGGCTTTTGGCGCAAGTCTTCCATGAAGGCCACTTCTGACTAGACTTCTCCAGACAGTAGATGGGTGTACCAGGGTCCCACTGTTTTCTGCCAGTTCTGAGCTGATGGCACTGCTGGACATCTTCCGATTGCGAAGGAAGTAAGCATGATGTGTCTTTCATCTGCTGCAGTAAGTTTCCTTGGCCGACCACTGCGTCTCGGTCCTCAACGTTGCCCGTTTCTTTGTGCTTCTTCAAAGAGCTTGGACAGCACATCTGGAAACCCCTGTCTGCCTTGAAATTTCTGCCTGGGAGAGACCTTGCTGATGCAGTATAACTACCTTGTGTCTTGTTGCTGTGCTCAGTCTTGCCATGGTGTATGACTTTTGACAGTAAACTGTCTTCAGCAACCTCACCTTGTTAGCTGAGTTTGGCTGTTCCTCACCCAGTTTTATTCCTCCTACACAGCTGTTTCTGTTTCAGTTAATGATTGTGTTTCAACCTACATATTGAATTGATGATCATTAGCACCTGTTTGGTATAATTGTTTAATCATACACCTGACTATATGCCTACAAAATCCTGACTTTGTGCAAGTGTACTGTATATATATATATATATATATATATATATATATATATATATATATATATATATATATATATATATTAATTAATCCTCCCTGCCAAACGCGTGCAAACATATATTTGTTAATTGTTTTGTTAATTGTGTAATTGTTTTCCAGCTGGCATTAATGTAAATTAAAGCCAGCTGATTAATATAAAAAGGCAACAGTCAGTCTGCTCAAGGCTGCTGAGTAGAAGGAAGCAGGAGGCAGTGTGCTCTGCTTCCGAAGAGTCACAAAAGTGAGTAAATCGTGTCCCTTGCGAAGCTGTACCGCAAGGGTTATTTGTTTATGTTCGCCGATAAACAGCTTAGCTGTCTGGTAGTTAGTTAGGGTGTTTTTGTGTGTAGGGAGTGCACTTGTTTGTTTGTGGTTATTATTGTGTTTCATTAAAAGTGTGCGTGAAAGTGATAAAACTGCAATTCTGTGTGTCGGGTCTCAGTTTAAAAGGGGCAAACGAATGTGAGTGAGTGCAGCTCTTTACAATTTATATATATATATATATATATATATATATATATATATATATATATATATATTAGATCATTTAAACCTTAACCTGTGCAGTTTCATCATAAGCTCAGCAACCCCCTAAAACCTGCTTCCCTCAATGGCAACTCAAATTCTCTTGCTGATACTTACAGCAATGAGAGGTTATAATTGGTACCAATCAATCTGTGTCTGTCAGTTTATAGATGAGTGTGGTATGGTCAGAACATTTAACTGCTGTATTATTCTTATTTTTTAGATTTGCTTTCTATATTACTTTCTGTTTCAGTCATCACGTCCTGGTGACATTTTAAGACGTTTGAACACCCCTGTGGTCTCAAGCTTTCTCAAACATGTCTTCCATCACAGGTCCAGCAGGTAAAACCAGTAACCTGCTGCACTATATGTTGTCCTTTTTCACCCACCCACAGTTCCCCATGTGTGAGATGAATCAAGGTAATATATCATTTTAATTAAGTCATGTTGACTGATGGATTTAATCACAACAGTTGGCATCAAGTGGGAGGAATGTATCATTTTCCCAACTATGTTTAGCACAATGGCTAATCAATTCAATATTCAAAATGACCTGAAAACATTAGTTATGTTAAATTAGCATATATAAATCCTGTAACATTAAACGCGGTAAATGTGCTAGCCAGGTGCCACAGGTCACATTGAATTACATTTATTTTTTCAAAATGGCCTCTGCCCTTGCAGCAGACACAGTAGGTGGTAATTTCTTATATGACAATTCTTTCTGGGGTTTTTTCTGCCACTAAAACAGACCAGCCTGAAAGAAACAGTACTAAGTCCTAAGTCCTACAAAGTATTTGTTTAACCTGTGACTATTTGTTTGACGTGTGACTATTACACAAAGATGTGTCCTAGATATTGTAGGTATTGGTCATTTTTTGCTCCTTTGCTAGTTTGATATCTAACACATGCAAAAACAAGTGAAACATTTAGGGATTTAGTCAAAGAGCTTCAAATTGCAATCAGACTGAATACTTGCTCCTCTTTCGCACAGTGTAGCAGGCAGAACTGTTCAGCTTCACTCACTCGCACTGTAGAAGGAGGCATATTTTATAATAATAACACACCCTCCACACAATGTATGACCTTTAGATAAGATACGGGAATAACTGACATAAGCAATGTCACTGAGGGGTCAAGGGAGGAATTGGGGAAGTGCATGAGAAATTAGGCACTGACATTCAAATTGACTTTTTTTTCACAGTATGACTTTTCAAAACAGTTCAAAGCATTTTACCAGATCATACGGAAAAAAAAAAATCAATAAAACTCAATATTCAAGCAACAGCGCAGGGAACTATTCGGATGTATTGCTAATATCATGAAAAGGTAAGAGAAACTAAAAAATCATCTATTAAAATGTACAGGAATACTTTATAACTTTGGAATTTGCATAATATTTAGCATCTGTTTTATTTCTTTCGTTATGTATTCTTAAACATTGTTTATTACTATTGCTGTGCTCATGAATATTTTAATAATTCCACCAGTGTATTTTACCTTTGGGCTGAGCAAGTCTCAGCAATTTTTTAAATGAGGCGTGTATTTTGTGAATTAATGAAGGGAGCCCAGTATTTACATTTTTCAATAGTAAGTGTAATTTCCTTTATCTTAAAAATGAAATTCCATGCCCTGTGAATTTGAATGTACTTTAAGGTGAATTAGATTCCTGCTCTTCAGTTAAAAGACAATAATGTGTCTGTGTCTATTCACTCCTTTTTTAAATCCATTCTTTAAAGAATAAACAGCTTCAAGTGGTATTTAATGGTGTTTTACCATTCCCTGCTGTCTCAATATTTGCAATCATTCTGAGAGCTTCTGAGTTCAGTACTGAGATTTAAATATCTTCCCCCTAAGCTGTCTCTACACAAACTTTACTGCTGGGTATGGACTCTGAAGGGGCTGCCCAGTCTTTTATGTCCTCATTACATAATATGATTTGCTGTTCAATAGCGCCATTCGATGAATCTTCACACTTTTAAAGACCAAAGTCCCTATTCATAAAAATAACCATTTTACTGTTTTAGGAATGTTTTTTTTTGTAAAAGACTGTTTTAAAGAGTGTTAAGAAACATGTTGATGAACATTAATTCTCTTGGATTTAACAGTGAATTGAAAAGTGACAATGAACTTCTAACCCTCTCTCAAACAGCTCAGAAAAGGTTTCATGAACTGTAAACATGATTTAATTATTGAAAATTATCTTTAAAAAAAACATTCCTTAAAGCAGTCAGCATCCAGCAGTCAGTTTAGCACATGAACTTCTGAACCAATCAAATTGCACATCATATAGAAGAGATGTTAGAATGGTAACACCTCCCCAAAAAAAAACACATTTAATGCTAGATTTTTTTTTCCTTGTTCTAAATGACTTGAACCTATTGTGGCACAAGATACTTTTGCAAACAATAGATTCCCCATTAAAATACTTCAGATTCATGCACGAGTTCCCTTCTTTCTCATAAATTTCTCAGGTGTTAAAAAGCCATATGTTGTAGAGTTTGCGTCTAGTGGTTCGGCCCTTGCAGCACTAGCTCCATCAGTGACAATAATTGCAGTCTAGCTGAAGATCATATGCCACCCCATTCCACACAATGAGGACAGGATCTGTATCATTTAACTGACACGGTCTGTGCTGGGGATACACATTCTCTGCACCCTGTGTTCTCTAAACCCAGCCATCAAAGCAATTATTTTACAGATGTTTAATCTTCCTGATGCCCAGACTGTTCACAACTGCTACAATAGCTTGGGTAGACGTGCCTGAATTATTTTATCTTGAGGTCTTATGGAATGGGAGTTTATGATACTGTAATCCAAGAAAAAGGAAAGATGATTATTTTTTTTGGTGTTTGATGGCAGTAACCACACTACCTATTTGATTAACTAGTGCCATAGAACAATGAATCACATTGTGGAATGAAGAAAGTATATCAAAACTCATGAAGTGGAGACAGACTTAGGACAGAGAGGGTAGGAGACTTTTTACACAGCCATATTGTTGATGCTGGATCATTGGGATCCTTTAGGAGCTGTCTTGACCAATTTGTGTGATCAATCAGCTACTAAGAACTGGGTGAACATTGATGGGCTGATGAACAGTGTTGATTTCTATTGTATTTCCTTTACTTTTTCATGGTGTTTACCATCATTCTAAGCTGTTTTGAATTATATGGTGCTCCAATATTGAGTTCTCATCATTTTCCTCTAAAGACAGACAAAGAGAGTAGGTGGGGCTGGGGCAGGTGAGGAAAGCTGTTCCGTTCCATCAGTTAAGAAAAGCATTGGTTCTGGCAGAGAACTCACTTTAACCTTAGATCAAATCAAGTAAACATCAAGCATACTTTAGTTGCTTCCAATGCCAAAACAAACGACAGTCAAATAGCTGGTATCTTATTTGTCCTTCAATAAACAATACATCCAATGGTCTGCAAGTAAGGGATTTATATCTTACCTCAATCCATTATGTCCCTGCTGTGCACCAGAGTTCACCTCCTACTCAGCCTCCATCTTCTTTTTGGTTTCATCTAACGGGGGAGGGCAGCACATTAATTGATGTAGTCAGGCGCTGAAAACTAATCACAGGCAGCAAAACAAAAATATTTTATTTCTGTCTGGTTGGAATGAAGAAAATATTTTAATGCTGGCTGATGAAATTTGAACTTACTCACTGGGCAGGAAGTCAATTGGAACAATGTTGATTTCACATTGTAAAATTTGATTTGTGAACAAAAGTATGTTTAGATTTAAATGTAATAGTGAAGATCAGGGATGCTCATTTTCATCAATAATAAAAAAAAAGAATGTAGTCCGTGTGTTCCCCGTGATTTAAAATAAAACATTAATATAGAGTTTCCACAGCCACAATACAATAACCAAAGCAATACTTTTAAATAACAATTAACATAATGAGAATTTATGGATACACTTGCACATTTGTTTTAACACAAAAGTATTCTGAACTCCTGTACACTGGAAGCAGTTATCTGGACGTGTATGTCTATGTCAGCCTGTGCTGACCCCAAAACTGTTCTCGGTTGAAGATCAAAATTGTTTGGCTTTAATGTACTAAGCAGAGTTCAGTCTAAAATACTTTTACTGTACAGTTTGTTTAACTGTAGTTTTGTGAACAACAATCATCTATTAATTTTTATATTTAGAAAATTACACACTGGATATACAACAATTTGAAACATCTGCATGAAGTTATTTGTCTTTCAAATCGTGTTCATAGTAAACAAGAAAATTATCATAAAATGGGGGGAGTGTTCTGTTTGATTTCACTTTGCTCCCAATTGACTGTGAGTGAGTTTATATCAGCTACTACATCCCTAATTTAAAATATCAACCATTTGTCCTTGTTTCATAATGTTAAATGCTCAGGTAGCCTGTGGTAAAGGTCATACAGTCAAACATTTTGACAAATCCCTCCATTAGTGTTCCTTGTATCTTTCCACAAGAGCAACAATCAACAACAGCAGCTGTTTAGGGTGACGGAAGTGTACAGGAATCTAGGCTAACTGATAGGATGCTACAATTCGCCTTAAAGGTTGTTGTCTGTTTAGTCTAAAATTGTTGACAATTGTTGACGGGACAGTCCCGACCATATATGGACTGCTGGGATGTGTGATGGTACCAAGATACTGTAATGGATTTCATCAACCTTAATACATTCAATGACAAATGTTTCGACTAAAAGTCTTGATGATTAATTTATTTTAGTATTTGTAAAAACTGTAATGGATTGCTTTGTGTTTTAGTTTATGCTATTGAGATGCCATCGGTATTTTAATATATGAAATTATTATGGAACCATTCTACCCAATAGATAACACAGAGAGTATCTGTTTTACAGTGTTTATGTATTGACTTTTTTAATGTTATGTGACTCTTTCTACTTTTGCCCATAAGATGAGGCATGCAGAGATCTACTGGTACTCAAATCAAATTATAGCCCAAATGCGTGCTGTGCCTGTGCTATTGCAACAAAGCACAGTAAACTGCACAACAAAGTGAACAAAACATAATCTCCAGTGTTCATTAAACCCAGAACCCCTGCAAATCAAGTTAAGATTTAGAATATGCATAGGTATTTGCAGTCAAAAACTCCACTGCCTTTTGTTCCTGTCCTTTGGGTTGGGTTGAGTTGCACATGGCTGCACACCAATTCAATATATTATTTATTATAATACTGTATCTGCCCTCACACTTGCTAACTTTTACTTTTAACACTTGAGGTACAGATATACTGTATTTGTAATTTTCGTTATTAATTCAAAAACTCACTCATAATTAAAAGAAATTCAGGAGTGCAATAGGGTTAAGCATATCAAGCCATTGCATACTAATATTCCCATTAACATTCAAATACTGGTTGCTTAATCATTTATTTTTTACTTACCAGAACAGGCCTATCAACACACACATAAAATAGCTTAAACCCACTATGTTTAACAATCGAACTGGAAAAATACAGTTTGTTGACTGCTGGAAATACCCGGACCAAGGTGTGACTAATGCTAGCTTATTAATCAAACCCATTTTTAGAGTGTTAAATTGGTTCAAGAATGACACAATCAGGTCGACCATTATATTTCTTCTTCAAGTGCAGCATTTCTGCAGTTTGTGACACACAGTTCTGTTTGTGGCACACATTCTTTAGAAGGCCTGCAATATGTATGAAAACGACCAACGAAGAAGCTGGCAGAACCATTCTCAATCAACAGCATTACAATACAATGGATTTGACAATATAAAAGATGAAAACGCATACCAATGTGGTACCATTCTACCAATTGCTTATCCAATTGTTACACCCTAGTGCTCCCTCTTGGCCTTTATACTTTAACCATAACATTGCTTCTATAGTGAAGATGCACTGTTGTGACGTGCAACACATTAAGATAATACAGAGATAGAAGAAAGTACTCATCTGGGGTATCTATCAATTGTGCAGTGGTGTGCAAATGGCTGGGTAGGGAACCCCATGGCCCTCATATACACTTGCATTGGTCCTAACCCTGCTGCAATGTTTTTTGGTTTGAATCCAGAACTGTGTTTCCTCACAGCTATACAAAAACATGACTTAACATATTACTCCCTGAAGGTATTCACATTATAACTCCAATTATGCAAAGGCCTAATTACCTGCTGTTTTGGACAATGTTTTATTTCCTCACAATGGTTAGCCCTGCAAAAAAATCTTGAATCAGATTTGGATGTATCCCATTAGATTTCTCATTTAAAATGGCTGTGGGCTGTAAACATTTTCAATCTATTAGAAATGTTTTGTTTTTATTGATTTGAAGTAAATAATATCTACTTTCATAAAATAAACATTGAAAGCACTGTTAAAATAGAGATAGGATGGGTTTCCCTTAGAAATGGGCATTTATTTTGTACTATTTATGAACAGTTGTATTATTCTTCAGAAAATTAGCCTTTGCACTTGGGTACAATTATTAGTGACTACATAGTCCTATTATTAATGCATTACTAGACATGTAAATGCATTGTAATAATTTGTTAACTACCAATGGTTCCTGGTCTTACACAGTAACTGCAACTGTGTAATTACATGGACATGGCCTTTAGAGCAACATGTTGTTACCTGATGTGGTAACACTTTGGACAGGCCATGTTCATGTAATTACATAAGCATTACATCAGTAGATACCATGAACGAGGAAGAATCATTTGTAGTTACCTACTGTAGTTATTGCATGTTATATATGCCCTGTAATCTAAAGTGCTATCTTGTTTTTCTAGGTTTGTTTGTTTCCCTTAATACAGTGTACATTGTGAACAGCCAAGACTTTATAGAGGAATTGCTTACCTCTCATAAGACGACATGCTCACACTTCTTTTATTTGAAGTTGGTAAAGTTTTCTAGACTGAGCAGACATTTTGGAAACTGTCTTCTTAAATCAATATGACAGCCAAACTACAAACAGTTAGTATATAATGTACTGTTCCAAATGTGCAGTAATTCTAGAAACAGAAAAATCAGTTTCCACCAGATGTTCTCCGCACAGAAATGATACTGATAACTTCACTTTCAGACTTACACATCACAAACAAAAGTTACACCATTTTACCAGAAGATCTTTCCTAAATTATTGAATTTTTCTTTTACTCTTTTCTATTACCACATCTTTCTTCTCTGCCTTTGTTCTTTATTACTTTTTATATGGAAAATCCTTTCCACCCACTACCACCTTTCACACTTCCACCCCCTACTGATCGTCCATTAACACACTGACTGACTGATGTACAAATACTACCACAGTATTTCATGAGAGAATTGCCAGCTCCCTGGTCCCACATACTTCCTACCACACTACAGTACCATTCTATGTAACTTCATGGCCCATTCATTCTCCTAGTACAATTGATTTCAATATGTACACATCACCCCCAGGCTAGATATATTTCACAAATATTGCTCTGGGTGTTTTATTGTGCCCTTTATTGTGAACTGTGTTTATTTTATTTCAATAATGTATTTTCTTTTTTTAATGAAGTACAATCTTCTCTGCTCTCAGTTTCCATTATCCTCCTTGCCTCTTCTTTTCTGTTTCCTTCTTTATGTTCTTTGCTCTCTCTCTAACCCTGAATGTGTCTCATGCAGCAGCATTTAGACTATTGCTACAGTATTTGCAGGATTAGGATCAAGTGCATGGGAGAGCCATTGTGTCCCGTAAAACCTGCTGAGTGCTCCATTGCTGTCCCACAATTTTTAGAATATATATATATATATATATATATATATATATATATATATATATATATATATATATATATATATATATATATATATATATATATATATGGGTACTATTGCAGTTAATATATTGTTAAAAGCAATAAATTAAAAGGACCTCCAAAAACTGTAGGGGATAAAGAGATACCTTCGATTGTCAAGATCTCGGTGGGACCTCTACAATAAACAGTGTCCTATTATAATGTACAAACCCGTTTTTAATATCGCTGTCTGAAAACGATGGCAGATTTACACATTACAAGCCAAAAATAGACCACATTCCAGACTGTTCAAAGTTCATAAATCATGTTCGTTCAACATGAGCAAATGATTCAATACTGGGAATCTCTTCTTAGAAAGATGGTATTTATTAAGCATGCAACCAAAATAAGTTTGAAAAATCACACAAAACAGTTACACAATTAAAGTCACATTATAAGCATTACAACGAGAACTAAGGTTTAAAACAACCAAAGAAGTACTAGTACATACTGACACAACAAGGGGTCACACAATACCTGAATAGATATTTAAGAGTATTGTTACCTAGCCTGAAAAGCAGTCACTTTCAGCGTTCTATTACCTTGTGTTTCTCCGAGTGTCAGGGCCCCCAGCCTTGATGGATAAATACTGAGAACTGAGGGCGCCAGGTGCAGTCTTGTAGTTTCTTAGAATCTGAGCAAGCAGAGATCAGCGGTCAGGGGATAGCGCAGAGGCTAGTGTAGGTCAGGGGCTAACAGAGGGTAGCGTAAGTCTGGGGCATAAATTAGGAGGAGAAGGGGAGGGGAGGGGGATAAAGCAGAGGCTAGTGTAGGTCTGGGGCAAGGAGCAGGGGCTAAAACAGGGGATTTTATACTTTTCAAACAAAGAGATTATTTGAATTTCCCGCTGCATGCTCCGATTGGCTATTTTGTAGCGAATGGGCTTACAATCTTGATTGATTGCTCCCCCCTTCCTCTGTCTGATTAGTTCATTATCATAATCTGGAAAGGGGAAACTTTTAAAACGTGCATAGCTTTTGCTACATAATTCAGATCTTATTCTGAATTCCCGTTATTTTTACCATAAGAAATTACATTTCTTTAGACACCAAACATGTCTGGTTGCACCTTTGGTTGGACATTGCAAACAGTTTAATTCTCTTAGGGATTTATTACCTGGGTTATTCTATACTTGTTAGGCAATTTAAGAATAAAAACACTTGCATCTTGTACTCATAGTGGTATTAAATCAATATGATGTGAAATTTGTCTTAAATCTCTAAATCTTTAAGCTATTTTTCTCTTTCAGACTTCTGTGCTAAACTACCTCTTTCTCACTAGACGGGATAATTAAATCACGGAGACGGGTATGATTAGCCTTTTGTTTCCCGAGTGCCTGGTGCATTCAAGGTGTTAGGTTGATCGTTATCTCTAGGCAAAGCTAGACAAATTAGATTAAAGTTCATTCAATGTAGATTCCTGATAATATATACAATATCATAAGAACATAACATAAGAAAGTCCACGACATTTGCAATATATTTGTGATGACAATGTCTATAAAACACACACATTATATATATATATATATATATATATATATATATATATATATATATATATATATATATATATATATATATATATATATATATATCGCATACAGTACTGTGCAAAAGTTTTAGGCAGGTGTGAAAAAATGCTGTAAAGTAAGAATGCTTTCAAAAATAGACATGTTAATAGATTATATTTCTCAATTAACTAAATGCAAAGTGAGTGAACAGAAGAAAAATATAAATCAAATCCATATTTGGTGTGACAACCCTTTGCCTTCAAAACAGCATCAATTCTTCTAGGTACACTCGCACAAAGTCAGGGATTTTGTAGGCATATAGTCAGGTGTATGATTAAACAATTATACCAAACAGGTGCTAATGATCATCAATTCAATATGTAGGTTGAAACACAATCATTAACTGAAACAGAAACAGCTGTGTAGGAGGAATAAAACTGGGTGAGGAACAGCCAAACTCAGCTAACAAGGTGAGGTTGCTGAAGACAGTTTACTGTCAAAAGTCATACACCATGGCAAGACTGAGCACAGCAACAAGACACAAGGTAGTTATACTGCATCAGCAAGGTCTCTCCCAGGCAGAAATTTCAAGGCAGACAGGGGTTTCCAGATGTGCTGTCCAAGCTCTTTTGAAGAAGCACAAAGAAACGGGCAACGTTGAGGACCGTGAAGCGCAGTGGTTGGCCAAGGAAACTTACTGCAGCAGATGAAAGACACATCATGCTTACTTCCCTTCGCAATCGGAAGATGTCCAGCAGTGCCATCAGCTCAGAACTGGCAGAAAACAGTGGGACCCTGGTACACCCATCTACTGTCTGGAGAAGTCTAGTCAGAAGTGGCCTTCATGGAAGACTTGCGGCCAAAAAGCCATACCTCCGACGTGGAAACAAGGCCAGCGACTCAACTATGCACGAAAACACAGGAACTGGGGTGCAGAAAAATGGCAGCAGGTGCTCTGGACTGATGAGTCAAAATTTGAAATATTTGGCTGTAGCAGAAGGCAGTTTGTTCGCCGAAGGGCTGGAGAGCGCACACGAATGAGTGTCTGCAGGCAACAGTGAAGCATGGTGGAGGTTCCTTGCAAGTTTGGGGCTGCATTTCTGCAAATGGAGTTGGGGATTTGGTCAGAATTAATGGTCTCCTCAATGCTGAGAAGTACAGGCAGATACTTATCCATCATGCAATACCATCAGGGAGGCATCTGATTGGCCCCAAATTTATTCTGCAGCATGACAACGACCCCAAACATACAGCGAAAGTCATTAAGAATTATCTTCAGCGTAAAGAAGAACAAGGAGTCCTGGAAGTGATGGTATGGCCCCACAGAGCCCTGATCTCAACATCATCGAGTCTGTCTGGGATTACATGAAGAGAGAGAAGCAACTGAGGCTGCCTAAATCCACAGAAGAACTGTGGTTAGTTCTCCAAGATGTTTGGGCCAACCTACCTGCAGAGTTCCTTCAAAAACTGTGTGCAAGTGTACCTAGAAGAATTGATGCTTGATGCTGTTTTGAAGGCAAAGGGTGGTCACACCAAATATGGATTTGATTTAGATTTTTCTTCTGTTCACTCACTTTGCATTTAGTTAATTGATAAATATAATCTATTAACATGTCTATTTTTGAAAGCATTCTTACTTTACAGCATTTTTCACACCTGCCTAAAACGTTTGCACAGTACTGTATATATATATATATATATATATATTATTAGTTTTTACATTTTATCCAAATGGCTTGCATGCAAACACATACTAATTACTTTGTTTTACTTAGTGGGTTCTCTCTGATGGTTTACAGACTAAAGTACACCAATCAGACTCATATTCAGTGTTAAATAGCTTGGTTTCCATTATCTTAGCACCCAAAGGCACGCTTTTAATGAACTATTTTTTTGAGATTCAGGGATGTTCTGATCATTAGAAGAGGCCAACATAGAACATTTGCACAAAATCATAGAGCTTTAAAGTGGTTTGAGCTAACATAATAATTTCATAAATCTAACCTGTTTTTTATAAATGATATCTGGTGCTACATTAGGTTACATGATTCTATACGTTTGCAGGGGGTCTGTTACTGCTTCAGTTCCTAGGTCAGTTCACCTCAGCTGAGTTTTTGTGATCATGTTACTGGATGTAAAGCTTGTCAATCAATAAGGTAAGCAGCTGGTTGGTGAATGACAGGAAAGAAGGTTTGAAGGGGTGGGGATTTCCCTTCCCAGGTCACCAAAGATATGCAACCTGTAAGCAAAGCTTGCAAACATTAACCAAGAGTATTTCCATATATATAATATTTACATTTAAAAAACAGGTTTGCTATAACATGTGCGTCTTTCAAACCGACCATCTCCACAAATATAATTCCAAACATACGCTATTCAAACCTTCCGTGTAGTCTATTCCCGATTTCCAGTTAAAACGTAAATAAATAAAGAAAAAAATCACTCTCAATTAATCATATCACATTTACTTAATTTCCTAATAATCCAACACTGCATGATTTAAAAGAAGACAACAACAGGCTTCTTCAAAACTTTGTTACCACAGCCACACATTAAGGTGCTCTTGCAAATTCGCATTATCATTTTGGACAAAGGAAGTCATGTACGACTGACTTGGCCAAGCTACAGGACGAATACATCCCCTTTCAGTGTGCCGCTGCAGAGATTAATTTCCCGTCTTTTTACTGTCATATTTCAGTAATATTTTGCAAGATTTGCAATGTACAAAGCCACATGGACTTTTATTATTGCTGAATACAACAATGTCGTAATTTTTCTTAACAATTGATTTAGATGTACCCTTTCCAGCAACGGAATGTTCCACTGCTACACATTCTCCTGTTGATGTAAATATCTATCTATCTATCTATCTATCTATCTATCTATATATATATATTTTTTTTTTACTCAATCAGCCTCAATATTTTTAATGTAGAGAATCTCTCCTTCTTGCACATTTTTGGTTACCTGACATGCACACTAGAAGTCTTTGCCACTCACGGCAGCGGTTCACTCATGCAAGATTCCTTTAGATAGGCAAAAAAAGGAAGCAGGAAGGGAGTTTTAGGAAGCACTTGCACACAGAGAAAAACAAAATACTCACTTCAAATTAAAAACACCATAATCCACTCACTGATAACACACTGACCCAACCCCGAACCCGACACTAACCGTCAGGCTCAGGTCGGGTAGCAAGGCTCTATTTTGGATGACTGCTACTGCCACCGCAAGCAATGACGCATTGTTTTCCAGGGGTGTGACTAAAACCCGTCCGGTACCATCCTGTACACTCCGGTACAGTCCGATACACTTTTAGACCTGTCCAATACCGTCCAATACACTTTTAGTCCCGCCCGGTACCATCCAATACATGTTAATAATAAATAGCTACGTACAGGTACAGATGTATATTTAAAGATTATTAGATATATTTTACATAGCCTAGTTTTTGCAGTGGCAGAAGTAGGAACGTTGAGACCACGAGCTGTTCATGGTTCTGAATGAGAGGTAGATGAACCGACTTATCTGTTTACATAATAATTAATTAATCTGTAAATATATGTAATAGGACTACTTTGTTCACCCTGTTGACTATTGTACTCTGCGTTGTGTTTCTTATTTTCTCCAACGATGATGACACAAAAACATGCGTTTTCAGTATCGCCTTTGTTTTTATTCTGCATTGAAAATGAAAAGAAAAGAAAATTGCATTTCAGTCTGGTTACTGCATCTGCATCCACCTTCCTCTGAGACTTCAAAGACAGGAAAGGCAAAAACAAAACAAAAAAAACTACCATAACATCGTTTAACATTTGTTTTTGTACTACCTTTACATTGTCACACATCCATCAAAAGTATGTAAGCAAAAAAAAAAAATTCAGTTATACAAAATTTACAAAAACTAATATCATTTAGTTTAATTTGTGAAAAATAATTAAACCGTAATGCTGTACCTGCATTGAAAATGAAAAGAAAAGAAAATTGCATTTCAGTCTGGTTACTGCATCTGCATCCACCTATTCAGTAATTAAAAGAAACTAATTACTCAAGATATAGAGCCCAAACAACAAAAATACAACACTTAACAGCATTTAAAACAGTCTCTCTTTTCTTTACATTGAATAGCTATACAGTGGTTTCGTAATGGAGGTTCCGTAATGAAAAAGGCTGCACTCACACACACATGTGGGTAGGCCACGGGAGACAAAAATAATAACTTTTAAAACTTTCTTTGCGTCACAATAAACACATTAATACAACTTACATTTTTATCACATTAATATTTTTGTCTAATATTCTGATTTATATGTCCAAAGTGATATAGTTTTAAGGGATTTTTCTTTATTAGGCATGCTACGAACTTTTTATTTATTTTTATTTTAGCAAAACATTAATTAACACCAAACATCCTCTCAACATACTTTTTCATTAGCCAAAGTTATTACGTTTATAATGTTGTCCTTGTTTGTTAACAAATGTGCATTTTAAGTGATTTTTATGCAATTTAATAGACAACAGCAAAACAACGTACCTTCCTCTGAGACTTCAAAGACAGGAAAGGAAAGACGATTGCGTTTCAGTACCATTCCTTACATTTGGACTATACCAAAATAACTCAATGTCATTGTTCCGCTGTTCGTTTATTTATTTATTTTTTCCCCAAACAGACTGTTCATACACCTCTATAATTAGAAAATTCAAGTTAGAAAATGTTTATTTCCTTAGAAGTAATTACTACACTGTATGTTATACAATTCACATTACCCATTACTTGCGAGGAAAAAATTGTCTGACTTTTTAACCTTTTGCGGTCCATTTATTAATTCTGCGTCAGGCTTGCCAGGTCCAATTTATTTTCACACGCGCAGTTAATTTTAGACGCGCTGTTTAAAAGTATTTTTTCCCCACAGTCAAACGGGTTTAAATGGCCCTGCATATCAACAAAGCACTCACTAGGGATCTCCAGCCCCGCCCCACCCTTTCGTTTGCTATCGCTTTCACATATGCTACCAAATAAAAAATAATAATAATAATAGTCGTACATACCGATCAATCATCTCCTGATGACTCGTTTTATCACCAACTCCTCAATAATGCAATCCAAGTCATTATTTTATTGCTATAACATCTCAAAAAAGCTCTGCAAATGTCCGTGATAGTCTCTGTGCACTGATACTGTAACTCCAAGCTTGTTTCCATATGACCGCCCCATCTGATGATCGGGGCTAGTATGACTATTCATGAGATACGCTTTTTTTTTTTTTTTTTTATCGGCTTGTCTCGGCTCCTTTCGTTCCCACTCGGCCATTGAATGGTTTTCTCTGCTTTTTCCGTTGAAAAACCGACTTTTTTGCGTTTTTTGCGTTTTTAAAATGATGTTGGACAGGGTCCGACAAAGGACCTGATGGGAATAATTGCAATGACGGACCCAGTCCGACAAAGGGTTAAAGTGACAGCAACAGCCTAATGAAAATCTAGTGAAACCACTATACTACTGTTACACTCACCCCCACTAACTTTCACTAGATTATTCATTGGGGTAGAACTTCTACACTATAGAACCCTCCAAACCCTAACCAAACCAAAACATATTTTTCTTTTTTTTTCCCCAAAGTATTAATGCAGAGATAGTAAAGATACAGGGCATGTGTGACAGAGAAAAAACAAAAAAAACAAAAGAAAACCCAAAATAAAAACACTGTGAAAACATTTCACCCCAAGTAATTACATGAACCAATGAAAAACATATAGTCTCTAAACTAACACAGTGCGAAAAAATAATTGTAACTCCATTATAAGTTACTTCAGCCAAACGGCTATCCTAAATAACGATTACGGTGAAAAGGGGGTAGCTAGTCCCCAAAACACCCATAGAAAAATATGCCATATACATATTTGTACATACAATTCGCAACCTGTGTTTATCTGGCATTGTCCTATTTAAAAGACATTATTTACTTAAAAAAAAAATTTTGTGATCCATAACAAAATTATATATATATATATATATATATATATATATATATATATATATATATATATATATATATATATATATATTTTTTAGAGGAAAATGAGACCAGAAATCATCGACTTACTACTAGAATGATCACTCAACATAATGTGCATCTATGCTTTGATAGTCTTCCATATCCTTTGGCTAGACATAGTCTGAATCAGTCTATCAACCGGTCTAATTATTCTACCGAATCTGGTACGAATGACATCCCCACTCCTAGTGTCCGAGATGTTATCAACCATAGTAACACCATTATTAAAAGAAGCTTTAGAGGACAATGCTACTGAACCATTCCTAACCCCCTCATCAGCTACCCCATGGTTTATACACAGAGACGATGCACCCACACTACTACGATTTATAGAATCTGTGTCCAATATTTGCAACGAATCCTGAGACTCTTCTACTTCACTGGTCAAATCCAAATGGGATGCATCCATTGGAAGCTCTTCCTCATCTACACTCGTCTGACAAGACAAGCAGTTCCCCCTCTCACTTGATGCTAGGTCTTTTCTCAGAGAACTCAGCTCGGCAACATCATGTGAGGATTGACCTCCATCCTGGTTCTCCTCTGCAACCTCAGAAAGTGTCTTTGGCAGTCCTGCAATCCACACAGCAGTTCTTTCTTCCGTCCCTTCAGATTTACTTGCCTGCACAGATGACTCGGTACATCGGCTTCCCTCAGAATCAGACATCTGTTCATCCGATTCATTACAGGTTGGCAAAGGCAGAAAATTCACAGGCATAATTAAATTTCTATGAACCGTCTTAACAACTCCTGTACTAGTATTTTGAATCCTGTATGCAAAGCAGCATTTTTGCTCACTACAAGGAACACTGTACTCTCCCAGCGATCAGCCAGTTTCTTTTTGCCCCGTTCCCCCTTGTTGGCCAACAAAACTCTGTCTCCGACTTCCACAGACTGGCCCTTTGATTTCCGATTGTAAAAGTCTGCCTGATGCTTCTGTTGTTTTTCGGCATGTTGTTGTGCCAGGAGTATTGCTTTTTTCAACACCTCTCTCAGTGACTTCACATAGGCGTCCAGATCCAAGTCGTCTTCATCTAGTAAAACACTGTCAAACATAACGTCAACTGGCAACTGTGGCGTCCTGCCAAACATCAGAAAGAATGGGGGAAATCCAGTTGTTTCATGGATCGTACAGTTATATGCAAACGTTAGACTTCTCAACATTTGTGGCCACTTAGTTTTAGATCTAGGGGGTAAAGCACGAACCATGTTGCCCAACCTGCGATTAAAGCGTTCTACATGCCCATTACCCATGGGATGATAAGGGGTGGTGCGAGACTTCTCAACCCCCACCACTTTCAACATCTCAGCAATTAACCGACTCTCAAAATTTGCGCTCTGGTCGGAATGTATGCATCCCGGAAACCCATAAACACAAAAAAAATTATTCCACAACACACGTGCCACAGTTTTAGCAGATTGATTAGGACATGGATAAGCATTAGCAAGCTTTGTAAAATGGTCAGTTACTACCAACACATCAATAGACTTGTTATTGGCATCCTCGGCAGTCCAAAAATCAATGCAAACTCTCTCCAATGGTGCCGACGTAACAACTGACACCAGAGAAGCTCTCGCTTCAGGTTCAGGTGCTTTACTAACAACACACCTCTTGCAGTGTTGAACATACTCTTTAACATCCCGCTCAAGGGTGTCCCAGTAAAAACGCTGTCTAGTTAGCCACACAGTCCGTTGTTGCCCCTGGTGACCAGCTTCATCGTGAACTCCCTTCAACACCATTCCCTTCAATGCAGAAGGAACCACATACTGGAAAGATTTCTTTTTAGTTACAGGGTTCTTAGACACCCGGTACAGTACTCCTAAGCGAGTATTCAGTGTCCCCCATTGTCTCAAGGTTCTCAAAGTTTCCTTAGACTCATAAACACGTTCCCTTCTAGACGGTCTACGGCGTCTTTCCACAAAATATCTGACCCTATCTAATGCAGTGTCTTGACATTGCTTGTCATACAACTCCTGATGGGAGAGCACAGGGAGCGGGCTCTGTCCCAGTGATGTCCAACTTTGTAACTGCTGAACATGTGAAACTGCCCGGACATTCGCACCAGTGTCCCAGTGACTATGTGCATTCAGCACCGCAGAAACATCCTGACGCGAGACTTGCCCACCTTCCAAATAATTACTTGGGTTATTCACACACACTGGAACCCTCTGTGTCACTGCAGACTGTCCCTCAACACCGGCTACTTGGTCATCAGTTATCTCAGTGGACCAACGGAACGAGTCTTGCACCACATCAACAGCCAGTCCTTTGGCCTCCTCTAGTAAGGCTCTGTATGGTGTTCTTGTCAGGCGATGTAGAATTCTGGAGTTGACAAACGGTTCTCTACTGAGAGCATCAGCCACCACATTTTTAGGACCTGGAAAGTATTGAATGTCAAAGTCATAGGGCGCTAATTTAGCCACCCACCTCTGTTCACATGCATCAAGCTTTGGTTTCGTCAATATGTATTTTAGTGGATTGTTTTCAGTCCACACTGTAAACCGATGCCCTCTCAACCAATGGCTGAACTTATCACTGACAGCCCACTTCATAGCTAAAAACTCAAGTCGATGAGCAGGATATTTGGATTGTGCATAATTCAGTGATTTGCTAGCGAAGGCAATCGGTCTAGCTCTGTCAGAATTCGGCTGCACTTGTGATAGAACTGCACCAAGACCACTCGTGGATGCATCTACAGAGAGCAAAAATGGTTTTGTGAAATCAGGATGAGCCAACAATACATTGTCAACTAAGGCAGTCTTGAGATCGCTAAATGCTTGCCTGCATTCCTGAGACCAATCCTCAGGAACGAGTCGTCTGCATACAACAGGACGCTTCCCCCCTTTTCCTCTCCGGGGTCTCTTTTGACCTGCAGTCAGATTAAACAACGGTTTAGCTATAACTGAGCAGTTTTCAATAAAATGCTGATAATATACAATCATGCCTAAAAAAGATCGGACTTTCTTTGCCGATGGTGTTGCACCGTCAGACTCCATTAAATCTAACTCAGAGACTTCCACAATGGCCTTCACTTTGTCTGGATCACTCGCTACACCCTCTTGAGTAATAATGTGGCCCAAGAATTTAACAGACCTTTACATTAAATGACACTTTTTGGGAGCTAACTTTAAATTATAGTCCCTTAGACGCCGAAACACCATTTCCAGTCTCTGTAGACCTTCCTCCTCATTCTTAGCAAACACCAACAAATCGTCCAAATAACAGAGAAGACTCTGAAAGTTCTGGTCACCAAAGATAGTCAACATCATTCTCATGAAAGTAGCAGGGCTGTTGCACAAACCCTGCGGAAGACGGTTATATTCATGTAGTGCCAAGAGGTGTGGTAAATGCTGTGTATTTCTTGTCCTCCTCATACAGTGGCACATTGTAGTATCCCGAGGTCAGGTCCATTGTGCTAAAAAAAACGTTCCCTCCAAGGGAAGCAAGAACATCAGCTTGGTGAGGCAGAGGGTGCACATCCTTAACAGTACGAGCATTGAGCCACCTAAAGTCAGTACATATTCTTAAATCACCATTCTTTTTCCACACCAGAACTAATGGTGAAGCATATTCACTACAAGACTTCCTGATTATCTCTTTCTCTTCCATCTCATCCAAAGTTTCTTTCAGCTTTTGGTAATGAGCTGGAGACAATCTACGATATGGCAACCGAAAAGGACGATCATCAGTTAATCGAATTCGGTGACAAAAGTCGCGTGCCTCACCACAATCTAACCAGCTTGCTCTTCCAGAATGGTGAGACCTGACAACTCTCTATAGGCAAGTCTCCTAACCCTAGATCTTGCAACCTGCTATTACCTCCCATTGCTGGAGTGCTAAGTGTACTTAGAGCAGTCAGACTGCCATGTGTGCTACTACTACATCCATTTTTGACACTACCCAGTTTCCCCACATTTTGATAACATGAACTTGCAGCAACCGACAAGCTCTCTTGCTCCTCGTGGAAATCTTCAAGTGCAATGCAAGGATATACATCAGCCAGTTTAGCATTTCTGCGCAAGGTAATCGGTTTAGCATTGGGATTGATAACCTTAACAGGGAGCCACCCATCCCCCCAAAGAGGCGTGACCACACGACCTACCAATATATTTCTAGGCACACAGCGAGACATGCTTGGTTCAATAATAACAGTACTGCCCATTGATATAGTAGACTTTGGTGGTAACCGTCCCCAAACGAGATGTTCTTGCATGGGTTGAAGAGTTACTGCCCTTTTTAATTTGACTGTACCAACTTTATCAGGAATTGAATCCCCCCTCCACCTTTCCAGGTTGGACAACAGACGTAGAAATTGGCTGTTGTCATTCGGGTCTGCAGCATCAGGTTTCCCTATCACTCTCCAATACCCCTCATTACTCTTGAACTGTCTAATCAGAGATTTAATAACATTAGTACCCAAAATGAGCTGATCAACTTGCCCTTCAACAACTAAAATGGGCACACTGAACTTAAACCCATACACTTCCAAATTGAGTTCACACATACCAATAGGGCTTGTTTGCTTCCCACCACATCCTACCAGAACAACATTTGAAGGAGCTAGAAAATCATTGCTTACCAACCCTGCTTCCTTAAGTCGAGGCACGACCTCTGCACTCAGAGTTGTAGCCATAGATCCACTATCTAGCATACCTTGTAATTCTAACGAGTCCTGAACCTTAACAATAGTGTAAAATAGACTGTCATTCTGATTAATTCTCATGGTGTTCTGTACAACAACCTTGTTACCTTTCGGTAGTGTCTCACAATAATAAGAATACACAGATTCCAAATCAACATCAAAAGTGGAGGAATTAACATGAAGCCTGCAATTGCCCTCCTCCAAATGGAGGCTTCTTAGTTTCCCTGCACCTGTGTCTGATTAGCTTGCACAGCAGCCTGATTCTGCAAACCCATATGCCTGGGGCAACTTGCCCTTCTGTGTCCTGAGCCATGACATTTAAAACACAGTCTATTCGCTCGACAATGTGAAATGGTAGTATGTTCCGTGCTCTTACAAATACTACAAACTAACCCCTCACTAGCTAAACACTTAACTTGACATAATTTTTGCTCACATGAGGATCTGCAGTTCCGCACACCCTGATTGTGTCCCAAGGCACGTTCAAGCATGCCTATAACTCTATCAAGAGTATTCCCCTCAGACATAGCACAATCCGCATCACACACTTGTTCTGGAAGCAACAAAACATCAGATTGTTTACATTCATTAACAGAAGAACCCACCCTCCTTTGATTGTGGTCAGTTGTAGTTGAAGTGTTCTGAGACAAGGTTTTAGGAGCTGCTTTGCGTTCCCTGTGAAACTCCTCTAACCTCTCTTGCACCTCACAAGCTGTCCATTTATTCAGTGACTTACTTTTGAAAACATAAGCTAGCTCTTTGTCCGGACAATTACGAATGAACATGACAGCAATTTCCAAACTCTGATTATCCATTACTTTCCCCTGACTTCTAAGACACTGTTCAGTCACCTCTGCTGCCTTGTTAAGCCTAATCTAATGGTCCCTCTAATGGTCCCTCATTTTGTTTTGGCTTAGTAGCATAAAAGTCAGCCAATGGCATACTTGAATAAATAGATTCACTAAAATGCTGTCTCAAGATGTTAAAAACAGCATCAGAATCGAGAGAACGGTTTAATAGAGGATTATTGCGCAGCCAAACTTTGACTACTTCTCTAGCCTTCCCCACAAGTTTGCTCACTAACTCTTCAATTAGCTCATGCCCTGTGTAACCTTTCTTCCGAAAGTAAACTTTCATTATTTCCTCCCATTCTTGCACAGAATACTTATCGGAGCCATCACCCCTAAAATAAGGTGGCTCCTTAACATCAGACTTCAAAACTAAATTTAACTTGGAAGCATCAATCATGGTCGAACTACATTGACCAGGAGAATCAGCAGTGGGTTTACTCTTAAAAACTAAAGCAGGTGTGGTCTCAGTGGCAGAACTGGGAGCTAAACTTGGAGGCGAGACAGAGTATGGAGTGGAAACCCCCCCTCTTCCAATACCACTTTTAACAGGAGTGGAGGAACAGAATTCATTTGTGTCAACAACCTGTTCTAGTGAAGGCACATCCAATAAAAGAACTCCTCTCCCCCTCCCCACATTCATGTTAGTGTTACTCCTACCGACATTAAACTCTTGCCTATACATATTTAAAACAACAGAGGTACATAAAATAAATACAGAAAGTGCACTTAAATACACAAACTTCCTCTATGCTACCACAAAGTCAAGTGAGTCCTTCCCAGTCTGTGGATCCAATGCACTTCACAGCAGCGACACGATGCAGCAACAAAGGCTTGCAGCAACGGCGGCGGTCTGCTTTCCACGCTGACCAGTTGTCGAGTCACGGCACCAGTTGTAACAGGACTACTTTGTTCACCCTGTTGACTATTGTACTCTGCGTTGTGTTTCTTTTTTTTCTCTAACGATGATGACACAAAGACATGCGTTTTCAGTATCGCCTTTGTTTTTATTCTGCATTGAAAATGAAAAGAAAAGAAAATTGCATTTCAGTCTGGTTACTGCATCTGCATCCACCTTCCTCTGAGACTTCAATGACAGGAAAGGCAAAAACAACAACAAAAACTACCATAACATCGTTTAACATTTGTTTTTGTACTACCTTTACATTGTCACACATCCATCAAAAGTATGTAAGCAAAAAAAAAAAATTCAGTTATACAAAATTTACAAAAACTAATATCATTTAGTTTAATTTGTGAAAAATAATTAAACCGTAATGCTGTACCTGCATTGAAAATGAAAAGAAAAGAAAATTGCATTTCAGTCTGGTTACTGCATCTGCATCCACCTATTCAGTAATTAAAAGAAACTAATTACTCAAGATATAGAGCCCAAACAACAAAAATACAACACTTAACAGCATTTAAAACAGTCTCTCTTTTCTTTACATTGAATAGCTATACAGTGGTTTCGTAATGGAGGTTCCGTAATGAAAAAGGCTGCACTCACACACACATGTGGGTAGGACACGGGAGACAAAAATAATAACTTTTAAAACTTTCTTTGCGTCACAATAAACACATTAATACAACTTACATTTTTATCACATTAATATTATTGTCTAATATTCTGATTTATATGTCCAAAGTGATATACAGTTTTAAGGGAGTTTTCTTTATTAGGCATGCTACGAACTTTTTATTTATTTTTATTATAGCAAAACATTAATTAACACCAAACATCCTCTCAACATACTTTTTCATTAGCCAGAGTTATTACGTTTATAATGTTGTCCTTGTTTGTTAACAAATGTGCATTTTAAGTGATTTTTATGCAATTTAATAGACAACAGCAAAACAACGTACCTTCCTCTGAGACTTCAAAGACAGGAAAGGAAAGACGATTGCGTTTCAGTACCGTTCCTTACATTTGGACTATACCAAAATAACTCAATGTCATTGTTCCGCTGTTTGTTTATTTATTTATTTTTTCCCAAACAGACTGTTCATACACCTCTATAATAATTAGAAAATTCAAGTTAGAAAATGTTTATTACCTTAGAAGTAATTACTTCACTGTATGTTATACAATTCACATTACCCATTACTTGTATAATGGTACTGTCCATTACTGTGAAGCCTTGCGAGGAAAAATTTGACTGACTTTTTAAAGTGACAGCAACAGCCTAATGAAAATCTAGTGAAACCACTATACTACTGTTACATATACATCTCTGTCATTTATTATTCATATTTATTCATATATATATATATATATATATATATATATATATATATATATATATATATATATATATATATATATATATATATCACAACATTTTCAATAGGCAACAATATATAACATTTGCACAATTTTATCAAAAATAATCTTTATATATGTAACGGGGTTGCTCACGTCAGTTTAATTAAGCATGTTTTATTAACGATGGTTTGTAGTTGATTCACTGTTTGATTTGTCACTTTTGATTTACTGTTTGTCTTTCTGATTTTTCACTATGTATAAATCACGTTTATTTTTGCACATTACTTTTGTTACAAAAGTTTTGTAGATTCTAAGCATTGACTGCACTGGCACTGGCACTTAGCTGTCCTGTTCCCAGCCCCCATTAATTGGATAATTTGAAGAAGCTGAGAACCTGGTATAAAAGATCCTGAGACACACACACACACTGATATACTGACAGCAAAGACAGGAATAGAATAAATGGAAGAACAGATACAAGTTGCCTACTAAATCTTAAAAATGAAATACATGATTTAAAGAGTGTATATATACTTATCTAGTCTCTACCGAGTTTTAACTAGATCAATCAGTAGGAAAGGGATGAGAAGGGACTAAAAGTGTATCGGATTGTATCAGACGGGACTACAAGTGTATCTGATGGTGTACTGGACGGACAGTATCGGACGGTACCGGATGGGTTTTAGTCACTCCGTTTTCCAGTATTTTATTGGTATGCTGCTGCAGGAAACACTCTGGAAAAACCTTTGGAAACATCCTGACTGTCAAGTGTCTATAATTACTGTGTATTTACATAGTACAGTAATCCAACGCATTACCGACTGCGGTGGGATCAGAGTAAGGGCGGATATGTAAAAAGGCGGATTAATTGATGCTGTTTTAAATACCATTATACACAGCTGTAACAATTACTATTTTCACACAATTATTCTTTTGAGATTCAGCTTTTAATAGGGAGCTCCCCTAAATCCCTCGTTTAGAAAGATACAGGGTATTAATGCTTGTAACAGAGAACCCGTCTACTGTGTGGATGCGTGCATTCACTGCTGAGTGCCAGACAGGAGATCGAGATCGAGAGGTTGAAGTTGATATGCCCTGCAGGCAAAGAGGATTTATTTACATGTCAACACACTGAACAGCTCACGTGACACTACCAGCACAGATCACATACAACACAGTGTACAAAAACTTTGGTAGGATCTCTGAACTAATCTTCTCTGTTCAATAATAAACTAACGTCATTGAAGAGGTTGATCATGGCAGAATAATAGCTGTGGCGGATATGCGACAGACTACTGTAGTTACTTCGTAAATACATGTGTACTTACACATAATTACAATGTTATTATGTACAGTTTCAATGTACTTAACATGTAAATCTTTTTGCAAGATATATGTAAATACACAATTGTTTCAGAAAAGGGTTAGGTTTAGAGTTAGGGTTAAGGTTATGTTTAAAGCTCATGCAAAGTAGCTATATTCATAATAACTGTAATTATGTGTACATATACATGTATTTACTAAGTAACTACTATATAAATATACAGAGGTAGACACTTAATATAAAGTGTTACTGAATGACCACTTTTAGGTCCCAGTAGTAGCATATGAACTAACACATGATTTCCTACCAAATTATTCATATTAAATTTATATGAATGAATTATTTTGAGTGGTTCTTATTGCAATTAAATTTTCTCCTGGGTCAAGTAAAGCTTGCGATTTTAAAATCCCTTAAGAACAGACTATCTAGCACTGGTATAGATGATGCCCTGTGTGTTTTTAGAGTTCCCTTTCAATTCGAAAATAACCATCAAATATGGGATATCGCTGTCAGGCAGTAGGAATTGGCTGAGCTTTATAGCAAAGCTGCCGATAGGCCTCCGCGTGAGCTGCCACGTAAGCCCGCCCCCCCTGGAAGCTTACATTACGCAGCCGCGGAGACGCACCTCGTCTTTTGCCTTCAGCCTATGTAGGACATTGAGCTGGTAAGTTTTCTCTCTGAGAGATTTACATCACTGATTGTACTTGTTAGCTTTGAGCTTGAGAAGCTGGCTACCGTTGATTAGTTGATTCAGTGTTTGCTCTGCTGAGCATTAAATACATATATATATATAGAACAGCATTACATCAGCAAGAATAAATCATGGATTTGAATGTAAACAATAACAAGTAGTTGTCATGCCGTCAAAAACCTATAAATACCTCCAATATTTTGATTCAAACATAGGCTCCCTTGAGAAAGATATGTACAACATATCGAAACATTGGGCAGCTGGCTCTTTGAGCTAAAATATATAAATACTGTATATATATATATATATATATATATATATATATATATATATATATATATATATATATATTTCACTTTCACACTTTGCTTCAGCATTGCGTTCTTTCCACGTTGGCTCTTCACGCCCGTCTTTCTTACATATTAATATTTTTATTAATATTGCTGTATATATATATTTTGGGTTTTTTTGTATTGTCTGTTCTCTCCCTTTTAGGTATAGAATAGAGTTTAGAGGACACGTTGTGCGTCTGGCTTAGGCCACGCAATTTTTTGCTGCAGCCACTCAAACAAATACCACCCGCGGATTGTAACAGCACACCGCGTAGTAGCTGTAGGGCTGTAGCCCACCTTACAGTTATTGTTTGCTCTATTAGAGTGCTGCTGCAGTTCTTCTGAAATAAAAAAAATTAAAAAATGAATTTTTTCCCATACGATATACAAGGAAGACAACCGCCAAGTGCACTTTTCAGTTGCCCCTTCTAACATAGGTAAGTATAGCACAACACCATTAGACTAAGACATGTACTAGCACTTAGCGTCTCTGCTCTGCGGGTCAGCTGACGTTTCGGCGTCTAGTGCATAGCGTCTTGACGCTCAGTACACGCGCTTCAGCGTTTTTCAGTGTCAGCGCCTTGGCGCTTTGGTGTAGAGCTTCAGTGTTCGGTGCTTAGTGCCTCGGCACTTGGGGCTCGGCGCACGCACCTCAACGCTCGGTGCTTCGGTGCTCGGCGCTCGGTGCACGCACCTCGATGCTCGACGCTTCAGCGCTTGGTGCCTCGATGGTCGGTGCTCGGCACTTCGGCGCTTGACGCTCGGTGCTCGGCGTCTCGACGCTAGGTGCACGCACCTCGACGCTCGATGCTGGGTGCTCGGCGCTCGGTGCACGCACCTCGACGCTCGGCGCTCGGTGCACGCACCTCGACGTCCGGTGCTCGCGACGCGGCGGTGCTCTGTGCCGATGCTCGACACCGTCGTTGCTTCGTGCTTGGCACTTCGACGCTCGGTGCACACACCTCGACGCTCGACACTTCGGCGTTCGATGCTAGGTGCTTAACGCCTCAGCGTGCGGTACACGCACTTTCGTCAAACCCATCGACATGCAACGTTTCGGCGAGCGAGGTGTCATAAATATGTCTGGGTTCCATTGCTGTGTCACCTGCGAGACGAAATTGCCGGCTAACGACCCGCATGAGGATTGCGTGGTGTGCCTGGGGCCAGAGCATGCTGTGTCGGCCTTAGCAGACAGAACGTTCTGCTCGCTGTGCGCGAATTTTCAGACACGCACTCTGTGTCAGAGGGCAAGGAAAGCAGTTGGGGGTCATTCCCCCTCCTGAGGGTCTTCACACACCGTATTCGCCCCGCCGTCTTCCTTGGCGTCCCCGCCAGTGAAGTTATGGTTGTCCAGGAGCCCGTCCTCCCAGCTTACCGCTGGCCAAAGATCTCCTGACATCAGACACGAGAGAGAATGTTCCCGCAGCCCACCCATGCAGCCGCAAGGTCCTTCCCCTCATAGGGAGCGCCCCTGCCGGACCTCAAGGTCCCGTTCCGGGTCACCTCGACGAAGAGGACGTTCTCATTCTCCTCATCAGGATAGGCGAGGCAGAGAGAGGTCAAGCGTCACAGAGCTCACCTCCAAGATGTCCCACTTTATGGACAAAATGATGGGTCAGCAATCACTGCTCATGTCCTTGGCCAAAGCACGGGCCACGGATGAACTGGTCGGGTCTGTTATCAATCAGCCCCTGTCCGTCCCAGTTGTGCAACAGCAAGACGCATGGGACGTGGATCTACAGTGATGCATCGGAAGAGGAGCCTCTTCTCAAAGAGGACAGTGGGGAGGCAGAGTTAGCATCCCACCACTCAGAGTCTGAGTTGGAGGTGTTGACCCCCTATGGTCACTGGTGGAGCGGGCAACTTGCCATCTGGGGATCGAATGGCCTGCCATAGAACAACCTCCGTGGTCTCTCTTCGAGTCACCTTCAGCACGGTCGCAGCAGCCCAGGATGCTCCCGTCCTTCCCCGATTTTATCAAGGAGGTGCAGTCCACATGGGGGACTCCGGCCTCTTCCCCCGCAACTTCACTTAAAGCTTCTGCCTTTGCAATGCAGGGAGCGGGCGAGGCGGTGTTGGCGTTCTTCCCACCAGTTGACGCTGCGTTTGCAGCCTTGGTGAAGACGCCAATGCTCTCGGGGCTGGCAAAAGATCCTGCGTGCCCTAACAAGCAGTGCAGGATCACTGAGGTGCACCTCAAGAAGGGCTATTCGGCGGATACAGAGGCGGTTAGACTGTTCAATGTGGCCAGCCTCCTCTCAGTTTATCAGGCGATGCTTGTAAAAGACCTCCCAGAATACCCTTCGGTGTCTCTAAGGACAGAGTTGGGGCTAGTCGCTCAGTTCCTGGTGAAGCTAGCCCAGCTGAACGCACGGGCTCAAGGCAGGAGTATTGTGTCCCTAGTGGTGGCCAGAAGACAGCTCTGGCTGTCCAGGATCCTGACAAAGCTCCTTTGTTAGATGCTCCTATCACACCAGGGCACACGTTTGGCCCAGCGGTGGAAGAGATGCTGCAACGTTCTGCTAACGCTCGGGAGGCATCGCAGCAGATGGCAAAAATGTGGCCCTATAAGCCTTTTCAGCCAAAACGGCCACAAGACCACCAGTGGCGTAGGACACCACCGCAACATCAGACGCGGCCAGGAGGTACTAAGACCTCTCCTGTTAGTGCGGCAGCACGCGGGCAGCCTGTAAGGCCGCAGCGTGGATGTTGGCGTCCTAGAGGAGGCAGTAGACCACGTCCTCGTGGCTCCGGTCAGGCCCCTCATGAGCGAGCACAGCCAAAGCAGCCCTGAGACATCCAGGCAGCTTTCAACCCACCCCTACACTCTCCACAGCTCCAATTCTGGCAACTGTGGACCAACAACATCTGGGTGCAAAAAACCATTCTCAATGGTTATACCCTTCAGTTCCGGTTAAACTCCCCCCCCCCCCTTTGAGGAGTGGTGGTAACTGCAGTGAAGGACTTTGCTCAGTCGTCAGCTCTGAATGTGGAAATACAAACATTGCTCAGCAAGCATACTAGCAAGTAGACCCTGCTCTGATCGAGCAAGGGTTCTATTCAAAATACTTCCTAGTGCCCAAAAAGGACGACGGGCTCCCCCCTATTTTAGACCTGCGAGCACTGAACAAATACCTCCGGGTGTTATCATTCAAGATGCTTACGCACCGGCACATCATCCAGTCTATCAGTCGCGGTGATTGGTTTACCACCGTGGACCTAACAGATGCGTACTCACGTTCCCATCTGCCCGGGTCACAGGAAGTATTTGCGTTTCACCTTTCAGGGCAAGGCATATGAATTCCATTCCATTCGGCCTGTCACTGGCTCCTCGAACCTTTTCGAAGTGTATGGATGCCATTTTGGCTCCCTTGCGGACTCAAGGCGTCCAACTGCTGAACTATCTGGACGACTGGCTCGTCTGCGCACAGTCGAAGGAGCAATTGGCACAGCACACAGTGATGGTTACAGACTTCAGCGTCTAGGTCTGAAAGTAAATTCAGAAAAGAGCTGCCTCATGCCAAGCCAGCAGACCGAGTTTTTAGGTCTGCATCTGGACTCGGTGTCCATGGAAGCGACCCTGTCAACACAAAGAGTTGACTCGATGGAGCGGTGTCTCTCCCTATTCAGGTTGAGAGAAACAGTCAGCATGGAGCTGTGTCAGCGCATGCTAGGGTTGATGGCTGCCGCCTCGCAAGCCCTTCCCTTAGGCTTACTACACCAGAGACCTCTATAGGCCTGGTTCAATGCCTTCGCGTTACATCCGCGGAGAGACAAGCACCGCAGGTTGAGGATTTCCAAAACCTGCTGGGAAGCTCTACACTGGTGGAAAGTTGCTTCGAACATCCACCAGGGTGTACGTTTGGTTCCCATCTTCCGGAGGGAAGTGATCACCACCGATGCTTCCAACGAAGGTTGGGGAGCAGTCTGGAACGGGGCTGGGACCCGTGAAGTGTAGTCAGGACCCTGGAGGTCAGCCCACATCAATGCTCTGGAGCTCAGAGCGGTGGACTCGCCCTGAGGCATTTCTTGCCTGTGCTTCGAAACAAGCATGTGTTAGTGCGGTCAGATAACACCACGGTAGTGGTGTATATCAACCGCCAGGGCGGTCTATGGTCCCCCGGTCTTCACCAGATGGTAGCACGGTTGTTGCTATGGGCACAACCACGGTTAACATCTCTTCGAGCGGTTCATCTACCGGGCAGAGTCAACCACGCAGCGGATCTCCTGTCCAGAGGAGGTCCCCTTGCGGGCGAATGGTGCCTTCACCCTTGGGTGGTAGAGCGCATTTGGGAGTGGTTTGGCACAGCACGAGTAAACCTCTTCGCTTCGCAAGAGTCCAGTCACTGCCCTCTGCGACCTCCAAGGATGACCAATTTACCATCATGGAGCCTTGACGTGGTGCTAGAAGCCCTTACCAAGGCACCGTTCGAGCCTCTCCACAGTGTGGACATGAAGCTCGTGTCTATAAAAACTGCATTTTTGCTATCAGTGGTATCAGCAAAACGCGTGGGCGAGTTACACGCACTTTCAGTGCATTCATCATGTACTCATTTCGCAGGAGACGGTTCTAGAGTCTCCATGTGTACAAATCCGGCTTTCTTGCCTAAGGTCATATCCCCGTTTCATGTGAACCAGTCAGTGGCGTTGATGGCGTTCCATTCTCCCCCCTTCTCTTCCCCAGAGGAAGAGCGATTACACGTGCTTTGCCCTGTGCGGGCATTACGGTGCTACATCGACCATACGAGGAGCGTGAGGCAAACGGAACAATTGTTCGTATGCCATGGTTCTAGGACTCTGGGTCAGCTGTTGTCTAAACAACGCCTTTCCCATTGGATAGTGGATGCTATTAAGTTAGCATATGAATCGGCGGACCTTCCGCCGCCAGGGCAGCTGAAGGTGCATTCCACTAGGGGGATGGCGACATCCTGGGCCCTCTTCAGAGGAGTGCCAGTGTCAGACATCTGCGCTGCAGTCAGTTGGGCTACACCGCATACTTTTACGAGGTTTTACCGGTTGAATGTACTGGATTCCTCTGCTCCACTATTTGGAGCATCTGTATTGCACTCTATGACGCCTCAGGATGCGGACATATAGAGTGGCTGACAGTATGGTGTTGACTATTCCACCTTAGGACAGGTGTCATTGCGAGCATAGACGCTGAGGCGCTGCCCAGCATATGAGTAGATGGTTGCCTACACAGTTGCGTTATGACGTAAGTCTGTCCTACTGCCGAGAATCCTCCCTCGCGACGGCTTGGGTACACTGTTCCCATATTTAATGGTTATTTTCGAATTGAAAGGGAATGATAGGTTGCGGATGCAACCCCGGTTCCCTGAAAGAGAAAATAAGCCTCAAACCGCGAGGTCGCCCCGGAAGCCTTCACGGCCTGAAGCAAAAGAGGAGGTGCGTCTCCGCGCGCTGCGTAATGTGAGCTTCCAGGGGGGCGGTCTTACACGTCAGCTCGCGCAGAGGCCTATCGGCAGCTTTGCTCTAAAGCTCAGCCAATTCCTACTGCCTGATGGCGATATCCCATATTTGATGGTTATTTTCTCTTTCAGGGAACCGGGGCTGTATCCGCAACCTATCATTCTGGTTATAACCAGGGAAAAAGTTGATTTTTCTTATTACAGCATGATGAATGACATGGATAATTTTATGATGAGGTGGTATTGAGGATGGGGTGTGTGCAGTGGGTGGAGATGGCAAGCTAATTTTTATTGTTTAAATGTTTGTGTGTTTTTAGTTTTTTTTGCTATTTTTAGAATGTTTTGGTGAATTATCTGTGTATTATTATGACCAGTGCTGGAATTTTGTGGTGTTCAATAAAGGGATTTTAAAATTCAACATTCTCTCTCTCTCTCTCTCTCTCTCTCTCTCTCTCTCTCTCTCTCTCTCACAGGATTGTGGGATTGTGGGAGGGGTTTGCGAGCTCAGAGCAGTGTGTTTGAATAGTGCAGGTCTGTTTTTACAGACTTGGTTTTACTATTTTTACATGTTTAATTTAAAATGAATTTTATAAGTTTCTTTTAAAAAACTTTACTTATTTATAGCCTTTATATTTTGATTTATTTATCTATCTATCTATCTATCTATCTATCTATCTATCTATTGGCCTTGCCATTTGGGAGGCTATGTTAGTGTGTGTAGTCCGAGATGGGCTTGCACTCCAGCGGGATACGGAGTTTCTGTGGAGGATGTTCTATTATCGGTCGGGAAGACAATTGGTTTTAACAATATGAAATCTGCTTCACGTATGAATAAGGCCATTGTTGTGTTTTTAAGTCAAGAAACTAGTAAATAAGATTTTCTGTCAATGGTGCTTTTATTACTGCTTTACTTCTTTCAACTCCTCTAAGGAAAGTGGTTTTATCAAATGTAGTGATCGAAAGAGAATTGGCAAGATACGGTAAAATAATGTCCCCTATTAGATTCCGATAGGCTGTAAGAATCCCGAGGTGAAACATGTGTTGTCTTTTCGTAGACAAGTGTTTGTATTGCCACATAAACCGGGGCAGGATCTGAATGTAGCCTGGAGGTTTATTGTCGAGGGGAAAGAGTGTGTTATTTTTGCAACCTCGGACACATTGAAATGCTTTCATTGTGGCGAGGAGGGGCACATGAAGCATGCCTGCCGTAAGCTCCGAACGGCAGCTGCGGCAGAGGGCAGAGGGCTGGTCAGGCTGAGGGTGTTTGGGTAGCACAGGTGGAGGAGTTGGCAGAGACACCCGTGCCTGCACCCCGAGTTAAGAAGAGGATTGCTGTGGAGGAGCAGTCTACAGCAGTGAAGCAGCCTACAGCCGCAACTGTACAGAAACCCCCTGCTGATCCGGAGGGGAGCTTTACTGCTGTCATAAAAAAGAAAATGCAGAAAAGAGTTGAAGCAGTGGTCATGGGGGCGTCTATCTGGGGCCCTGTGACGACTCATGAAGGTAGTGGGGGGTCTCAACTTGCCGTGGCTCGCTGGTTGTCGGTCATGCAGGGTCTCAGCCCAGTGCTGCCACCATCAGAGAGTCAGGGCCTGGGGAGTGCGGCAGCGACGGCGGTGATCAGGCCGTGGCTGCGGAGCATCCCCGCACAGGGAAGGAGGCTAGTGGCAGCGCTGGACTAACATCCAGTGATGCCATAGTCCTGCCCTCAGTGGAGTCCTCTCAGCCGGAGGAGTCGGGAGAAGAGTAGGATTTGGCTGAGGAATGGGAGGCGTTTGCGGGAGAGGACGAGGATGAGGAGGGAGAGCTCTCCGACACCTCGATGCTAGAACAGTTAATTAATTTTATGGATAGCACAAAGGGTAAAAGGGGAGTTGAAATTCCACTTTTCTTTCCTGACTTGAAATTGTTTTTAGTCTCTGCTAATGTACAGTTAAGAAAAGCGAGTTTAGATGAGTTTGACAGGAAAAATAGGTTTTGTTTGAAAAAGTTTGTAAAATGGTTGAGCAATCAAAACGGTTTTAATGGATCAATTCAGTTTAAAAGTTTTTACCCTATTTTTTGTATTTAATTATTGTCATTTTATTTTTATTCCTTCATGGATAATTTTCTATTGAATTCTTTAAATATTAATGGTTGCCGTGATGATTTTAAGAGAGCCCAATTATTTCATTTTATTGAGTTTGAAAAAGTCAATTGTATTTTATTGCAGAAAACCCAGTCTGACAGTAGCAATGAAGCACACTGGCTGTCAGAGTGGAAGGGGAAGGCGATTTTAAGTCACGGCTCTGTTAGTGCAGGGCTGGCAGTTTTATTCTCTCCAGGGCTGGGAGTAGACATGGTGTCTGTAGAGGAGGTTGTACAAGGGAGGCTTTTAAAAATTGAATTAAAATTAAATGGTGTTTTTATTGATCTTTTTAATATCTATGCTTCTAATTTGTGCAAAGAAAGGATTATATTTTTTTAAAAATTCAACCAGGTTTTGGAGAAGTGTTATCCAGAGCATTTTATTTTGGTGGGAGGGGATTTTAACTGTACATTGGATTTTAATTATGACAGAAATCACGATGAACCCAATCCCCAATCTGCGAGAGAGCTGGCTGGCGTGCTGACAAAATTTGATTTAGTCTGGAGAAACTTATATAATCAATCTAAACAATATACTTGGATCAAAATAAATAATGGTCAATTGTCTGGAGCACGGTTAGATAGATTTTACACCCAAAAGCACCACCTTAATATGATTATTAGTAGCAGTATTCATCCCACATCTCTATCTGATCATCACCTCATCACAGCTGTTTTGTGTTTCCCCACTACACTCAAAATCCTATTGCTTTTCTAATTTGAGACAGTGGTGGGGTGTGGGGAAAGTCCAAATTAAAATGTTCTGCCAGCAATTCACCCAGAACGTCACTAGTGAGTTGAATGCAGTGGCCAGCCAGCTAGAGAATTAGATTTTAGAGATTGAGAGAGAGCTAGGCGCTCAGAGCACAGAGGGGGCTTAACGCAGCTTAAAAGAGAGAAAACAGTGCCTGGGCAGCCTGCTGGAGGAGAAGGTCAAGGGGTCTCTGGTAAGAGCAAGATTTGTGGAATTAAGAGACATGGACGCCGCCACGACCTTCTTCTTCAGCTTAAAGGAAGAAGCTGAAAGAAAACAAATGCTTACACTGAGGCTGCCCGGGGGGAGAGAGGTCTCCAGCCCTGCGGAGCTTTGTCAGGTCGCAGTGAAATTTTATTCAGATCTGTACTGGGCTGAGGGCTGCAACCAGCAAGGGACGGAATGGCTGTTGGAAGGTATCCCTCGTCTGGGTGAAGAGGAAAGCCGTGGCCTGGACACAGTCATCACACTGGAGGAGTTCACAGGAGCTGGCCTTGCCATACCTGCCCTCCCCACTGCCCAGCCTGTCCGTCTCTCAGTGTATGCTGACAACCTGAATGTGTTTGTAACTAGTGATAAAGACGTGGCGGTGCTGGAGTCCTGCATGAGGGGCTTTGAAAGAGCCTCCTCAGCGTGGGTGAATTGGGCCAAAAGTGGAGCGTTCCTGGCAGGGAGCTGGCTGAGAAAGCCTCCTCCTTCCCTGCCACAGATTCTGGAGTGGAATACAATTGGATTGAAAGTGCTGGGAGTGTAATTAGGAACTGAGGCATTCATGCAGCAAAACTGGGAGCGGGTGCTGGAGAAGGCAGCAGGAAAGCTACAGAGCTGGCAGTGACTGCTAAACTGTCTATCCTTCAGGGGGAGGGTCCTTGTGATTAACAACTTGGTAGTGTCCATGCTGTGGCACAGATTAATGTGTTTGGACCCTCCCCCAGTGCTGCTGGAGCAGGTCCAGAGAAAACTAATTAATTTATTTTGGGATGGAAACCACTGGCTGAAACCAGCAGTACTGTACCTGCCCCAAGACGAAGGGGGGCAGGGGCTGATTGACATCCCCTCTTGGGTCGCTGTGTTCAGATTGCAGGCAGCCCAGAAGCTGCTGTACACCCCCGAATTGAGCTGGAGAGACATGTCTTTGTTCATCCTCAAGAGGCTTGGGGGGCTTGGCTTAGACAGGCAGCTGTTTTTAATGACCCCCAGTAAAGTTATTAGTACAGAGCTGGAAAGCTTTTACAGGAACATGTTAAATGCCTGGGGGTTAGTTAAGATTTTAAGGACAGATGAAAGCCTCTGTACATGTTTTATTTTTGAGGAGCCTTTGTTTTTTAATAGCATTTTTAACAGTGATGCTTTTAATTCTAAACAGCTTTTTTTTAGTGGGGGAGTCACCAGCCTGGGTCACCTGGTGGACTGGACTGAGTGGCGATGAAAGAGCGGGGCCGAATTGACTGCAGTGTTGGGCCTGTGCTTGGTGCGCTTCATAGAGAGGGTGTTGGGAGAGACCCGAGCCTCCCTGAGCCCAGCAGCGTTGGAGTTCGTGGTGCAGTGCTTCTCGGACAGGCAGGCCCCGGAGCGTGAGTTTGATTTCCCCTCGGTACTTCTCTCCCCTGTGTTGCCGGAGGAGGAGGGGGGGGGGAGAGACCCGGGATGCTGTTCTGTCCCACCATGGAAACAGTTTTCCACCACTTCACAGACTGCTGACAAACCTCTGGGTGCTTTTTACTAAATAGTTATTCATTTTAAGTATTAAGTATTCTTTTAAATATTGTCATTGGTGTGCCCTGATAAATTTTCTCCTGGGTCAAGCAAAGCTCGCGATTTTAAAATCCCTTAAGAACAGACTATCTAGCACTGGTATGGATGATGCCCTGTGTGTTTTTAGAGTTCTGGTTGTAACCAGGGTAAAAGTTAATTTTTCTTATTACAGCATGATGAATGACATGGATAATTTTATAAAGAGGTGGTGCATTGAGGATAGGGTGTGTGTAGTGGTTGAAGATGGCAAGCTAATTTTTAATTTTTTTAAATGTTTGTGTGTTTTTAGTTTTTTTTGGTTTGGTTAAATATCTGTGTTGTATTCTTGTTTATTATGACCAGTGCTGGAATGTACTAGTTTTATTTAAGTTACTTTAATGACTTGTTGTTCTTTTAACCAACCCACTATTGCAATTCACCTTAATAGCTGTTATTGTTTAACATTGGTAAGAATACCCTATTAAAACATCTCCTCGTTATATTACACATCCTGTATCCCCCTTGGTTTACATTCTCTGTGTTTTAATAAAGGAACAAGTCTAAAAGTGCACCTGACCTTCTAGACTCTAGAAGGTCAGGTGCACTTTTAGACTTGATCCTCTTCTTCCACTGACCTCACCTGCTCATGTTAATCTATGATCTTCAGATGAAGATGCTGTTGTTTTGCTTTTACTACATAATCTATGTTATTATTATTATTATTATTATTATTATTATTATTATTATTATTATTATTATTATTTATTTCTTAGCAGATGCCATTATCTAGGGAGATTTACAGTCCTAACAAATACATTTCAAGAATCACAGTGCAAGTAATAATACAATTAAGAGCAAGATAAATACAATGATGAATACAATGACTTTGGTTCAAGCAAGTACAAGTGTGACAAAATACAATTCAATAATACAGCAGATAACAGTGTCAGTGGTAGTTAGATCAGGATATAATTAAATACAAAATACTACAGATTAAACACTTGGCAGATTACAGTACTCTGAAGTACAGGATTAAATGCAGTAAAATAGGGGGCAGATAAGAGCAAGTAAAGTGCATTTAAGGAAGGGTGATAAGTGTCCCAGGGGAAAAACAGAGGAGTTCTACAGGTGCTTTCTGAAGAGGTGAGTCTTGAGGAGGCGCTGGAATGTGGTCAGAGACTGGGCAGTCCTGACATCCGTAGGAAGGTCATTCCACCAAAGCATGACCACTTTATTAGGGCCCAACTGGATTTGCCATCACCCCCTGGTCTGGGGCATGTTTGCCTGGTATACCCTGGGTTTATTATTCGGGAAGGCTGCACAAATCCATAGTTTAAGCATCGTTGCAGATCAAAGTCAACCCAACAATTATGCACTTGGACCCTGATGACGGTGGCTAGATTCAAGATGATAATGCATCCATCCACCATGCCAGAATTGTACACAAATGGACTCAATTGAACTAGAACTGCGCATTGGTCATCGCGATCCTCTGCCTATCTCTCTCACCAATTGCGTGAAATATTAATGGATTAACAGCCCTCAAGACACCTGTCTCAGATTGCCTTCTACCTAACTTCAATGGGCTTTAATGACCATCCAAAGGTTCTGTACTAAGGGGCGATGGTACTGTAGCACGAGTGTAGATAAATGGTATCAGGTTGCCATTGATGGAATAGTACTGCAGTTGTAACAATGTCATGCTAAGACAGTGAACACATGCACACTAGTTGCAGTACCATGGTGGTACATCTAATGCTACTGTATCAGGACCACTGTGCAATATTTGTTCCAAAATTGAATTTATATGGATATTTTCATTCATCATTTTAAGCCAACCTTATAATATATAACATTGCACTACCCCACTGCCTCAAGTAATAAAATATATTTTTAAAACTGTAATCTTGTTGTAAACGAATGCTATTTTTTATATCAGTTCTAATACACTAAGGAGACAGTCATCTTTTCTTTTACAGTTTGGAAAAGAGAAACTTTAATAATGCATAGTGGAGTATACTCAAGAGACATCAAAGGAGCTATAAGAAGTGACACATTAATCTTATCAAAATGAAACGACATTTTTTACATTACTACTGAAAGCAGGGTGAATCTGTGTGTACAATTCCAATTTGTGCATATTTTGTATTTTGTTTGGGAAAGTCCTGATCACTTGACAAATTGTGAATAATGAGAGTATGACCATCAACTCACGTCTTGCATAATGTTTTTTTTTTTTTTTTTTTACCAGTGAAAATGAGTCATGACGGAGTAATAACCAAGGCTTTGAAAAGGATTCCACTCATTAGCATAACTGTGTTCAACATTTTCACTTAGACTCCAGCAAAGCCCATTTATTCTACCGCAGGTCTGTATGTAAAGAATAAGTATGCCGGAGAAATAATAATTAGACATTCCAAATTGGGAGAAAAGCGGGAGTAAAATAATTGGAGATTCTAATTTTTTTTAAAGAATAAGTCTGGCGGTTTTTTTAAAGGTGTAAACCACCTGCAGTAAACTGAACAGCAATGTTTAAACAATGAAGAAAAATAAATCCTTGTTTATCAAAAATGTACAATACTTCACATTTACTACTAAGCAGTACATAAGACACATGCCATCCGCCCCTTTTACTATCATCTAACATTCTGCAAATGTACAGATAATCTAAACACACAAGCTGCATTTATGTAATTTGATACATAACATTTAGACGTAACTTTTGCAGTTAACAAAATTGTAAGAGTAAGTTATCATTACAATACAGTTGAAGAGAAAATTTTAATAACAGGTAGATGCCAGTTAAAAATGCTCCAAAAAAATTACAAAGTAGCCTGTCCGAGGACAATGGCACTTAATGGGTTATATATATATATATATATATATATATATATATATATATATATATATATATATATATATATATTTTAATATTTTAATGCATCGTTAGTTTACAATGTTAAGCAAATTGTACATTTGGATTTTAATATATAATAGTTTGTTTTTTTGTTTTTTTTAATCCTAGTGTTTTGCTTTGTAAACTATTCCACATACCCTCTGCTTAAAACATATGACCCTCTGCTTAAAATGTGTTTGATACCTTCATAAGTTTGAAGGAAGTACATATATTGTTTCTCTCTCTCCCATTCACTTCCAATATAAGGATTCGCTGAGTTGGGGCCTGGATCTATTGTTCTAGCAAGACATAGAAGGCTTACCTAAGTGGAAAAGTAAAAACAAAGTCTGGAACAGACCAAGAACAAAATAATAATTGGCTTATGAGGATGAGAGTGTACAGCTAATGAGATGTAAGCTGTTTGTCAACATTTGGGTAATGCACAACCAATAAGGTAACTGACCAGTGCTTTAGTCTGTGTATCACTGTTGATTGTTTAGCTGTAACACCCAGGGTTCCTCCTTTTTTGGTTGTTTTTTGTCCTTTGCTAAAGCCAGAAGGATTTGCTGTTACCCACGACTGAGAATGCCTTATACGTCACCGCAGGCCTTGTGTCTTGTTCTTGTTCACACAATGCTACCTATTATGTACATCCGGCATCTGCACTGCTGTACAGAGGGGATCTGAATGACTGATGTTTCTGTTTCTGTCTATTTTAACAACATGCCATCATCAGTGTAAAAACGTCCTATGTTTGTGGGCTAACACGGACGTCTGAATTTGGTAGTCTTTGGTGGTCTGTATAATCTACGAAAAAAGGAATTTTGCTGTTATGTTTGTTTTGTGTTCAATGTGTTTATTAAATGGAGAAGTACATTTTTAATAATTTGCGTGGGCTTCATGATAAACTGTTTTTATTGTGTATTTACTCATCTAATTTTTTAAAAAAAGCTTTTACATTGTTAGGGCTAGTTTCATAAGACAAAACCCAGATAAATGAATTTAGCAAATCATACTTACGGCTATCGGTGTCTGAACGGGAGTGTCTCTTATGACAAAATATGATTTTCCTACCATTCAAGCAAGTTGAGAACAGTTCCTCACAAATATTATTCTTGAAGTATGATTCTTTCATAACCAAGCATAGCAAATAGCGCTGCATTCAAGAATAACAAAAAGAAAAAAATATATAATTTATAAGCTTTTAGTTCTTTAAGGGCAGGTTGTAAGATGTACTTTTCCAGCTAGTTTTCTTTATTAAAACAGATGATCACCAGTTCCATGAAAGCTAAAGAATTAGGAGCCCGACTTCCAAGCATAATGATCTCTCACCTTGACAGTGGCATCAAAAGAGCATACATACATATCAACAGAAAAACAGGCACTAACAGAGAAATTGTAAATTTCTTTTTCTCGTTAATTATAATTACAGACTTGCACTTGAAATGATGTGCCTTTTAACTGTAAAAGACAAGCAGGCAGAAATTCTCAGCAACATGCAAGAAAAACAGATGTCAAATATATGGCAAATGCTTCAAAATACCATTGTATTTAATTGTTTTTCATTTTCAAAACGTTTTCTCTTTTGACATTCAAAATGGATTTAAGCAATCATGCATAGTGGGAAAGTTAAATTGTCTTCAGATTAAATTAATGCAAAATTGAGGCCTTTCTGTGACTGCGTTTTCTTTGGTGTGTGTGCGCGTGTGTGTATTTGTTTGTGTGGAATGGATTTCTAACAAAGTCAATCATACATGAAGCTAAAAGTTTACTGTGGATATTAAAAAGATAATTAAATTATGTTTGCAGATATTTAAATATATACTATACATTCTTTACTCAATGAGGATTTCTGAAAGGCAAAGTGTTTTTGAAGATATGGATGACAAATCTGGACACTATCAGAATATTTTAATAAGGTAGTATTCATAACAACTGTTAATACAAATTTCAGGTTCGGGCTCAGTCCTAGTTCTGTAATAGAACCTCAACATTGGTCCTGCATGAACCGATTATTCAATTATTCAGTTCGAGCTCTCCACAGAAATCAGACGCAAACAATCGCTAACGGTTATTTGGTGTTGTTTGGGCTAATTTACCATTCCAAGTGAAACAAGTGACATAGCAGCTTCTTGGGTTTGTGATGATTGCTGCTTTTCTTAGACTCTGTGGAGAACAGCAATCAGCACAAATCTAAACAGCTATTTCTTGCCTTGTTTCATTTGGATTGGTAAATTAGCCCAGTCAATACCAATGATCCTTACCTGTGGAGAGCTGTGGCAAAGTGGTTTGCAGTGCAATGACAACAGTAAAGAAATGGTGACCTGGCAATACACAACGATGTGTATTGCACAGTTCAATTGCAGTCCCGAAGTAATAGACACAGTTAAACACACACACACAAAACACAGACACGGTCACAAGTCCAGAGTGAGTGCAGTAGTGCTCGTGGTGAAATACAATTTATTCAGTGAACAATGGTGCAATGTCTGGGTTTGTGCTGGCCTTAAGCGACAGCTCCGGATCGTGTTAGCCGTCTAATAAATAACAAACAGTACAATTAGATGATACAAACAAACAAAACACTCACGGTTATATTTCGCTCGTCCTTTAGTATTCTCTTAACCATAAACAAAGGAACAGATCACCTAGCCACATACCCTTTTTGTACCTTCAGTCACGCCCCCTTGGTTAGCGAGTGCAGTCGTTTCTCCTCCAATCCGCAGTTGCCACACCGCTTTCCCTCTGGGGAGATGACTTAATGTACCGCAGCTGTGTCCCCTTACTGGTTCTGGGAATGGGGACTGTATAATACAGCAAGCCTGCGAGCCCAAAACAGAAGCTGCAAATTATCCTTATAGCAGGCCTTGTCACCAAATACTGAGGCAGAAAATTGGACCTTGACCAGGAAACCTTAACCCTTTATTGTATGCAGTACACAAACATACATGTTATTGTAATGGCTTGGCATCTTAACCCGTTCAATTGAATGGAGAGCCCGACGTGAACCGCTAACCTCACAGTTCAAAGAAAGACAAACGCCTTAACTAAAGAACAAGCTCTCTAGTCATAAGGTAAGTACGTGTGGTATGCTGATGTCAGGATTATAAACTCATCAGCCACAAGGAGGACATCCAGTATATTCTCCTATCAGAGCTTGTCCTTGAGCGAGGAATTGCAACATATGTCTCGTCACTGCGACCACTCGCAATCCCCCAAGATCCAAAACTTTTTAGAGAGAATCACCTGTCTGGAAAGCCAGCAAACATGCAATAGCTTTTTGAATGAGATATGTTTCAATCACAGGGGTCAGGATTCTGTAATGACTTGGCATCTCAGCCCACTGAATTGAACAGAGAGGCAAGGGCTGGACAATAACAGCTGACCTCATCATTCAAAGCAAGCTCTCTAGTCGAGAGGTAGGTATGTGTGTTATGCTGATGTCAGTGTTAATAACTCATCAGCCGTTAGAAGGAGCTCCCTCACATTCTCTTCATCACTTAAAACAGTCATCTTTATTGCATTGCATGAGGTGCACAGAGTATGCAAAGATTTAATGGATACATATTAACTACAAACAATGATATATCCATACCAAGTTGCTCTTTAATTTGACCATGATGTTAATGAGATCGGACCAATTAGATGAATTGGACAGAGTCCTGTGTTTGTTGACCTACTCTATCAGACGAGCTTGAGGCTGGGATCTGACCCACCTCTGTATTTTGATCCAGCCCTGTCTGTGAAGACATTATCAATGTTCTAGCTCATTAGAGACAAGAAGCAATAAATACCAAGTTGAATCTAATTTGGTACCAAATAAGTTGGGTCTCCAACTTGAATCTATAATCTGCCACTCTCAGTGGATAATGACACGTAAATTACAGAAACAATGTTCCATAGCCATACAGCAAATAATGTAAGATACAGTCAGGTCTATTTTAAGGATCTACAGAGTGGGGGATCTAAATATCGCCGCTCTGAGGGATCCTCGAGGGGTTTGATTTTCCCTCAAGGAAATCAAATGTGCCTTTTCATACTGGCCCTATTTATGATATTTTTTTTTTATCACATGCTTTATTTAAAGACTGTTTAGTGATGAATTGTTTACAGACATTCTCTAGGTTTAAACATTGTTTAGAATCACCCTGATTGGTTCTTATTGCAATGATTCACATTTTCAAGTGCAGGTAGGGTGACCAGATAGCAAGAGTGAAAAATCGGGACACTTTCAGTTGGGGGGGTGTTAGTGTTAGGGTTATAATATACGTTTGTTTATAAAATAAAATAATAAACAAAGCATGCACATACCATGTACCGTAGATCGTATGCCCTCTAATTGTCAGCACCAGCGGTCTGGTATTTCTTGGATGACTTGGCCATGTGCATAACATCCTTAATGCCGATGACATAACTGTAGAACTCCTTGCTGAAATTCATTTTTACTTGCGTTTCGCACCTCACCAGCACAATATTGCTTTGATTCCTCGTGCAACCTTCAATTTACAGTCACAGACCGATAGGGATATTGGCGCAGTACTGTGTGTTACACTTGTGTAAGCTCTGTAACAACAACTTGGGTATCCAACATTTCATTGGGCGTACTGAAGACGTTTGAGACGAGGGTATTCTGTTTTGCAGTTTGGCAGTTTTGCACATGTTGCTCAGTCCGTGACCACCTCCCGTCGCCTCCTCAAAACACATCTGTTCAGACACCTCACAACTCCCCACTATAGGGGACTGTATGGCACTAATGGTAACCGTATTCACATTTTTTATAATTGTTCTTATTTGAAATCGTTCTTATCCATTTATTGTATTTACTACTTGCTCTTAATGGACTTCATTCTTCCAAGCACATGTTTACTGTTTGTGTAACTGCTCTTTGTCGAAATCACTTTCTTACTGTATTTTTTATTTTCTCTTATTTGCATTTGCTCATATGTACTGACTTTATTGTATTTTATAACTGCTCTTATCTGCAATGTGATATTTTGTAATGTGATATTTCATAATGTGATATTTTGAATGTGATACTTTGTATTGTTATATTTTGTTGCCCTTTTCTCACTCCATTCGGTACTTCTTTATTTGCTTTTTAGTGATAGGTTCATCAACAACACCAGCCATCATGACACTTCACCAGTAAGACCGTGCTGAAGCATACGTATACGCACGCCCGGGCCCCGGATGCACAGATGCATGCACCAATAACACATGACGCATCCCGCATCATATGACTGCAGGTTAATGTGATTAGATCGCCGAATAGATGCAAACAACTCACTCACAACATGCCCTAAACTAGTAGAGTATGCTTTTGCACCGCGAGACAGTACAGCAGCCACATATACGGAATTTCCTAACGAGAAAATGAAAATTTCATATTTCATGCCAGGTTTTTCAGCGTTTATTCTAAAAATTGGGACAAATGGCATCCCGACAGTACTTCAATCGGGATGCGGGACAAAGCCCCTAATATCGGGATGATTCTGATTTTATCGGCATGTCTGGTCACCCAAAGTGCGGGAGGTGCTCTTTAATTCAAGTTGCCTGTGATATGTAACACTGGCTAGATCAACCCAAGTGTCTTTATGGAAGCTAACACTAGAACGACCAAGGCGATCATTTGAACCATTTTTGGAATTTAAATTTAAATTGCAGTGCATGTGTTTAACCCTTAGCGGTCCATTTATTCAGCGCATCTCTGGCACGTCAGGTCCAGTTTATTTTCACACGTGCAGTTTATTTTAGATGCGCTGTTTAAAAGTTTTTTTTTTCACAGTAAAACAGGTTTAAAAGGCACTGCATATCAACAGGACACTCAGCACTGCATCTCCAGCCCCGCCCCACCCCTTGTTTGCTGTATTTTTCACATACCTCTTCATAGTCATTGTGGCAAAGTGGTAAGTGGATACAGGTGAGTGCAGTGCAGGTACAAATCACACGGACAATTACTAACAGGTGCAAGTGTGTTTATTGATAAATTACAATGCCCAGAGCCTTAATGCAAATGCCTATAAATAATAATGATGGAGTGATACAGCGGTGTGCTCCCTGCTCTGGGCAATCCTCCCTCACCTGCCATGGAGGAGGTTGGTCGGGTGCTACGTGCCCGACCTCACGAACGGCGAAGCACCATTCCTCACCTTTCAGACAGGTGAGGCAGACATCCGGCATAGCAGAGACCCGGCGGGACTTGCGACCAGCCCCACGCTGTTGCTCATGGACTTGCTGCTGCTGCTGCTGTTTCCTCCGTCCACTTCTTCCCATTATTATTATTTATTTTCCAAACAAAACAAAAACCACTCCTTTTGAAAAAAACCTGCAATATTTCTGGCCTGGCGCTTGGTGGCGCTGTCATCCCACTTCTGGACACCAACTGCGAACAGGATGGCTTCAGTGATGACGTCAGACCAGAAACACAGACTCAGGAAGTATCGGGCGAAACTGAGCGCTACGGCGCTCAGCTATTTTATTAAATAATAAAACAAAAAGATTTAAACAAAAACAAAACACTACAAAACAAAAAGGCGCGTTGGCCAAACAAATAAGCAAATAAGTATCATGCTGGTGAAAACAAGCTAGCTAAATAAATCACTAGCTGATCAGTCACACATCCTCACGAGGTTTTTAAAAATATAAAAGCAATAACAAATACGCGGCGCCACAAACAATAATACAAATAATAATAAAACAGTGCACAAATATATTTAAGGGCGGAACAACCCCCCCTAGTTAACTCAACCCAATTAGGGTCAGCTGTTTGAGTACTTTGGTTAACAACCAGGCCTGATTTGGGCCAGCCCTGCCCAATATAAATCTGACTAACTTTGGCCCTTACCATCAGAGTGAAGTTGTCAGCACACAGGTTCTAGAGGCACATCATGCCACGAACAAAAGAAATTCCTGAAGACCTCTGGAAAAAAAGTTGTTGATGTTATCAGTCTGGAAAGGGTTACAAAGCCATTTCTAAGGCTCTGGGGCTACGCCAAACCACAGTCAGAGCCACATTGTCCAAATGGAGAAAGTTTGGGACAGTAGTGAATCTTCCCAGGAGTGGCCGTTCTGCCAAAATCTTTCCAAGAGCAAAGCGTAAAATTTTTCAGGAAGTCACAAAGAACCCTAGAACAACATCCAGGAATCTGTAGGCCTCTCTCGTCTCGGCTAAGGTCAGTGTTCAAGACTCCACCATCAGAAAGACACTGAGCAAAAATGGGATTCATGGCAGAGTAGCAAGGCGGAAACCATTGCTCACTAAGAAGAACATGAATGCTCGTCTCAAGTTTGACAAAAAGCACCTGGATGATCCTCAAGAGTTCTGGAACAATGTTCTATGGACAGATGAGTCAAAAGTGGAACTTTCTGGCCAACATGGGCCCCATGTCTGGCGAAAACCAAACACTGCATTCCACAGTAAGAACCTCATACCAACGGTCAAGCATGGTGGTGGTAGTGTCATGTTTTGGGGATGCTTTGCTGCATCAGGACCTGGAGGCCTTGCCATCATTGAAGGAACCATGAATTCTGCTCTGTATCAGAGAATTCTACAGGAGAATGTCAGGCCATCTGTCCATGAGCTGAAGCTGAAGCGCAGCTGGGTCATGCAGCAAGACAATGATCCGAAACACACAAGAAAGTCTACATCAGAATGGTTGAAGAACAAGAAATTTAAAGTTTTGGAATGGCCTAGTCAAAGTCCAGACCTAAACCCAATTGAGATGTTGTGGCAGGACCTGAAACGAGCAGTTCATGCCCATCAATCAGCCTTGACAGCGCCAGGCTATCTGTCTGCACTCTGGTTACTATAAGTCACTCGTTGTTACCCCAATACACATTGAAAATGGATCGCAGAGATGTAGGACAGCAAAGCAGTGTTTAGAATTACTGCAAATTTTACCAAACAATGATTCTGATGCAGCAGAGATGAACAATGTCGAATCTGGCTCTGAAGCAGACTGGGTTTGCGAAGATGAATCTTCCAGCAGCAGTGACACCGAGGGTGCAGGAGATCCCATGGGAGAAGAAGCAATCCTTTGGCAGCCCCTGCAAGGATGCCAGCCATTTCACCTGCATCAGCCCCTGCACCTGATCCAGCCACTACTTCACCTGAGGCAACCGCTTCTCCAGCGGTAGCGCCAGCACCACCTGGCACTCAAGAGGCTGGTAATGATGGCACTGTTTGGAACACTATAAATCCTGGTGTTGAAGCTGCAGGTAGAAGGGGTGAACATAATATTTTGAGGAAAATTCCAGGGCCCACAGCATATGCAAAACACAACATTGATGAGAGCGCATTGAGTGCTTTTCGCCTATTGATTGACATGGATATACTTCACCACAGACAACGTTGCACTGAAGCAGAAGCCCACCGACAACTACAAGATGATCCTTGGTTAATGCCCTAGGAGGAATTATAAGCTTTCATTGCACTAGTATATGCCCGTGGAGCATTCGGTGCCAGAACCCTGGGTTACTGTTGATAGCTGTGCCAAATGCACAAAGACGGTAAGTCTGCGGTAAGTGCACTGCATATTTTGAAAAGCGCAGGATCTGTATTTATGCCAGCACTTAGACTTTGTAAACGATTGTAAATGAAGCCCATTCTGTTCAAATGTTTACTTATTCATGTCATTTCGATTATAGTATGTGTATAAATGCATAGCTTCGGTTGTGTATAGGCGCTTCATTATGACGGCAGCATAACCCCATTTATTTTAACACTAGAACTGCCATGCGGGTCAATTTGGCCCATTTTGGATTTCAAATGTTAATTACTATTCCATTGTAAATCGTATGTGTATATCCGTTTTTGACTTTTCCTAAATATATGAATTAAATATCCAGACGGCGTTTGATAGCCAGAATTGCAAAAATGATAATGTTATAAACAGTTCTACCTGGAACTGCCACATGGGTCAATGTGACCCATGCATTACAATACTTTAAATCTCTTTTTTAATATAACATAAGATATTCTATTTTTTTATAATGCAGCAAACAAGACACACACCCTCCTCCTAGCACACATGTTTTTTTCAATGCTTTCTTTGTTTGTAGACTGACTACGAGACAGAGATTGCTATGATTGTGGATTTGTCAAGATGCAAACTCAGTGAAAGCCTAGTTGCTTATTTTTCAATGTACCTGGAGACAACAATCATTCATTTTGTTCCACAAATGCAACTGGGAATATATTGAAAGGAAATATTTAATCTTGAAAGTAGTTATTTTGATTGGAATACGGCAAGCTGCAAACTGAAATGACAGGTAGGATAACAACTTATGTGCCTAATATGAAATGTATGTTATATATTCTTTTTTTATATTACTAATAGAAAAAAACATGTTGGTTTTACAGGTTTGTATGTACCAGTTTACACAATCGTGTTCAATGGAACTGCGTCTGTGTTTACAACACAGCTCCTGGATGCAGGCACAGTCAGCTGGCAGACGTGTACGCTCCTCCATAGAGTACAATGCAGCCATTATAACGGAAGTAGCTTTATATATTCTTTTTATGTAGTATTAGAAACAATGATTTTGGTTTTATAGTTTTGTGTGTACATGTACCCGTTTACGCCTGTACACAGGTATATGTACATATCCATTTCTTTTGAAATGTATATTTTATTATATTTTTTCACTGTTTGTAGTTGTGCTGTATATGCGCTCATTTTAAAAATAAAGCCTTTATGTTTAATTTTCCATTTAAATACAGTGTTTCTGCGATGCAAATGTTTTGAGTTGTATCCGATTGTATGTCTTTAATTTTCATAATGAAGCACTTTAAAAATGTATGGGTCACAATGACCACGTGGCGGTTTTAGGTAGTTCGAAAATCCGGCGGTTCTAGTGTTAAATTCTTTTGATACTTATTTACATATTTTCAGTTTCATGATGATTTCCATTACATGAGAGTAGATGTTAAAACTTCATGCTGATTTGAACTTGGCTCTCACCAAGATAAGCACCAACTAAGACATAGCTTCACAGTAAACTAATGTGATCCATATGTGTCTCCATCCATTTGCGCTTCCTTCCATATGATGATGTAGATATCCTTCCGTCTGGTTTTGATGGCTAAAGTGTAATGCTGGCTCCAGGGATCAGCTTATTGCCTCCATAGCGCATCAGCACACACAAAGGCTGCGATGCTGGCTCCAGGGATCAACCATAGTGCGGTCTCCCCAGCGCATCAGCATGACAACCGTCTGGATTGAGCTAAGTCGGGTACATCTCTGGGGTCTTCAAGTGGGCACCTTCCATCCTCGGTGTTTCGTCGACTAGCCCAAGACACCTCAAGAGGGCTCGACAGTGATTCTGGCGTCCCAGCATCCCCCCTCCCCCTCCATACCTGTTGTGGCACAAAGTCTGTTACGGCTCCACTCACTTAGTAATTATATTGAAAAGTATTGAAAGGATGTAGGAGAACCGACTGACAAGTAGACTCCAGGTGAATGACAGGCAGGACAATAGGAAGATACACAATTTCAATAGGAATCAAAGACAAACCAAAACCTGTACCGAAGTTTAAGGGTTAAACCCAACTTAATGTTCATCAAATAATAATGATAATGATAACACACAAAAGTTCCTTGTTTTATAAAGTCCTGAACGGTTGCAGAGCTCCACCCACTGTCCACTTAAACCTCCTGGTGTGGAACGACAACGTGAGTGTTTAAAACACCATCCCGGAATTTTAACCCTTTGCAGTCCATTTATTAAGTGCGTGTCAGGAGCGTCACGCAATTTTAGACACGCTGTTTAAAAGTATTTTTTTTCAACAGTCAAACGGGTTTAAAAGGCCCTGCATATCAACAAAGCACTCACTAGGCATCTCCAGCCCCGCCCCACCCTTTCGTTCGCTATAGCTTTCACATATGCTAAGAAATAAATAATAATAATAATAATAGTTGTACATACCGATCAATCATCTCCTGATCACTCGTTTTATCACCAAACGCCTCAATAATGTGATCCAACTCATTATTTTATTACTATAACATCTGAAAAAAGCTCTGCAAATGTCCGTGATATTCTCTGAGCGCTGATGCAGTATCAGCCAGCTTGTTTCCTTATGGCCGCTGTTATCTGATGCCAGGGGCAAGTATGACTATTCATGAGATACGCCCTTTTTTTCGGCTTGTCTCGGCTCCTGTCGCTTCAACTCGGCCATTGAATGGTTTTCTCGGCTTTTTCTGTGTTTTTTTGATGATGTCGGACAGGGTCCGACATTGGACCGGATAGGAATAATTGCAATGTCGGACCAGGTCCGACATAGGACCGCAAAGGGTTAATGAGCTCTGTGTTTGTCTGTTCTCCTGATTTTCTTATTTTTCTTTTACATGTTTCCAATGATGACCAGCAGAGGGCATTGCTGAGCTGGCACTCCCAGGTAAGTATTTGTAAATCCAAGAAACAAGCAGCACCGCTCCAGTGCTGCCATTCCTGGATCTCAGCGGTAGTAAAAGACCACTGGCTCCCTACTGCCCCTCCTGGGACGATGTGGAACCAGCGGCAACTTTGTACTTGCAGTGATCTTAAAACAGTGAACAGTCTCCAACCCAACTCTGGGTAAAATAAAAGTATTTCACTAATTCCTGGCTTCACTGTTGTGTCCTTCTTTCTCCACTGAAACCAGAGTGTTGGCTCTCTCAGCCTGTACCATATTGCTGGAAAGTTGCACAGTGTAATTCTTCAGTATAGCTCATACAAACAAGTAAAACAAACTTTTGCAGCCTGTTACTACCATTAACAGTCCTGTTTCTCTCAACAGTTCTGAGAATGTTTACCAAGGTGATTTAAAAGGCACAAAACAAAGACAGTCCTGCACACCATTGTATATTCCTTCTAGTAATATCACCTCCAGCAATTGGTTTCACTGCTGAACCTCCCTGCCGGATTCTCCTCAAATATTTTTCATTTCTTCAATAAACCGTCTACTTTTAATAGACCTCTACCCAGCAACCAGACCTGCTGCCCCGGCACTACGGAGATCAAAACGCCCCCGCCAGCAGGCTCAGCCTTCCGGAGCAGCTATTTTATAAGGATCGGCCACTCGCCAAACTCTTTAAAAACACGACAACAATATCAACATCTCGGCTGGAAGTGAGCGTTTGGCATTGCTCAATAATAAATGTACCTTTCTATCTGCTTCATTCACGTTGCCTCCTTCTCACAAGCGCACTTCAGTAAACTCACTCGGACAGAGTCCCAGGACAAGCTGCAGTTCTCAGCATAGCAGCGCAGCAACCAGGAGAAGTACCCAAACTCATCCTTCTGTTCTTCACAATAATATTTTGATGACATGAAGTCCCTCATTCTCTCGATTGCCTCAATTATTTATTTGTTTATTTTCCTTTATCCAAGGCGACTTACAGAGACTCGGGTGTGTGAACTATGCATCAGCTGCAGAGTCACTTACAACTATGTCTCACCTGAAAGACGGAGCACAAGGAGGTTAAGTGACTTGCTCAGGGTCACACAATGAGTCAGTGGCTGAGGTGGGATTTGCACTGGGGACCTCCTAGTTACAAGCCCTTTTCTTTAACCACTGCACCACAAATCTGAGTTGCTTCTCTTTTACTTCTTCAGTATTCACCACTCCAATCATGGCCGCCCTCTCCAGGTTCAGCACTTCTGGTCCCCACAGCTGACGTTCCGACCTGCAACTGGGATCAGCCATTCTCAATGGTCCACAGCAAGTACCTGTAGTCAGAAATCAAGTCCAGCCACCACGTATGGTTTCTACTTTTGATATTTGTGCAACATTGATGGTTAGATTCTCAAAGCTATTTTCCAAGCTCATTTAATTTTATTTTTCTGAATAGGAACATTTTCAAGTGCAGTTCTAATTTAGACTGGTTGCAAATACTAAGAAATGGCTGAGTTGTTGTTTCTGTCAGGTTTATTTATTTATGTATTTATATATTTTTGGAAGCAGGCTTTACACTGCTTTTACTGGACTTTCCCATTCTGTACACTTCCAGTTTTCACTGCTACTGAACTAAAGATATTTTCAAAGCTATTTTTCCAAGTTCATTTCATTTTATTTTCTCCAGCACCATTGCAGTTTCTCCTTCAACCTCTCATGTGCCAATCTCCCCCCTCCTTCATTACATCTTCTGTTTCAGCTCCATTGCTTACCCCAGCCCAGCATTCCATCAGCATTTCAGAGTACAACCTGGTTACAGCATCTGCTTCAGGCTCCCAATCAGCAGCCACCATCTGACGTCACGCCCTAACCCCATTGATCCAAAAGCAAGTAATAAAAGAAACCCAAGTTTTACACACGAGACACCCGCCCCGTGGTCATAGACCCACAAAAGCTCTGCACCGCCCTGTAGTCACATACTCACCCTACTTTAAACGCCTTGGTTGGCCCCCTTCGTAATCTCCCTCTGTCCCATTCATATGCAAAAACCTGGATTCTCACAAAAATATCTTTCAGAAGCAAGAAACCCTCCTCCAGAGCTCCAACACTCCAGCTTTCCTCCAATACTCGGATCGTGGCAGCCATTTCCGCAGTCAAAGCTAACTCTAATCCCATCTAATATGTCTGCTCATCCTCTCAAATACTACAAGCATTAATACATGGTGAGAGACATGGTACGAGACTGGAAATCTATTTTGATTATGAGTTAAAGAGTTGCACTATTAGGAGAATGACTGGAGTTGTGAAACCCAAATCTCTGAATGTGAGTTCACCTTTTCCATTCCAGTAGTAGCAAACCGCTGATCAATCCTGTATTAACTAACACACAGGATGGTCGGCATCTCATCTCTCTAGACATCAAAATGTGGTACACCTTGCTGCAACACTGAAACAATCAACGAATGAAGTTCCAGCAGCTCATCTTCAGGTTAGATCACCAAGTCGCTTCAGCAGGAACATCAACTGCCACTGCAGTTTTTCTGTATCCGCTCCTCCGTCCTCCTCCTCCTCCTCCTCCTCAAAAAAGTCATGTTCCAAGGTCTCTGTCACACATGCAGAACAGAAAGATAAGCTCCGGATCCACACTGTTACCCGCGACGGCAGGGGTTAATCGCTGCAGGGTTGGGGAAAGGCTACAGGCAGCTCTCGGTGGATTGCAAGAGCTATAGTCATACATGGTGCAAGAAGCTTTGGAAATGAACCAAGAGATGTCTTCATTATCATCCCAGAGAGAGGAGGAATGCTGGATAGCTACTATGAGGAGCAGCGCATAGAAGTGACATTAGCCGCATTAAAGGAGCAATTGGTCCTCAAGTTCTGGAGCCTGGTTCCCATTGCAGACTCTCATCTTCCCAGTCCACCCCTTCAAGGACCTGATGCTCATCTGAACCCTAGCCTCTCCGGTCTCCTCCACACAGCATGACAGTTCATGTCTGAGGCTCTAGCTCCTTTCACCCGGTCCGCCTACTCCACAACCTGGTCAACATTCCTCCTATTCTGCAACCAGAACCAGATCTCATATTCAGTCTTCAACCTGGACCACTTCCTTGCATTCATTACCTACCTGCAGGTCTCCTTAAACCTCCTCCCTTCATCTATCAGATCCTACATCTCCAGCATGCAACATCAGTTCTGTCTATCCCTGCACTACAGCTCCTGTCCATCCCGGCTATCCACCTGACTCTTCGCGGCATGGAAAGAACTTTCCCGACAGTGGCTCCTTCCAGGCTATCAATCTCCTCGGACGTCCTTCGACTTCTGAGCTCCATGCTCAGGAACGGCTGCTTCAATCCGTCGGATGACTTCACCATGGAGGTACTGTGCCTATGTGCTTTCTTCGGCTTCCTCCGCTGTTTGGAGTTATCTGTTCCTTCTCAAACCAGCTTTCCAGCACTTGGCTTGCGACGCTCTGACCTATCCCAGCTACCCGGTGGTCACTTTGTTCTTCTCCTGAGGTCCTCCAAGACGGATCAACTCCATAGAGGTCAGTTCATCCAGCTATCAAAGATTCACTCCTCTCTCTGCCCCAGCTCAGCTTTAACCAGATATCTCTCTGCCAAGAGTTCTCTTCTTCCCTCAGATCCACTCCTCTCGGACCAGTCAGGGACTATTATTTACAAACACTGGTTCTCTTCCCACCTCTCCTCCCTCCTGTCAAGAGCCGTCCTTCCTTCTCAGTCCTATTCTCCTAATTCCTTCTGGATTGGAACTGCCACCTCAGCTGCATGACCAAGGGATAATCAACACACCATTAAATCCCTGGGATGTTGGTCTTCTTCTGCCATAGAGACCTACCTCAGAACTTCTTCACTGGACATTGCAGCTGCCCAACAATCCTTGGTTAGCACGCCTGGAGTGGGGGTGCCCTCTCCGCCAGGTTTCCTTCCTCTAGGGAGAGGATTCCTCTCCATAAAGCGGATGGCCTCCAATCCATATCCTGGCCCAACTAACCTCTCCATGTCCCTCTGTTTTCCAGCTTGCATTTATGTGTGCGGCATGCAGTCTTTTCTTTTTCCTGTCCCACGGGTGCAGGGAGCTGAGGGTCCATCCTTCGCCGCCCAGGTTCCTCGTAGGTCAGAAGGGACCCTGGCCACACCTGTTCTTTCGCAGCTCACGTGCTTTATCCTCAGCGAGGCTCTAATCTATATGCGTTTCTCTTATCCTAACCCTCTTCCCCTTTTCCTCCAGGTCCCACGGCAAGCTGCTGGGGTGGGTCCTACACTGAGGGGGATTTCCTCTATCACATGTTTTCGGTGTCCAACCATAGCGGAGACCACTTGTCCCCAAGTCTCACAACCGCTCAGGCAGACGGACCTCCAAGCAGTAGGGGACCTGTCCTGTCTGTTTGACTTTGTCACTAACACTCTGTCGCCCAAGTCACACAAGCACTCCATTCCCTTCCACCTTTGCAGACGCCCCATGAAATGTAAAAAAAATAAAGAATGATGCAAATATAAAATAAAAGGTATGGAGATGGTAAAAATAAATATATTCAATTTAAATTTAAAGCTACCTAAACTGGCTTTAAAAATATGAAAAAATATTTGCACATGCACATTTAAACATTGCTTAGACTTTTCTGTCTATAATACTAAATTACATAAGCTTGGCAGTTTACACAAGCAGTGCTGAATCCAGACTCTGTAGCATTTCATTATTTATTATAGTAGCTGATGGCAGTGAAACTTTGGGTTATAAAAGCTTTTTTTTTTACCTTTTCCTCCAGAAGGTACATTACATTTCATTTCTCACCAAGTTTATTAAGGCAGTATTTTATAGATAGAGATGTGATTTTCTCTTGCTCTTGTGATAAATGCACCTTACACTCAGTTCTAACTTGTCTTGGCAAAGCTATTCTTTAGGATGTCAAAGCAATTCCTCAGCGCATTTTTCTTCCAGTCATATATACAACTTTGACAACTAATGTTTTTAGCTATAAGGCTAATGCATTCAGCAACATGGCAGCCATTAAAGTTACTTTAACTGACAAAATAATTCTGTACGTTATCCACGCCATGCTTGTGCATTCACCCCACTTGAAGGGGCTTCTTCCGTGTCACTAAACAAGCAACTGGTTTTCCGAGTGATTAAAGCCAGTAAGATGCTGGAACACAAAGACAATAGTGAGGTTAAATGACCTTGTAAGTGCTAGTGTGACAGATTTACTGGAAAGGCAAGCAAACTGAGAAATGTATTTTACCTAGTGTAGTACCAGTCATGTTTTAAAGTGAAAATACATGTTTGTTATATCATGTTTCTTCCAAAACTGGACATTAGAAACCCATACAGTATTTAGTGGGTGGAAGTGCACAGAAGATTTATGAAAGTAATTTGTTAGCTACAACCACTAAAACTAAAATGTATTTGTCTGGGAAAATCATCATAAAAAGATGAGAACATAAGAAAGTTTACAAACGAGAGGAGGCCATTCGGCTCATCTTGCTCGTTTGATTGTTAGTAGCTTATTGATCCCAGAATCTCATCAAGCAGCTTCTTTAAGGATCCCAGGGTGTGAGCTTCAGCAACATTACTGTGGAGTTGGTTCCAGACACCCACAATTCTCTGTGTATAAAAGTGCCTCCTATTTTCTGTTCTGAATGTCTCTTTATCTCATCTCCATTTGTGACCCCTGGTCCTTGTTTCTTTTTTCAGGTCGAAAAAGTCCCTTAGATGTACTATATGCTTTTCAGGACGTCCTGGGGGAATTATGTGTAGAATCATGGCTACTACATGTAGTACTACATGTAGTTTCCATTTTATTTTTAATGGCCTTTATGTACAGTAGGGTTATTTACTATGCACAGTAGGGTTATTTACCATGCAGCCACCCTTAAATATGAAAATGAAGTCAACTACCAGCAGATTTTTATTATAAGAGAATAGCTGTTATTTACTTCATGCTAATATTGGAGTTGGCTTTCACTAATATTACATAATAATTTCACTAATATATTATAATAATATTTCATGCTAATATTGGAGTTGGCTTTCACCCTTATAAAATGAGATAGCAGTGTTGGGGACTGTCACGGGGTACACTCACCCCTATGTTTATTTGCATTTTTGTATTATTATTATTATTGTTATTTTTTAAATGTATTTTGTATTATTATTGGTGCTACTACATCGGCTCTGGAAGGTGATCTGGAGGAGGGGCAAAGTCGCTCAACAGTGGAGATGTGCAGAAGGTGTATGGATTCCGAAGGAGGAGAACTCGAAGGACATCGACCAGTTCAGAACCATCTCGCTGCTCAGTGTTGAAGGAAAGATATTCTTCATCATTGTGGCCAGGCGTCTGACAGACTACCTCCTGAAGAACTTCTACATTGACACATCAGTCCAGAAAGGAGGGATCCCGAAGGTGCCAGGGTGCCTGGAGCACATAGGCGTGGTCACGCAGCTAATCAGGGAAGCCCGGAAGAACAGAGGAGTCCTTGCTGTGCTGTGGTTGGACCTCATGAACGCCTATGGCTCCATACCCCACAAACTGGTTGAAGTGGCTTTGGATCGGCACCATGTCCCAGGTAAGATCAGGGATCTCATACTGGACTACTACAACAGTTTCAGTTTGAGAGTCACCTCAGGGTCCATAACATCAGAATGACACATGCTTGAGAAGGGAATCATCACTGGCTGCACCATTTCAGTGATCCTGTTCGCTCTTGCCATGAACATGCTGGTGAAGTCAGCTGAGGTGGAATGCAGAGGCCGTTTGACCAAGTCTGGTGTGCGACAACCTCCTATCAGCCTTCATGGCTGACCTGACCGTGACAACAACATCTGCCCAAGGAAGTAGGTGGATTCTGGAGGGATTAGAAAAGCTTGTCACCTTGGCACGGATGAGCTTTAAGCCAGCGAAGTCAAGATCCTTGGTGCTGAAGAGGCGGAAGACGGTGGACAAGTTCCGCTTCGCCATCGGAGACGCACAGATTCCATCCGTCACAGAGAAACTGGTAAAGAGTCTGGGCAAGATGTTTGACAGCAGCCTGAGGGATACAATATCCATCCAGACGACCAACCAGGAGCTGGAAGCATGGTTGGCTGCAGTGGACAAGTCAGGTCTACCTGGTAAGTTCAAGGCCTGGATATACCGACATGGTGTCCTCCCACGGATCCTCTGGCCCCTCCTCGTTTACGAGGTCCCGATTTCCATAGTCGAGGGATTCGAGAGAAGAGTCAGTAGCTACCTTCGCAAGTGGCTGGGATTACCGCAAAGCCTGAGCAGCATCCCTCTGTACGGTCAGAAGAACAAGCTAAAGCTACCCATCAGCAGCCTGAATGAGGAATTCATGGTGACCCGTACAAGGGAGGTGCTGCAATACAGGGAGTCAAGTGTCCCAAAAGTCTCGCAAGCCGGTATAGAGGTGAAGACAGGGAGAAAGTGGAGGGCTCAGGATGCAGTGGAGCAGACTGAGTCATGGCTACGGCACAGCATGCTGGTGGGCACGGTGACTCCCGGAAAAGCTGGCCTTGGTAGCATTATAACACCACGCTACGACAAGGCCCAAGGGAAAGACAGACGGAAGCTAGGTGTGAGCCTGTTGAAGTGGGCTGCAGAGGGTTCGCTGGACAATCCCTCTACAGGGCCTATAACCTACTGGGCATCACAGGGGCCAACAGGAGGAAGGTCATTAAGACCGCCACAGAGGCAGCTGAAAGAGCCTCTAGGTGGCTGTGGATCAAGAGGAATGACCCATGGGTGAAGTAGACACGCTACTTGGACCCAAGTCGGGGCTTGATCAACCCCGGCTGGGTCGCCTGGACGAGGGTGTATGATGTTGAAAGACCCGAAACACCCGATGACCTCAGGTTACATCACTGATGATGTGTCCAAGTGCATCATAAGATGTGTATTTTCAAAAAGTGTGGTTTTGGGTTGGCAGGGAAGCAGACAATTATCTTCCCTGCCAAAAATAATATGTGCAGAATGTGGTCGCCTTCAAATTGGTTAATTGTTTGCCAATTTCAGGACAGCCACATGTATAAAAAGAATAGCGAAGAAGAAGGAACTTCCAACAACTCCTACTCATGCTGGATTTAGACCAGCACGATATTTGTTGGTTTGTTTATTTTGGCCACCTTGCCATTTTGATTGTGTTTATTTTGTTTTATTTATTTAATAAAGAAAGAACGCATTTGCGTCACACCACACGAAAATAAAAAATACAAATACAAATACAAATAAACTTGGGGGCAGGCATACCCCATCATAGGGACCAACCAAGATGTAGCTTCGCTGTAACATATGAGCCTTCAGTGCTTTTCCTCCACCAGGTAATGTAGATTTCCTATTGGCTGAACTGTAATCCTGGCTCCAGGGATCAGCCTATTTGTTTTTTACTTGTTTTCAGCTCTTTAATAGTTGCATATTTCAAGTTAGCTATTACATTTGATAAGTAACTTGAACTGCAACTTTAAGAGCTGAAAACAAGTAAAAAATGTCTAATTAAGAAAATTATCAGTTCAATTAAGGGTATAGTTAAGTAATTGAGAGCTCAGTTGGAATGAAAACCAGCAGACACAGGGGGTCCCCAGGACCAAGTTTGAGAAGCCCTGCTCCAAGTGGTGGCAGCTTGTGACACATGTGAGTGGTGTATTGAATAAATAAACAGTCCTGAAACAGTATTTCTCCCAAAATGACTGTGTTTATTAAAATAAACCTCCCCTTTACCAGCGATGGTATTCGGGGGGAACACAGCTGGCTGACAAACCAAACAAAAATACAAAAACCAAACAGAAAGTGTCCACAATGAAATCCCGAGTGTCCTGTGTATGAGAGTGCTCTGTAATCCACACGGGGTGTGCTGATGTTGGTGAAGGGAAGGTAGTGCTCTGTGCTCTGGAACTGGCTCCGTGGCTGCAGTCCCGCGCTCCTACTCCGCCTCTGAAAAACACAACAAACAACACGTAATCCGAACACAGAGCTCCGGCTGGTGGCTCAGTTTCTCAGCGCAAGAGAAGGAACTAACGTAGCTGCTTCCCCTTTGTACCCAGCAAACTCCTCCCTGCAGTCAACGCGTCGCCATGGTTTCTCCAATAGAGGGTTGCCCCGCAGCTGACTGCAATGGAATCATCCTGAGTACTTGCAGCTACACACCCCTCCTAATATGGTCACCTTCCGGTTTCCACCTACCACCGAGGTGGCAGATCTAGGAGGCAGCTTACCTTCCCCGTTACACAGCGCCCTTTCTAATCGGGAGGGAGATTTACAGCATTGATCCTTTCTCTCTCTATCACACAGCTGCATGCCAGAAGCCAGCCATTCTCCTACTACCCATTTCGAGGCCCTAATAATGACTTTCATTGTCATGGTGAAGGCCAGTGGAGAAATGGTGCAACCTGCCATAATTCTGACTTTGAGAAACTACCAAGTAGTGGTAAACTCTGCAGCTGAAAAACAGAACTGCAAATCCCCGAAGTAGGCTTTCACTAACCCTGTTATAGTACTGGGTACACTGAAGAACGCAAAGGACCTTATGTGGCACTGACCCATAAGCTAAATCCAGGAATATTACATGGAGCTCCTTCTTCTCCTTTTTTGCAGACTGAATCTGTTGCCAGATCACACTGACATGCTCCAAACATCCGGGAAAGCCAGGATACCAGCTTTCTGTATGGAGGTGTTGATTATGCGGGACTTCAATAGATAAGTTGACAACCTTTGTGGCACAATGCTGAAGAATATCTTACCTTCCACATTTAACAGGGAATATTCTGGTGGATTAATAGGTGGAATATCAGAGGGAATCGGTGGATCAGTGTGTGTCCCATCAAGATATCTCTCCAACTCTGGCTTAGTTACAATAAGTATACTATTCTTTTCACTGGAGAACAAGTTCTTCACAAACCTATAACGGATCTTTAGTAGGCACTCTGCTTTGCGCAATTTAACAAAATTATGTTTTATATCATTTTGGAAAAGATTGAGGGCCTCTTTTTGACTTTCTTCAGCCCTGCTCCACTACTTCCTCAGTTGCCTCATTTCTCTAACCGGGTGTTCAATCTCGAGCTGCCATCTTGACTTTCCTGGAATCAAAGTTATTTGTTGCTTTCTTCTACTCCAAACCTCTCGCAACCATACGCAGAGATGGTATCCCAAACCTATCCAGCTTCCTTTGTACTGTTGCACTTACTGTAACTTGAAGCAGAGATCCATGTCAGCTCTGTGCTAAGCCATTTTCTCAGAGGCTCTTGGTAACCCTTGGTTTAAGGAGGCTTGGGGGTCCAGTGGTTAAAGAAAAGGGCTTGTTACTAGGAGGTTCCCAGTTCAACCCCAGTTCAGCCACTGACTCACTATGTATGACCCTGAGCAAGTCACTTAACCTCCTTGTGCTCCATCCTTCGGATGGGATGTAAAACCGAGGGCCTATTGTACGTGACTCTGCAGCACCAGCAGTTGTTGATGCATAGTTCACCCCCTTGTCTCTGTAAGTCGCGTTGGATAATAGCATCTGCTAAATGAATAAATAATAATAATTAAGTTTGCTTTCTCTCCTAGGCTGGCTCGTCTGACTAGGCTCACCAGGATCGTTGGTTTCATCACTAGCTATACTATTGGAATTTCTCTCGTCTATAATAGGGGTGCTGATATCCTGCGGACTGTGGTGTACATCCTGTCACTGGATTTCACTCGCCTGACTTGACCGGCTTCGTAAGAAATACTGATCAATGGAAGGTCCCACCCCTTCTCCCTCAAGCATCTCTTTCTCCCTTGATGATTCTTCAGGCCCCTGACTGTTGTCACCTTGGTCCAGCCACAGGTACAAGCCTGGAGTGCCACATCTTGTCTCAGAGCTCTCACTACAGATCTTGAACTGCACAATTGAATTACTGTAGTATTAATAGAAGCCATTATTATAACATAATCAAGTTATAGGGTCATACCAGCTCAAGCCCTTATATCATTGACTTATCGATTCATTATTTTTGTTGTAGGAAAGCCCTTGAAATAAGCTTAACAATTAGACAAATGGGCATTTTTTTCACCTTCAGACACACTCTCACCACTGGGCATGAGTTACACACGTTTTTATCCATCGCATGTGACCTATGTGAGCGCCTTGGTCAAAGGCGCTATATAAATATAAATAAATAAATAAATAAATAAATGTATTATCAACATGGTGGAAACTCCACCCCAGATAATTGGAATGACACTAAAGCAAACCAAATAGAATAAGGTGGTACTAGCCACGCAAAGTGTGTGCATGGACACGAATTGGTAAAAGTGACAATAGAAAACATGCACCCAATGCCATTGTTATGAATTTCTGTCAATAACACTGAATCACTCACGGACACACTGGCTGTTCCACCCTGATCATGCCTCAAGCTGTGTTTCCACAAGAATGAGGTGCATACAGGTAATTCTCAGGGCAGGTTGAGTGAGAACACAGGACTTAAAACAGGATAAGACACAACATGTCAAAATCATCAAATTGTTTTGAAAAGTTGGGTAGAAAAAAATGTATCTCGTGTAATTAGAACCAATATTCTTTGTTTAAATGCATGTCCATCTATGTTACTATTTTTAACAACAACAACAATAATAATAATAATAATAATAATAATAATAATAATAATAATAATAATAATAATAATAATAATCATCATCATCATCATCAGAGAAGCAAATACCTACTCAGGATATTAAAAAAAAAAAAAAATAGGGCACCTGTACAGTTTTCTTTAGAAAAGAAGATTCTATTGAAAGTGTCATATCTGTTCTTTTTTTTCTTTTTTTGATATGTGTTGGCTGGCTTGTTTATTTCAACCTTGATTTAAAGAAATCCCCCTGTAAATCTATTGGCTGTGGACTCCTCGCCTTCATCCAATGCTTTAGTGATGAGGCTGCAGTTCTGTTTGGAGTTGGCAGCTAAGACAGGGGCTTCACTCTCACAGTAGTTCGACTCTGGAAATATGAACAGAGCTGATCAAATCTCCTGCACATTTTCATAAAATTAAACCAAGAAAACAAAGTATGGAACACAAAATTCAGATTCTCCTAGCCTGTCTCGTCTCTCAGGTAAGGAAAAAAAAACAACAATCTAATTATTTCTGCTCGCCGTAATAATTGAGCCCCAGTTTTATGCTTTTATGAATTTCATTTGGATACACACAGGCTGTAGTGTATGCTAAAGTGTTGCAGTAGCGCATACTGTACTGATTCGTTTTCTCTCTACAATGAGACCTGCATGTCAAATATCTGTTTTAAAAAAGGGACATAGAAATGTAGAATTACTCCAGTGAGAGTACACGAATTTAAGAGTACACGGACCATTTCCATACTAGTAGTATATGACAGGTATAAATTATACTGCAAATGTTCTATATTTGTAATGGCATTGAATATTGTCGATGGTGTTTTTTTAAAAAAATTTTTAAGTTCCTGCAAATATAGTAGCCTATGTACCTATACATAGGTAAATAATAACGTATGGGGGGCGTTCATGCAATTCATGATATACTGGTGTTTCAAATTACATTATGTTCATTTTTCAAGTTTAACCTAGACGGCTGCTTATTTTTGTAGTCGAAATGTGTGGAGAGTCATATGGTAAACATCTTTTTTTTAAATTCATGCTTTATACATTTAGAAAAATAAACCGTAAACTATCGTTTTGATACGTCTATTTCTGAGCCCACTTCAAATGTGAAACAGAGCCCTTTGCAAACGTGCACGACGAGCACCTGCTGCTGTCAATCACAGCTTAACTATTTAACTTCTAGTTTGGGCTGGTTGAGGTAGGCTTCGTGCTTCCTTTGAACTGGTGTTGCAGTTACATTCTAAATAGAACAAGGCAGTCGTCTACAGTTTACTGGTACTTATAAAACGCACCGAGCTTTTGAACATCTTAAAAACCGAGGCTGGGAAGATGGATACAACAGGTGTCGTGTTTTAAGGTTATGAATTGCCTTCATTAAAAACAGACGTTGATATATTAAACTAATATCAAAACACGTGTTCCATATTAAGGATACTGCTCGGTTGATTTGACTTCTCCTAATTTGAAGACATCGCTATTCAGGAAATTGTGTGAGCAAGTGTAGAATGCAAGGGCATTTACCTAAATTGTTGGTTCAATGTGCTGGCCGACAGTAGCTGCCATTAGAATATTTTATAGAGTCTGTGACATGACACATTCAGTGGGTGTATTGGTCAAAAAAAATAGCTTTTACAAAACAATAACTTAAAAAAAAAAAAACATATTAACCATTTTCCATTGTAACGGGAGACGTGAATGAGTTAGGTGTTTGAAAACAATACATTACTGTAAAGTTAAAATCAGTATGCATTTTAGGGAATACAGTAGTTTTTACTAACAGCTGCAAGGCAATACCTACTTTAGCGCTAGACAATTTCGTGCAAACGCTTTTTTTTAACGACATGCCCGGCAAATTAAGAGAGAACTAAATCAAGCCAAAGCATTACACTCGCATGCATCTGTCAATCAGCGGTGTCTCTGCAACTGAGCGGGTATTGTAGAATGTAACGTGTCATCAGATACAGTGATACCGTTTTACGAACATGATTGAATATGAGTTGATGTTTAGAATTACATGTCCTATTGAGGATAAATCAAATCCACAGAAAGCTAGAAATTATGCTTTGAAAGCAGAACACCTACTTCTTTTGATAGCATGGTGAACAGTTATTTGCCCTAAATATATGTTAAATGTGCAATATACATTTTTCCTGTTAAATTGATTTTTGTACATGTTTTTTTCCAGTGTTTGCTTTCCTATCTATCTATCTATCTATCTATCTATCTATCTATCTATCTAGATAGATAGATACATAGATATAATAACTCCGTGAAAAAGAAAAGCGTAGAAGCAGGGATCTTCCAAAGCAGCAACTCTTTCATTTTGCATGAAAGGGGCAAACCGCAATTCAGCAAGTACTCTCTAAAACACTCCACACTCAACCACTGCTAGCACAGCAGGCTGCTCTTTTATAATCCCTAACCCTGCAACACTGTAATAACCAGAAGGAGTCCCAGCCAATCAGAAGGCTGCTGGCATAAGTGGTGTTTCTTTCATTACATTCCAGTCAAAGACCATATTCAAACCATGTCCTTGATCATTGCATTGATTCAGCCAGGTCTTTAATTGAAACTACAGTACGTGTTCAATTCAGTCGTTAAGAACCCAGTTGGAACAAGGTCCTTTTATCGAATGGTTTTGAATGCTGGGTTCTGTTGCTGTTGAGTTATCCCTTTTCTCTTAGTCTGCATTTACCTGCTTTGAGCTTGTCTGAAGAATCCTAAGTGCCAGGACTGAACAGCCTTCCTCACTTCATTCAGATCATGTGACAATGTGACTTTTGTGAGACCCCATAATAAATATGTATAGACAGAGACTAGATGGGGCTAAAAAAAGTGACATTTTGACGTTTTGAATGGAATGATGTACTGTCCCAGCACTTAGGATTTCCCAGACAAGCTCAGAATGAATTCCCTCAGAATGATTGCTAACACCATTAAATAGTAAGCTAAAAAACAAAAAAGGAATTCAGATAACAATTGAAGCTACTTACTCAATGTTTGCCTTCTAAGTGCCTGGGATCTTTTGACCACGTTTGGCTTATACCCTATCTGGACTACCTTAATGCAGAATTACCATGTATTTGAACTACATGATAGCCATTCACTTCATTCACATCATGTTTTCAGGCAGTGTGAAGAAGTTATTGTAAGCAATACCATATACAGTGTGTAGTTTAGAGCTCCTGCGTGTTAACAGTTGCACTGCAAAAAGTGGATAGTTGGAAACTTTACAGATAGCTTAGTAGCTCTAAACCCATGTATCTTCTTTACATATAGCCACATTGTATAGCTGTAAACCCATGTATCTTCTTTCTTTATTTATTCCCTCCAATAAAAGGTATAACCCCACCATTTTTTCTGAAGCAGAAAAAAACACAATGGAGAGATTTAGCAATGTCCCCTTTCCTTTTTATGATGTTTGCAATCGTTCAGAGTGCTCCTTATTGCAATCACGCAGATACTATGTAACCAAGGATAGATCAGCAAGAGTGTTGTTGTAGAGGTAAGGGGCCAGTGCCTTTTATAAAAGTAAGAGCCAGTGGTATCTTTTCACTAGATGGCACTGGCTCTCAGCCTTAACAAAGCTACCCCTAAGGTACAATGGTCATCTGTAAAAGGTTAAAAAGGTTAAGCCAAGAAGCTATTCTTAGCTAGCAGGTTCAGAGGCGATATAGAAGAAACAATAGATTCTCAGTAGATAAAAGGCATGTTTGCAAAGTATTTATAAAGGGTTATGTTTGTGGTTATAAAGGGTTTAAGCATTTATAAAGTTTATTATGAATTCAAGTGCCAACAACAGCAACAACACTACAACGCATGAAGTCATTTTAGATTCCTTACAGAAGTCTTTGCTTCTGGCAGTTTTCATGTACAGTATTATCCAATAACTTCTCCACAAGAATCACAGGAAGACACTCAGGCAATACAAATGCACTGCTTCCAATCCTGGTGTGTAAGCAAGGGACAGCTACAGACAGCATCAAGTGTATGAAGAGTCTTCCGTGGGCTTAATGCAGCCTTTAGTTATATGTGCTTCCCTTGTTTTTAATTCAACCAAATCAGTCTTTCGGTTCACCGCCAGGCTGCTGTTGCTAGACTGTCGCTTAACTTATTTGTGTACCATTTTGTCTCTGGGTTTTTGGAATGAAAGTAAATGGCAAAAAGGTTACATGTAATGAAGAATCATAAACCATAAACACTGAGGTTAAGCATCTATGTCTGCATGATGAATAAATATCATGCTTAGACTACAAGACTGTGTAACAGGCATGCATTAATCAATTTTCTTGTTTGTTTACCATCTGGTCAAGACTGGGAATCCATTTAAAAATAGAATTTTCAGTGTTGAAAACCTTTAAAAGTCATGGCTTTAAGTCCTTGTAGACATAGTGATACAGATGGGTGAAGAAGAGGTGTTTTGAGGTGTTGTTCTACAAAAGGATCTGGTCATTGAGGATAAACCATTCCAAGATCTGTAGCTTGATCAAAGCTGCTTGCAGGAAGGGATGGTGGTGGTAGGACTTGGCTGGCTTTCTGTCATGCAGTTCTGTCATGCAGTTCACAATGACTGCTGGTGTCTTCATCATTGACATCTAAAGCAGAACCATCTGGAATGGACAGTGTTGGAGTTAGATGGAGAACTCCATTTAAAATAAGACTACTCCATATTCAAGGTTTCCCTAAGAGCCAGGGGAAATATAATCATTATTTATTATTTCAATGGTTTTAATAATAACCTTTACCTGTTAATATAAAACCCTTGCCACGTGGGGGCACTACAGATTAAATACAAAACCCAATGTATAAAGAAAGAAAACGGTTCAAAAGCAAGAACAAGTAGACAACTGGGATACCTGCAGAGAAGACGGAGGTTAATTGTTACAAAACCTCACAGAGAAACTGCATGTTTTAAATGGTAAAAGGGTAAGTAGGAGGCTGTGTGGTCCAGTGGTTAAAGAAAAGGGCTTGTAGCCAGGAGGTCCCCGGTTCAAATCCCACCTCAGCCACTGACTCATTGTGTGACCCTGAGCAAGTCACTTCACCTCCTTGTGCTCCGTCTTTCGGGTGAGACGTAGTTGTAAGTGACTCTGCATTGTTCATACACCCTAGTCTCTGTAAGTCGCCTTGGATAAAGGCGTCTGCTAAATAAACAAATAATAATAATTTGTTTTTGTATTCGCAAACATCTCATTTCTGTGCTAAAAGCTCGAAAAACAATGATTTGTGTTTATTTTATTTTGAACAGAAAGGAAAGCTAATTATGGTCAGTGCTGGAGCATGGTATCCAAGAGTGATAGAATACAACATACTTTCTTCTGTATGGATTAATTGAGTCATGTACTTGTGCAACTGGCTTGCTTTTCATGAATGCCTACATTGTAGCATTTCATTGTGATCTTCAAATTGATAAAACAGCGCTTAATGCTGTGTCAGCCATAAAGCTGTTCTGTAAAACGGGATTTTTTTTTTTCACTGATGACTTCTCTGATGACTCAAGATTGCAATCTCCACAAGCACCTCTACCTTTATCCCATAACTTCTTAAGTGTGTGAAGTTGTATTGCATTGCCATTCCAAAGATAGCATCGTGAGCAAAGGAAAGAGGCATCTCCCTAGCTGTGTCTTGCTTCTTGGCAGTGGATATCCATAGTGCTCTATGACTCAGAATATAGACTTTGGGTGGTGGGTGGTATGCTTTAGAAACTACAAAGCTCTAGTGGGTTATGCAGATTAGAAGCTCCATGCATCTTCATGGTGAATTGATCATTGTGCCTCATCAGTCATATCTTAAACAAGATTTGGTGAATTGAAATGTAAAAGGCAATGATTGAAGGGTTTCATTTGAAGATACTATATCTGGAACAGAAAGCATATTCAAAATGGTGACTTGCAGTGCTGGGGATATCAGCTATAGTTACTTAGGCATCCATTCACAGTTAATTAGGCTTCATTGAAGATGGAATCTATGAGAAAGACCTAGGAGTTTATGTTGACTCAGAAATGTCTTCATCTAGACATCATGTGGGGAAGCCATAAAAAAGGCCAACAAGATGCTTGGATATATTGTGAGAAGTGTTGAATTTAAATCAAGGGAAGTAATGTTAAAACTTAACAATGCATTAGTAAGACCTCACCTAGAATATTGTGTTCAGTTCTGCTCTAGAAAGAGTGCAAAGAAGAGCAACCAGAATTATCCCGTGTTTAAAAGGCATGTCGTATGCAGACAGGCTAAAAGAATTTAATCTATTCAGTCTTGAACAAAGAAGACTACGCGGGGATCTGATTCAAGCGTTCAAAATCCTAAAAGGTATAGACAATGTCGACCCAGGGGACTTCTTTGACCTGAAAAAAGAAACAAGGACCAGGGGTCACAAATGGAGATAAGATAAAGGGGCATTCAGAACAGAAAATAGGAGGCACATTTTTACACAGATAATTGTGAGGGTCTGGAACCAACTCCCCAGTAATGTTGTTGAAGCTCACACCCTGGGATCCTTCAAGAAGCTGCTTGATGACATTCTGGGATCAATAAGCTACTAACAACCAAACAAGCAAGATGGGCTGAATGGTCTCTCTTTTGTAAACTTTCTTATGTTCTTATGTTCTTATCACATTTCAGACTTATCTTTACTCTGTCCCTAGATCATTTTGGATTTTGTTTCTCACATTAGGAACCAAAAGGCAGACCAATACTGTAGTTTATTTTTCGTATTGCTTGGAGGACTGGCAGTATTAGGTGATGTCACTATGGGATTGAATAACATTACTCTGAAAGATGTGCAGCAAAAACAAAACCATGTAAAACTGTGTATTGAAACAGGACACAGACATTTTCATTAGCTTTAAAATTGCAGTTCTCATTTCAGAATCAATTTTATTTAGAAAAATGCCAATTTAGCAAATATAACTAATGCAAGATGTTCACATTTTTTTCTATTGGAATGTACATGTAGTTGTTTGGGAGGTTAGTTATTGGCAATAACATGGCTATAGCTGTGCTAGAGTTATGACTTTCTCATCTTCATAGTAACTCTATACTATGCTCTCTTTTAAGCTTAACCCTGTTCCAAAGGTGCTTGCACATAAAAAGCCTTAGGTAGGACCCAACTCTATGCTATTTCCAGCAGTGCTGAGAGTCTATTTCCATGGTGTTATTACCAATTTAGAAGCAGGCACTCATATAGGAATGCATTATTATTTCCAGTATGTTTTGGCATGCTGGGGTTCAGTTTTGACGGCTTGCACTATTTCTATTTCTGGATGCCATTTTCCATTATAGGGGGACCTTTGTAATCATGTGATAGTAACTTGCATTAGATGGTGTCAAAGCCTGGAATATGGATTTTGTGTGGTTTGAGTTTGCTTTGAAGTTGACAGGCGCAGTTCTGTTAATGGCCTTGTAGATGGCGGTGTCACGCCAGCAGTTTAAATTGATACTTGTAGGCGAAGAGAATGTGCATTGAACCGTGTGTGTGTGTGTGTGCGTGTGTGTATGTGTAACAGTGTGCGAAACTCAGCTTTGTTGCAGCTTTACTAATGGGACAATGTCATGTTATAAATGCATTTTGTGATATAAATTGGATAACATTGCTGATGTGGAAAGTGTTTCCAGTCCCAATATATACTTTCGATTTCTTTCTTGAAGCCCTTTGCAATAAGACGAAAATGACATCGATTCAGGTTTAAATCTTTAAGTGACAAATGATATTGGTCTTGCACTCGAGCATAAACTGTTAGGGAAAAGCCAAGCAGGATGATCCTGTCAAAGCTCAGACATTCAGTATCATAGGGAGGATCTGTATGCCCTCTCAGGGCTTAAAACTGGCACCAGCCCGGCCCCCAGGTCTGGGTCTGGGTTTCAGAACTCTTTTTTTTGGCACAGTACATCATTGAAATGACCAAGAGCCAGGAGTTTGAACTGATCATATCTCTCATCACAGCATGAAACAGTCACGCTTGTAGGTGTGTGGGTAGGTGTATGAAGGAGTTGAAGGGAGGACCAGTTTATTTAACATCAAGCCCTTGGCCATTGAAATAATATACTGTAGTATGTTATAGTCTTCTGAGCTAAATGAAAAAAAGATATGTTTGTGACCTTGCTGTATCGTCATAGTTACTATGTACAGCATAGTTACTCTTCTGCTCTGCTCTTCTGATTCAAATTCCAATAGTGAAACGGGAAAATAAGTTGCTGCCCTTGTTTTAATGGGAATACACAGTTCCAGGAGTATGTCTCTTTCTGCTACTCAGCAACTTAGCAAGAAAAATGTTTTCCCAAGACCCCCTGCCCCTGTGACCAACTAGAAAGCCAGAGGCAGGTTAAGAATAAGTCTGGTTAAGTAAACTCCCCCTCAACCCCCTCTCTGACAGGTTTCAAGATCAGTGGAGTTAAAAACAGGCCCCCCTACTGTCAAAAACTCTATTGATTTAGTTGCCTTTCCTGAAGCGTATTCCGCAATAGCAAAAAAGACCAGAATGTGCAAGTTCGGTACCAGCTTCTCTTATTTCCAAAAAATATGTACACTTCTCATGTAGGTGTATTTTTTTAAGTTTGTTTTGGGTGGGGTCTTTTTCACTGTCCATTAGCCCAGGGCACCCTTGGCCTCCGTTTTGTTTTGTCTTTGGATCTGTGAGCTCATTAAACCAACAAAAAAAAATCATGTTCAAGAGATATGACATGGCTGAGACTAATTTCAATTAAACATCTTCAGCTTTCTAATCCCTAGTTGAGCATGCTGTTTAAAAAGAAGGGTAGTTGTGAGGAAAAACGGCTACAACAAGATCACATGATAAATTACAATTATTACAAAACAAATCCTGCAATATTTTATCTCCTGGTTTCTACATAAACAATATTAAATGTGGATACACTCAGATCAGTTATTTTGTGATGGAAATATCCAAATCCATGTGTTCAGTGTTCCACCGTAGAACTCTACATAAAGTTGTTAGACTGTTACATTCCAATGAATCAGGTGCAAGTGTTCAGGCGATTTAACCATTGGTCTAGTATATAATAATAAAACCATCCAGGCAGTCTGTCTCTTTATGAATTGTGAAGCATTGACAATCTTCATTACCTTGAAAACCAGCTTGCCATTGTACCCCATATTTAATTGATTTGAGTGGGGGTGGCCAACCCTGGTCCTGGAGAGCTGGAGGGTCTTCTGATTTTCGTTTCCACCCAAGTTCTCAATTTACTTAATTGAACCAGTTATTTTCTTAATTGGAAAACACAATTGTTTTTCCAGGTCTTTAACCAATGGTGATTTAAAGATACCCAGAAAACCTGCAGGATTGTGGCTCGCCAGAACCAGGGTTGGCCATCCCTGTATTTGAGGCTATAATGTTTCTAAGTTACCACATCACCTCACTGTGTGAGATCCCAGAACATGAAAATGGAATGTTCATCCCATTGAATATATTTTGATTAAATACAAAAATGTAGAGTTTAGTTACATGAAATGATATGCTTTAACAAATTGGAAGGATTAGATCATCTATTCTGTACAGCAGTGTTAAGAAACTGTTGGAGGCCGGGGTGCTTATAAGAAGTCAAGAGTGGTCTTGTTCATGTTCTCCAAGGGGAAAATTAGATATGTGTGGGCACTTCAACATTCTTATCAGCTATTATCTGTATGTGTCATAGCGAGAGTTGAATAGTGTATCTGTGTGTCTAGGCATGGCACATTGTATTTGCACAAGCACTGGAGATCCTACCACTAGAGGGCACACTCCCACACTTTGAAAAAACAAACTTTTTTTTTTTTGCTACAATGGTTTGGTTCAGCATCCCTTGAAAACAAAAAAAAAGGATTTTTTTCCCAGATTTTCTGAAAAATGCAATTTTTCTCAGGTGTGTCATTGAGCTTGTAGGGTGAATTGAATTGGAATCGATGAATGAAATGTAGAGAAAGTTTAAAACTGTTAGCGTAAGCTAACCACACATATGGTGTCTGTCTGGATCTGTTTGTCTAAAGTCTGTGCCATGCTTTTGGCTAGAAACTTTGTAAGGCAACCCTTAAAGTGTGGAGTGCTGTAACCGATTCTACACAGATAACTGTATAGAGATATAGACAGATAGATAAATCACAATATCATATATACGTATATATTTATTTGCCGTAGGGTTGAAAAAGAGGGGTACATTTATTTTGCCTTTTTTTCTCTCTGTTGTTGCTTTTGTACTTTTTTAGTTTTTTTTTAATCCCTTGGAGATGCCTTGGCACAAATCACACTATGTAATTTCAATAGAAACAATACATGATAATGGCTTAAATATCCTTGTCTCTGTTCACAGCTGCCTCTAGGTGGAAAGGTGCGCAGTTTGGCAACAGGCAAGATTTGGCTTTTGGTAAAGGAGTCGCCTGTTTTGTAAAATTCCTACATTGTTCTGGAATCCAAAAAATGTGTGACCACTCCTTTTGTCGTCTAGTGAAAGTACATTTTAAGAATATATTCAGTAGTATTCTAGTAAGACTACTCGCTCCAGTTTAATACTGCAAGTGTGTGTGTGTGTGTGTTTGATTGTGCATTTTCTACAGTCTCAGCTGTACCTTCACTTGGCTCCTTCAGTTAGAAAAGTCAATTTCTTTGTTGCTTGTAGTTTTTGTTCATCCCCTTCACATGACACACAGATGACAGGCAGTTTGAAAAAATATATATATATTCAAGATCATTGAAAATTAAAAATGTGCATATTTAACTTTTTCAGTACCATTTAACCAGAAGAAATATTTTCTTAAAAAAAAAAACATTTCTTTGTATCTGTACTGCAATCTACACATTGCACATTAAGCACAGGCTAACTATACTTATCGGCATCTGTAGATACATTTCAGTAAGTAATTGTGATAGCACTACAGGTTTTGTTATCCATCTGTGCCTTTCACATTTAGTGCAACCGACTCATTTGCTTTTCTTCAGGCTGTCGGCAACTGCAGCACTTCAATTGTTTATTTCAGTTTACAGAGACATTTTACACCACTTGACAAATTGAAGCCATCCTTGCATACAGGCATATGATGAAGAGTTGTGGAGCCTTCTTCATTTTCTAATAAAAATGCCTTTTATTTCCATGGGCTCTTGAAGTCTCATACCCACAGAAAACACGTTGCACTACAAACCCCTGTCCTCCACAATTTTACAATCATCCAATTGGGAGCTTAGTACAGTCAGAAGGTCATTAGCTGGTATCAACTTCCAACATTTTGTTTATTTTTTATTACAAAATCATATTTAAAATGCTGTTTTCGTACACAATACATAATCAGCAGTAACTATTTACCTTTCTCCATGCAACCCTCCCAGTGGATATGGTATTTCTTACAGATGTATTTCATACATCTATTTGGGGCTGCAGGGGGCACAGACTAATGGTTACCCTCTGGTGTACCAGCTGTGGAGAAAAGTCATTGATGTGATGACTGAAACAGAACATTTTGAGCTGTGATTCAGATCCATAACAAGCTTGTACATAACAACCAAACAGCTGCGATTCAGAAGAAAGTTGGATAGCCAACAGGCACGTTTTGGCTTCTTGTAAAAGATGAGCCTGTTTTTTTTAATTCCCACATTTGTTCTGTTATCCAAAAAATGTGTGACAGCTGTATTTGCCATCTAGTGAAAGTACATTTGAGAATATATTTACCAGTGTAATAGTAAGACTATTTGCTCCAGTTTAATACTTCAAGTATGTGTTTACTTGTGCATTTTCCACGTATCTTTACTTGGCTCCTTCTGTTAGAAAAGTCAATTTCTTTATTGCTGCAGTTTTGTTAATTCCCTTTATATATATATATATATATATATATATATATATATATATATATATATATATATATATACACTACCGTTCAAGTTTGGGGTCACTTAGAAATTTCCTTGTTTTCCATGAAAACATACATGAAATGAGTTTGAATAGGAAATATAGCAAAATGAATAGGAAATACAGTCATTGACAAGGTTAGAAATAATGATTTTTAATTGAAATAATAATTGTGTCCTTCAAACTTTGCTTTCGTCAAAGAATCCTCCATTTGCAGCAATTACAGCCTTGCAGACCTTTGGCATTCTAGTTGTCAATTTGTTGAGGTAATCTGAAAAGATTTCACCCCATGCTTCCTGAAGCACCTCCCACAAGTTGGATTGGCTTGATGGGCACTTCTTACGTACCATACGGTCAAGCTGCTCCCACAACAGCTCAATAGGGTTGAGATCCGGTGACTGTGCTGGCCACTCCATTATAGACAGAATACCAGCTGACTGCTTCTTCCCTAAATAGTTCTTGCATAGTTTGGAGCTGTGCTTTCGGTCATTTCCCTTTTGTACGAGGAAATTGGCTCCAATCAAGCGCCGTCCACAGGGTATGGCATGGCGTTGCAAAATAGAGTGATAGCCTTCCTTCTTTAAGATCCCTTTTACCCTGTACAAATCTCCCACTTTACCACCACCAAAGCACCCCCAGACCATCACATTGCCTCCACCATGCTTGACAGATGGCGTCAAGCACTCCTCCAGCATCTTTTCATTTGGTCTGCGTCTCACGAATGTTCTTCTTTGTGATCCGAACACCTCAAACTTAGATTCGATCTGTCCATAACACTTTTTCCAATCTTCCTCTGTCCAGTGTCTGTGTTCTTTTGCCCATCTTAATCTTTTCTTTTTATTGGCCAGTCTGAGATATGGCTTTTCTTTGCAACTCTGCCTAGCCAGCATCCCGGAGTCACCTCTTCACTGTTGACGTTGAGACTGGTGTTTTTGGGTACTATTTAATGAAGCTGCCAGTTGAGGACCTGTGAGGCGTCTGTTTCTCAAACTAGACACTCTAATGTATTTGTCCTCTTGCTCAGTTGTGCACCGGGGCCTCCCACTCCTCTTTCTGTTCTGGTTAGAGCCAGTTTGGCGCTGTTCTGTGAAGGGAGTAGTACACAGCGTTGTGCGAGATCTTCAGTTTCTTGGCAATTTCGCATGGAATAGCCTTCATTTCTCAGAACAAGAATAGACTGACGAGTTTCAGAAGAAAGTTCTTTGTTTCTGGCCATTTTGAGCCTGTAATCGAACCCACAATTGCTGATGCTCCAGATACTCAACTAGTCTAAAGAAGGCCAGTTTTATTGCTTCTTTAATCAGCACAACAGTTTTCAGCTTTGCTAACATAATTGCAAAAGGGTTTTCTAATGATTAATTAGCCTTTTAAAATGATAAACTTGGATTAGCAAACACAGCGTGCCATTGGAACACAGGACTGATGGTTGCTGATAATGGGCCTCTGTACGCCTATGTAGATATTCCATTACAAATCAGCCGTTTCGAGCTACAATAGTCATTTACAACATTAACGTCTAATATAAAGTGGTTCATGATATAAACCGAGTTTCACGTTTGCCTATGACAGCACATTACGAGTGTGTGAGAAAGAAATAAAGAAAACGAGCAGTGAATTAAAGAGCAGTGTTTTAATACTGTGCATTTAGGTGTTCTTTACATTTAAACATGTACATGTTAAATGCATGTACTGTAGTTTACTACAGGACAAGTATGTTTTGTATCATTAACTGGAACAAAACACTTAGTGTCATTATCTAAAAAAAGACATGAATTGTCGACTGATGAGAGCTGTCAATTAGGGATTGCTCTTAGGGTTACCAGATAGCAAGAGTCAAAAATCGGGACACTTTCCGTTGGTGAGGGGAGGAAAGAAACCTTGTGAACTACTGCACAACGCAAGTGACGCAAACTACGTATCTTTCTTCTGTAGATAGGCCATTTTTATTCCTTCACCTTCCTGTGTGCATTGCACTTAGGTAAAAACAAAAAATTAGAGAAAAGTAATAAAAAAAATAAAAAAATACTCCAAAGCGGTTAAACTTTCTTGTTTACTGTTCAAAGGAGAACAGTGTTTTAATCAGCTTATCAGTGCGTCTGTACTGGCTTTTTTGTGACCTGTACTATACAGTAGGGGGTGGGACAAAGTCAGTGCTGCATTGTTTTGATTTAGGTTGCTAAAATCTAGTTTTCAGTATTAGATGTAAAATACCAAAAATGGACGACAAAGCAAAACAAGCAAAGTATATTTTGGCTGAGGATCGTGTCAAGACATTTCCCAAAGAAACTGAACATGCAGATGGAGGTAATTGTTTTGCACATCTTGTAATGTGACTTAAAGAAAATTCGATCGATCGCTATAACTTCAGAATCACACATTAAACAAAAGGCTGCTACAGAGGCTGCTGAACAGAACGTAAAACAAACAACAGCTTTCAGAAAACAAACTGGAAAGTCAGCGCAGATAAAAAAAGTATTCCTGTGTTGGTTGTACCCAAGTTAAATCAGCACTACAGGTACAAACAAGCACAGCTGCCTCGGTTCAAACAACCTGCTGTTTACTTTTTAAACGCTGTTAGAATTTTAGACCTGAATAGGCACGTTTTCTTTGTTTTGACTTGGTACTGATAAAAAATAATTTCCTGGAATGGAACATGACAATATATATATATATATATATATATATATATATATATAATCAGCCTTTGCAAGTTTTCAACCCCCGCCCCATTCTGCAGTCAAACACAAAATGCAACAGAGGGGGGGTCTATTTAAAGGTACTATTGAAATATGACATACAGAAATACCCTTTCAAAACGATACCTTTTTGGTGTGATATTCACATATTTGTCCTACAACTAAAAGAGAGAATCAGCATTGTGACATCATTGTGACATCTCTTCCATGTGATCACAAGCTGTCCGACACAAGACCATTTCTGATGATCGCATCACACTGACATCTGTAACCATAATGCACTATAAATACCCTAGTTTAGCTAATACAGAGTCTTATGGTATGAAGTTGCATAAGGATTGGAAAGCCCCATGTAAGCTCAAGGCAATGTGCCAGAGCACACTGAGAAAGAATCCGGCCCCTTGAAATAAAAGCAAACCTTATATAGGCCCGGAGCGGGTGACCTTAACTGTGCGTGCTGGCACTGCGGCCTGCCATATGCTTGACATAAGTCATGAATACAGGCAGCATGCTAAAACCTCTGCAGGTGCTTGTAATAGTGAGGTGCTTTTTGGCAAACTTGACGAGCATTCATGTTCTTCTTAGTGAGCAATGTTTTCCGCCTTGGTACTCTGCCATGAATCCCATTTTTGCCCAGTGTCTTTCTGATGGTGGAGTCATGAACATTGACCTTAGCCGAGGCGAGAGAGGCGAGAGAGGCCTGCAGATCCCTAGATGTTGTTCTAGGGTTCTTTGTGACTTCCTGGACGATTTTACACCTTGCTCTTGGAGAGATTTTGGCAGGACGGCCACTCCTGGGAAGATTCACTAATGTCCCAAACTTTCTCCATTTGGACAATATGGCTCTGACTGTGGTTTGGTGGAGCCCCAGAGTCTTAGAAATGGCTTTGTAACCCTTTCCAGACTGATAGGCATCAACAACTTTTTTCCGGAGGTCTTCAGGAATTTCTTTTGTTCGTGGCATGATGTGCCTCTAGAACCTGTGTGTTGACTTCACTCTGATAGTAAGGGCCAAAGTTAGTCAGATTTATATTGGGCAGGGCTGGCCCAAATCAGGCCTCGTTGTTAACCAAAGTACTCAAACAGCTGACCCTAATTATCCCTTTAATTGGGTTGAGTTAACTAGGGGGGCAATAACTTTTTTCACACCTGAAGATTGCATGTTTGATTACCTTGCACACCAAACAAATGAAAGAAGCACCAAACTTTGGTGTCATTTTTTCTCTCAGACTCCCTCTATATACTACTGCAACCCACAAAAAATCTGACCAAATACAATGTGAAAAATGTGTAAAAATGCAGAAAATCAGACAGGGCAAATACTTTTTCACGGCACTGTATGTTTTCTTTAATATTTAACTGTTTTAAATTTATTTTTTATATTTTCTCTCATTCTCTATATTGGTTTTGCTTAGATTAGTATTCCGGTTTAAGACCACTAAAAATGATGCATTTCAAAGTGAGCTAGTTTTAGAAATGGCCACTAGGGACGCACATTACTGCCCCCGTGGCAACTGTGAGTTGGGAAATGGAAGCTCAACTCTTCCTTAATAGCAGTACCTCTATAGAAGTTTACTGTGCCATATATATATATATATATATATATATATATATATATATATATATATATATATATATATATATATATATATATATATATATATATATATATATATATATATACAGTGCCTTGCATAAGTATTCACCCCCATTGGACTTTTCCACATTTTGTAGTGTTACAACCTGGAATTAAAATTGATTTAATTAGGATTTTTTTGTCACTGATCTACACAAAATAGTCAATAATGTCGAAGTGGGGAAAAAAATCTACATATTTTTCAAAATTATTTACAAATGAAAAACTGAAAAGTCTTGATTGCATAAGTATTCACCCCCTTTGCTGTGACACCCCAAAATAAGCTCTGGTGCAACCAATTGCCTTCAGAAGTCACATAATTAGTTGAATGGAGTCCACCTGTGTGCAATTACAGTGTCACATGATCTCAGATTAAATACACCTGTTTCTGGAAGGCCCCAGAGTTTGTTAGAGAGCATATCTAAACAAACAGCATCATGAAGACCAAGGAGCTATCAAAACAAGTCTGGGATAAAGTTCTGGAGAAGCACCAATCAGGGTTGGGTTATAGAAAAATATCCCAAACTTTGAACATCCCCCGGAGCACCGTTAAATCCATTATTAAAAAATGGTAAGAATATGGCACAACCGCGACTCTGCCTAGAGAAGGCCGTCCACCAAAACTCAGTGACCAGGTAAGGAGGGCATTAGTCAGAGAAGCAACCAAGAGGCCAATGGTAACTCTGAAGGAGTTGGAGAGATCCACAGCTGAGATGGGAGAAACCGTCCATGGGACAACTATAACCCTGACGCTCCACAAAGCTGGGCTTTATGGAAGAGTTGCGAGAAGAAAGCCATTGCTGAAAAAAATCCATATCAAATCCTGTTCGGTTTTTGCCAAAAGGCATGTGGGAGACACAGCAAACATGTGGAAAAAGGTTCTCTGGTCTGATGAGACCAAAACTGAACTTTTTGGCCTTAGCGCAAAACGCTATGTGTGGCGCAAAGCCAACACTGCTCATCACCCTGAGAACACCATCCCCACGGTGAAGCATGGTGGTGGCAGCATCATGTTATGGGGATGGTTTTCATCGGCAGGGACTGGGAAACTGGTCAGGATTGAGGGCAAGACGGATGGAGCCAAATACAGAGAAATTCTAGAGGAAAACCTGTTTCAGTCTGCAAGAGACCTGGGACTGGGGTGGAGGTTCACCTTCCAGCAGGACAATGACCCTAAACACACAGCCAAAGCTACACTGGAGTGGTTTAAAAACAAGAACCTGAATGTCTCAGAATGGCCCAGTCAAAGCCCAGACCTCAATCTGATTGAGAATCTGTGGCAAGACTTGAAAATTGCTGTTCACCAACGGTCCCCATCCAACTTGACAGAGCTTGAGCAATTTTGCCAAGAAGAATGGGCAAAAATTGCAGGATCCAGATGTGAAAAGCTGGTAGAGACTTACCCAAAAAGACTCACAGCTGTAATTGCTGCCAAAGGTGCTTCTACCAAGTATTGACTCAGGGGGGTGAATACTTATTGAACCAACAAATGTCTTTTTTTTTGTTTAATTAACTTTTGTGTCACAATTAAAAATATTTTGCACATTCAAAGTGTTAAGTATGCTGTGTAAATCAAATGGTAAAAATCCCAATTAAATCCATTTTAATTCCAAATTGTAACACTAGAAAATGTGGAAAAGTCCAAGGGGGGTGAATACTTATGCAAGGCACTGTATATGCCAGAAAAAAAAAAGCTACAGTGGCCCTGAACTGCAAAACACAAATACAAATCGAAAAACGCAAATACAAATCACAAAACGCAAATACAAATCACAAAACACATACAAAAAGCCCACAATGCAATGGAGTAATGATTGAGGCCACTCCTCCAGATACCCCAGCACAGTGTCCAACTCTCCACCTGTTTTTGGAGTCTTTAGTAACTTTAGTTGGTCGTGGTATATCTCTGTGTTATAATTCGTATCACAACGGTAAGTGTCATGTTTTTCCACAAATGAGTTTTGTGTACAGTTATACTAGCGGTTAAAAACTACTATTTTAGTTAGACCACATTTGACTTGTTTTTTTGTAGCTCAAAAAAGTTTGGCTTCGATGCCTGTGAATTTCTAGTTGTTTTCAAAAAGCATCGTAAGTATTTTGCACGATGACATTGAAGTTTGTGCAGTTTCAACGGGCAAAGATCATATAAGTGCACTTCTAAGTTGTTTTTTTTATATATACCACAGACAACCAACTTATAACACTAGTAGTACACTAATCTTTCTGTTTGCACCCCGGCACCTCTTTACAAATTAAGCGCTGCTAATTTTCAGATATTTAAATGAAATTATAGCTTTGCAGGACAAATTCAATTTTAAGCACGCCTATTGTAAAAAAAAAAAAGTGCAAGATATTTGGGTTTAAAACGTAAAAAAGGCCTAGAACAGAAAGATGGTTTAACAGGTGTTGATATATCAACATACGATGTAATACTAATAGTCTACTTGATGCATTTTGTAAAACAGAATTATCACAAAATGAGACCGAGCTTGTACTTGCGTAAAGTTCAGTTAATGGCTACTTTTACAACAGAAAACACAGCCATACCTTTATTTTCTCTATAATACAATATCATACTATCATGGAAAAAAACTACCTATTTCGTTTAAAAAAAAAGAAGTAATTTGAATGCTGTATTTCTATGGATAAATGAATGCAATAAAAGAAGTACGTCAAATATTGAAGCAGGTTATATATTTATATTCTACTGGTTATTTAAAGTTTGCAACAACAATACTATTACACTACTACGATGACTACAAGTACTAAAAATGATGAGCTTGTTATCTGAATGTTGGGTAGTGAGTCATTTAATTTACTTCAAAACAAATTAAATGTTTGTTTTGTAAAATAAACAAAAAAGAAAATGACCTATAGCAGTGGTTCTCAATCAGGTGGTCCATGGAAAGTTTACATAATTACAGAAAGCAAGCGGCAGCATAGTTTATAGTTCCCATTGCAAACCCCAAATTTAAAAACTCAGCTACGGAAGCAGGAATAAAATGCATGCATGCAGAATATCTCCAAGTTAAATATATATACCACCCAATCAATATATCACGTGTGTCGGGGTCCAATATAAATCTGCTATATATTGAGGGCTGTGATATAGCGAGAGACCCATGGAAAAAAAAATAGGCTAATAACAAATACTGTACAATCACACCCTCATTTTATCAGGGGAATCAGGGTCCAATATAAGTCCCCTAAGCAAACCGCTTTTTCTCATTTTTCATACAGCTCGACGTCTCGGTGCTTCGGCCCTGTCGATGCTCCAGAGCTAAGCACCCACCCACTTTCCACCCTCGCACGTCCTGCAGGAGGAAATTGCCTCTGCAGGACAAACACATCCTGTGTGTGAGGCATCGAGCACGATTCTGCTGCCTTTGCAGACAGGTCATCCTGCTCTTTTTGTACTGGGTCCAAGGAGAGCACCCTGAAAAAAAGAATAGCGCTTTTCTCAAACAAGAACCCTACAGCCAGCCTAGGAGAGCTGTCATCGGTCTCGGAATCCCAGGCCTCCCCTCCCCACCCTCGAGGGGCAGGAAGAGATCTAGAAATGCGGACCAGGCGAGGGATATTGCCGAGTTAAAGGGCCAAATGGCCCAAATACTCGAGCACCTGAGCAGGCAGCAGGCAGAGCTTCTCGCAGTTTCGGGCACCTTGCTGCAGAATTCAGGGTTCCAGGGGCAAGCCCTGGGCTGAAGCCTGGCGGGCTTAGTGGTGGCACACAGACAGCTCTGGCTGTCCTAAGCGAGGGTCTCGGATGCAGACAAGTCCACATTACTAGATGCGCCTATCTCCCTTGGCCATACATTCCGACCAGCGGTAGAAGAGATCTTGCAACGCTGTCTCAGAGAGCGAGAGGCGAGAGGCAGGTAGCTGCAATGCTCCCCTCCCATGCAACAGATCATGATCATGCAACAGTCTAACCAAGATCATGCAACAGTCTAACCAAGATCATGCAACAGTCAAACCAAGATCATGCAACAGTCTCTTGACACAGGGGTTCTACCGACAGACTGGAAAATAGCAAACGTAATACCGATCCACAAAAAGGGAGACAAAATCGAACCAGATATAAGCCTGACTTCTATTATATGTAAACTTATGGAAACTATACTAAGATCTAAAATGGAAAATTACCTATATGGTAACAATATCCTGGGAGACAGTCAGCATGGTTTTAGGCAAGGGAGATCGTGTCTAACTAACCTGCTTGACTTTTTTGAGGTTGCAACATTGACAATGGATAATTGCAAAGCATACAACATGGTTTATTTAGATTTCCAGAAAGCTTTTGACAATGTCCCGCATAAAAGATTAATTCTCAAACTGAGAGCAGCCCCAGCAGGGGTCCTGAAGCTTGCGGCCTCAGACCCACCTGTTCGCACAACACCATCTGCACTACTGACGCAGATGCACCTCAGACTCCTGAGTGCTCACCACCGTACACACCGGCTATGCAGTGCAGTTCCACTCGGGACGACCCTCTCCAGGACTTGGCCCTCAAACGAGATAGAAACACTACTTCAAAAATAAGCCATCCGTCTCGTAGAACAGACCTCTCAAAGAGAGGGGTTCTACTCAAGGTATTTCTTGGTGCTAAAAAAAGGACGGCGACCTTCACCCCATCCTAGACCTGAGACACCTCAGTTCTTGAGGGAGAGGAGGTTCCAGATGGTCACACATAGCCACATCTTCCAGTCTGTCTGGCCGGGCAACTGGTTTACAACAGTGGACCTGAAGGATGCATATTTTTCACATTCCTATCCCTCCAGCGCACAGGAAATATCTCCACTTTGCCTTTCAGGGGAACGTCTTTGATTTCTCTGTGCTGCCATTTGACCTCTCCTTAACCCCACGTTTTCAAAGTGCATGGATGCCATCCTAGGTCCCTTGTGGCTGCAATGGATCAGGGTGACGAATTACCTGGATGACTGGTTGATTTGTTCCCAGTCCCAGGAAGGAGCAGTGGCCCACACAGTGATTGTGACGGAGCATCTGTCGAGGCTGGGTCTCACCCTCAACGATGCAAAAAGCCAATTAACACCTGTGGGGAGTGCGGTCTATTTGGGTCTCTGGCTGGATTCCCTTGCAATGTGAGCCTACCTGTCGTACAACAGGGTAGCTGCTATTCGTAACTGCCTGGCCCTGTTTCAACCAGGGTCCACTGTGCAACTAGTGTTGTGCCAGAAACTACTGGGTCTGATGGCCGCAGCGTCCTCAGCCATTCAACTGGGATTGCTTCACATGCGCCCGCTTCAAGCGTGGCTTAATGCCTTTCGACTACACCCCAAGCGCGACAGACACCGTCGGCTGACAGTGTCTCATCTGTGCTGGAAAGCGCTACACTGGTGGAGGCAAGCACCTCACTTGAGCGAAGGCGAGGGATCCACTAGGCTGCGGAGATCCACTAGGCGTCGATGCCCTAGAGCACGAATGGCCCAAAGTGCCTTTATAAGCTTTCCTGCCTATACCGCTGCTCCCTGCCTTCCTCAAGAAGGTCAGGAGAGAGAGAGCAACAGTCCTGGTGGCCCCCAGATGGCCCAGGAAAACCTGGTTTTCGAACTTCTGTCAGCTGCTGCAAGGCCATCCCTGGGAGATCCCGCTGTGCATGGATCTCCTCAATCGGACGAAAGGCACCCTCTGGCACCCAGAACCAGGCTGACTCCAACTGTGGGTCTGGCCCCTGAACGGGACCATCTGTCTGCCCTAAGGCTCTCAGACGCAGTAGTGAGTACACTGCAGAACGCTAGGGCCTCTTCCACAAGAGCGTTGAATGCTTATAAGTGGAAATATTTTCAAAACTGGTGCATGGCCAGAGGCCATGATCCCGTGTATTGCCCAATAACAGTTTTTTTACAGTTTCTTCAAGATCTACTAGAGGTGGGTAAATCCCCCTCTACATTGAAAGTGTACCTAGCAGCCATATCTGCTTGCCATGTTCCCATCGACTCAGTATCCCCCTGCGCTCATATTCTGGCGACCCATTTTCTAAAGGGTGCTCGGCGGTTACGACCTCCTATAAAGGACGTCCTCCCCAAATGGAATCTAGACATGGTACTGGAGGCTCTCACAAAGGTCCCATTTGAGCCCATAGATACCATAGAGCTGAAATATCTCTCTGTGAAGACAGCCTTTCTATTAGCTATCACCTCTGCTAAGCGGGTCAGTGAGTTACAGGCACTGTCTGTGCACAGTTCCTGTATGCGCGTTTGGGATGATGGAAACAGGGAATCGAACCCTGCTTTCCTCCCTTAGGTGATTACAGCTTTTCACTTGAATCAGTCAGTGGAACTAGAGGCTTTCTATCCCCCTCCCTTTGCGGAGGAGTCAGATAGGAGATTAAATTCCCTGTGCCCAGTCGGCATTGAGATGCTATGTGAATAGAACGAGAGCGCTGCATCAGTCTAACCAGCTCTTCATTTGCCATGGTGAACGGACCTGAGGTGAAGCCCTCTCTAAGCAGCTACTGTCCCACTGGATTGTGGACACAGTTTTGACTGCGTTTACTAATGCCGAACTACCCCCTCCCGGGAGGGTGGCTGCGCATTCTACCAGAGGTGTGGCTACGTCGTGGGCCCTCTTCAGAGGTGCCTAATTGACAGATATATGTACTGCGGCTAGCTGGACTATCCTGCATACATTTACCAGGTTCTACCGACTTAATGTTGTAGATCCCGCTATGCCTTTAATAGACACTAGGGTCTTTGAGGTTGCACGTTCACACCACCAACACTAGATGGCGGTAGCGAGATGTCCCTCAGATGCTGTCCACTCATTCTCCTAACCGATGGCGCTGGTATACTTTCCCAAAAGTATTCAATTTGGTGTCATCTTTGAATAAAAGGGAACGATAGGTTACGGATGTAACCCCGGTTCCCTGAAAGAGAAGATGACCGCCAACCTTGTGAGGTTGCATCACTCGCATTACTAATTTTAAAAGGCTTACAAAACTTGAAAATGTCGCCTAATTTACTTTTTTTTGCAGCCAACACATTTACAGAACATTGATACATTCTTAAAGATGGTTTCAATAGCGACTCAAGTTTCAATGTTTGAATGCCGTTTGACCTTTGATGTAGCGCAAATACTTCCAAGGTCAACCCAAGGATATTCTATGTAATAGAATAGAAATAAATGGAATATCTTTGTTTAGCTGTACCTGAGAAAATGCAGTGAAAACGAGCAGCCATATTTAGCTGGAAACGAGGTATTCTCAGCACAGTAATAATCTTTTAGTTTTGGTTTGAAGACAGCAGGAGCATAGCCTGTTTTTTCCTTTCTTTTTTTGTATTTGCTTGAGAGGCACCCTTATGAGTGTATGTAGTATACAGACGAACTGTGTTTTAGAAACAGACGTTTTGTATTTGTGCTTGTAGCTTTTCTGTTTTACTTTATAAAATACAGTTACTACAGTTACTATTATAATAATTATATTCTATCTATCATTTTGTGTAAATAAATGATTTTTAAACCTTTATTTTTACTTTATATTGCTGCACTTTTTTGGTTGGTACTGTATGTATATGTTTTTTCACACTATCTCACCGGACATGGGTCCCAGAAAATGATCTGACAACTCAGGTTTGTCGCAATGTTTTATAGTAATGTAAATATTATCAGCGCTTGTAATCAGGAGGTCCCCTTTTCAATTCCCACCTCAGCCACTGACTCATTGTGTGACCCTGAGCAAGTCACTTAACCTCCTTGTGCTCCGTCTTTCGGGTGAGACGTAATTGTAAGTGACTCTGCAGCTGAGGCATAGTTCACACACCCTAGTCTCTGTAAGTCGCCTTGGATAAAGGCGTCTGCTAAATAAACAAATAATTAAAATGTGCCAGAATTCTTGTAATGTGTGTAAAAAAAAAAACTAAACTATTATATTATGCTGTCAAGTGTAAAAAAAAAAGTTACAGGGTTGTATTTTGTCCCTTGTGTAATTGGTCCGGTATGAAACACATGAATTACACAATGTTCTGTTAATTTATTTAGTCAGTTCTTTCAGTTCTAAAGTTTGTTTGAACTTGGTGTTGTGCAGCTCCCTATTGTTCCCCCTTGTTTGGAAATTCTGGCAGAGCCTTCAGAGTGCCAGTTGTTCGCCAATAATGATAGTTTTGGATATAAATACTGCAATGGCATTAGCACAAACACGCTCTGCATGATTGAACATGGAATAAGGATAAGTCAGCCTTAAAGCAATTGTAGCTAACAAAAAAACCAGCATTAATCTTACTGTGACAGGATGACAGAGGTTGAGACTCAGAGACAGTGTGGAAAGTTCAAGAATAAAGCTTTTAATATAAAAAAAATACAAAATAAACCGGCACGAGGGACAAACAAAAAGGTTTCAAAACACAGACAAGAAACACAAAACAAAACTTACAAAAATAAGTCTTCCAGGCTGGGCGTTGCCTTCACTGGATTAAAAAATGAAAAGAACAGCACACACAAAAACACTCTTGCTTCCTCTCCTTCTAGAACTCTCCCCTCAATGGGAGGCTGAGGCCTCCTTTTATGCCAGGTGACTGGGTGTTAATTGCATAATTAATTGATTGATTGCTCCCACCTGACACAATCAACCTTGGCAGGGAGGAGAATTTAACTCCATCCCTGCCAGTATTTCCAAGGGCAGAGCCCTGTTCTGCCACACTTACCTGTTGAGCACTTACATTTGTTATAGAGGTCTCAAAGAAAGAAACGCAGTAAACCTGGAATCTGGCATTACACTAGGTTAAAGGAATCTCTGTTCTCCGGAAATGCTTTGAGATAGGGTTGAACATCCTTGGTCATTTGACCTGGAGAGGGAAATTGCCCCCAGCCCTGCTTATATTGATATACCAATATAGCTTAAAGTATAATACAAAGAACAAGCCCATATAGTTCTCCTTTTACACAGTACATTTCTACTGATGCTTACAGTGTTAGTACAACACAAAGTTTAGCTCTGGTCTTTTAAACTTGCCACAAAAGGGAATCAGCTTGTGGATAACGTCAACTAGGAAAGTCTAGTAAAAAGAAAATATTTCCTTGCTGATTTCAACAAATAGATGCTTCCTGTTGTTCAAAACAGTGCTGCTCTGGGGGTGGTGTGGTATCAGGATACAAGCCAGATCAGGCAGCTCATCCAATCATTTCAGCACAGGCTGGCAATGATTCATGGAGTCTGTCATCTTAAAAGGACTAAAGTTCTGATGTCCACATCATACAGTTGCCTGTGATATTTCCCCTCTTTTGTTCATAGTCGGACAGAGAACACAAATGAGTTTAGCTTTACCAGTTGGTGACCCCTGCCCCCCACCACCACCACCACCACCACTACAAGCAATATTTAGGCACATTGGTAGCATTAGGAAGTTCAAAGAGCAGTGTACCAGACCTGCTCTTTTGATAGGGGACTGTACATAACAGAGCTTTGTTACTTCGGGCTTAACCTAACCACTTGATAAAACAAGAAATAAAAGCCAAATGCTGCCCTGTTTCATGTGAAACACATTGGTGCAGGCGTTTTACTGCAATTCACCCCTTGACAAAATATACTGCGAACATAAAGGAAGCTGTGCTGTTGAGCTGTGTGACTGGTACACAACCCTTGATAAAGGTTCTATCACTGTACTTTCAAGGCAAGCCCATCGATTTTCCAGTTTTTGGAGTCAAGCCTGTGCCACCTGACCCTGGAGTGCAAGGATCTTCAATAACAACATGTTGCCCATAGTAGCTGTTGAGATGAGAGAGCGACTGAACACTTGCTTGATGACTGGCGCTTTGCTCATCAGTGTCAATCTCGCCCTGCGTCTGACTCCACGCTGTTACTTATTCCTGTGTATACAAGCAGGAAAGGTCAATGGAGTTCTCTGCTTAAGTAATGAAACATCTAAATGTATCAATGTCTAGGGAAGAGATCAATAAATCTTTATGTAGCCACTGAAAAGCTCAGCAAGAAATTGTGTTTTGTGAGTTAAATATCAATCCGCCCCCCTTTAATTTCTGAAACAGGCTTTGAACTGTGTAGAAGTGCACTGAAACAGACTGCTTGCACTGATTTTTAAATTATGCACAAAGTATTGCTTTGTAGCAGTTTAAATACTTATTCCATATGGGGCATTGGTATACAACAGTGTTGTCAAAGGAGGTTATTTAAGAGTGAATTGGTACTGGTATTAAATATCACAGTTATTGTAACTAAATATTATTGTTCAGAATCTCTTTGCATTTTATATTCTTATATTATATTGTTCAGAATCTCTTTGCATTTTATATTCTTATATTATATTGTTCAGAATCTCTTTGCATTTTATATTCTTATTTTATATTCAGCCGATGGTGTCTGTCGCACTTCGGATGTTCTTGAGTAGAACCCCTCTCCGGAGGTGGGGTCAAAAAGACAAATGGCTCGCTTGCACAGCAAGGCAGCCACTTCTTTTTGGAGTACCAAGACTTGAAGAGGGTCTGTCACGGATGTATCCGTGACCCCTCGAAAGGGAGGAGGCTACAAAACGGAACTGTAGCGCGTAACCATTGTGCACAGTAGAGAGCACCCAGGAGGAGACTTACAGTTGTATACAAAAAATACATAAAGAATTACAATACAGTACAATTACAAGATATAAGATTAAAAAAATACAATGACTTCAATCCTAATAAGAGCAAATACAAAACACAGTACGATTTGATATCGGGGCAGTTCAAGAGCAGATAACAGTGTTGATAGTTACATCAGTTAGATATGAGTGCAAGTGAAATACAAAATACTACAAATTAGTTTAAGTGCTGGATTAAATACAATAAAATAGGAAGCAGATAAGTGGAAGTTAAAGTGCATTAAAGGCAGAGTGCTATATAGTCCAGAAGGGAACAGTTGAGTTTTACAGGTGTTGTCTGAAGAGGTGTGCCTTGAGGAGTTGCTGGAAGGTGGTCAGGGACTGGGCAGTCCTGACTTCCATAGGAAGGTCGTTCCACCACTGCGGGGTGAGGGTGGAGAAGGAGCGGACGCTGGAGGCAGGGGAGCGTAGAGGTCGGGTGAGGGTGTAGGGAGAGATGAGGGTCTGGAGGTAGCTGGGAGCAGTCTTGTCAAGGCATGGGTAGGCGAGTACAAGAATCTTGAACTGGATATGAGCGGTGATCGGGAGCCAGTGGAATGAGCAGAGCAGTGGAGTAGCGAGGCAGAGAGAACACCAGACGAGCAGCAGAGTTCTGGATGAGCTGGAGCAGACGAGTGGCAGACGCAGGGAGGCCGGCCAGGAGAGAGTTGCAGTAGTATAGGCGCAATATTACCAGGGCCTGAACGAGGAGTTGCGTGGAGTAGTTGGTGAGAAAGGGTCGGATTCTTCGTATGTTGATCAAGAAGAAACGGCAGATGCGTGCTAGAGTGGAGATGTGCTGGGAGTAGGAGAGGCAGGGGTGCAGGGTTACTCCGAGGTTCTTGGCTGAGGAGGAGGGAGAGAGCATGGTAGATTACAGATGAATGGAGATAGGGGGAAGATGAGGAGGGGAAGAAAAGGAGGTCAGATTTAGAGAGGTTGAGTTTGAGGTGATGTAAGTGCATCCAAGAGGAGATAGCAGACAGACAGGTAGGGGCACAGGAGGGGATGGTGGGGTGAGAGGGGGGAAGGAGAGGAAGATCTGAGCATCATCAGCATAGAAATGGTATGAGAAACCATAGGATGCGATTAGGGGGCCCATGGAGCGGGTGTAGAGAGAGAACAGGAGAGGACCCAAGGCTGATACTTGGGGGACTCCTTTTGAGAGAGGGTGGAGGTGTGGAGGTTGAGCTGTGCCACATTACCTGGTAGGTGCGGTCGGAGAGGTGGGAGGAGAACCAGGCCACAGCATTGCCAGAGATTCCAAGGTCAGCGAGAGAGGATAGTAGGATAGAGTGATCGACAGTGTCAAAGGCTGAAGAGAGATCGAGGAGAATTAGGACAGAGGAGAGAGAGGCAGCACAGGCAGAGTTTAGCGAGTTAGTGACAGACAGGAGAGCAGTTTCAGTGGAGTGAACAGAGCGGAAGCCAGATTGGAGAGGGTCGAGCAGAGAGTGGTTAGACAGGAAAGCAGAGAGCTGGCAGTCTACTGCCCGCTCGAGGGTTTTAGAGAGGGTAAGAGGGATACAGGGTGGTAGTTCTGGAGGAGGTGGGATCAAGGGTAGGTTTTTAAGGAGGGAGTGATAGAGGCTTGTTTGAAGGCAGAGGGAAAGAGGCCAGAGAGGAGAGAGGTGTTGAGAAGGGAGGAGATGAAGGGGAGTAGAGCAGGAGCAGCAGCAGCAGCAGCAGCTTGAAAGAGGTGAGTGGGGAGGGGTTCCAGGGCGCGCGTGGTGGGTTTGTGGCCCTGGAGGAGGGAGGAGAGGTCAGAGTCTGAGAGGGGAGAGAAGGAGGAGAAGGAGGGTGAGTTAGTAGTGGAGTGTGTTGGGGTTGGAGTGGGAGGGCGTGGGTGGGGGCGAGGAGAGGTTTCAGTGAGAGCAAGGAAATCTAGAGAGAGGTGGGAGGCAAAGGCAGAGATGAAATCAGCTTTGTTAGCAGAAGAGTGACAGTTCCAGAGGGCAGCAGAGAGAGTGCGGAAGGAGAGAGAGTGCAGGGGGAGGCAGAGGGATGAGGTTAGGGGAGCAGTTGCGGAGAGAGGAGAGAGGACGGGAGTGAGAGGACAGAATAACAGGGATGTGAGATACAGTCATAGCAGGACAGGTGAGACAGATAGGTACAGTAGTAGTGGGAGCAGGAGCAGTGGGGGGAGGGTACAGACCTGTCTATTAGTTGGCATCTTCCAGAGCGCTGCTAGGTTCGGATTTTCTCCAACAGCCTCTCCTCGCAGGTCTCTCCTCACTGGACTCCCACAACTAGACTCCTGGCTCTTTGGTAGAGAGGCTATTCGGTTGGCTGGCTCACAAATAGGCTAAAGACAATACTTAAGCAATACAATAATTTCAATGCACTTCAGTGGGATCACAGAACTACAGGGTGCTGTGTGGAAACCAATCAAATTGCAAATCAACCTCTCTTCAATTTAACCACACTCACCTGGTACTAATCACAAACAGTAAATCACCTAATTAAAACAACACCACCTTTATAATGTTACTTAAATACAGCTTAAGTTAAGAGTTGGAATGAGGCCTCTAGTAGCTACTGGGAGAGATTTGGAAAAGGTCCCCGCTCTACCCCGCTCTCTCTGACTGCCACAGCTCTGACTGCCCTTGGCACGTGTGGCCCTTAGACTTTCTCCATTCCCCTGGAATCTACCACTAATTATGTCTGCAGGCCTTAATATACCGGTAACTGCTGTGACGCACGTTGGCAGAAAGACTGCCTGCACCTTACAATTCAGCTGATTCCTGAGCTAGGTATGTATCACCTCAACTATGACCGTCCAATTTTCATTAAGATTCCTGTTCTTGACTTGCTCATCCTTGTGTACCAACTTCACTGTTCCCTAATCGCCCGTAACCTCATAGTTTGATGAATGCAGAAATGCAGAGCTGTGATGCTCGTGGTCACTGCCCATTAACTTTAATTTTGACAGCCTAATGAACAACACCCTCTGTGGGAACCTTTGTAGTCAAAAGCTTGTAAAGCAAGCTGGGTTCGTTCTTTGCAGATAAAGCAACTTTTAAAATTAACACTAGAACCACCGAGATTTCGGACAACATACAACCACTGCACCAGCAAAATATGTGGCTCCATTTTAAAATGGCTTCGATATGAAAATGAAAAACAAACAATCGGATGCAACTTAACCCTTTGCGGTCCATTTATTAATTCTGCGTCAGGCTCGCCAGGTCTAATTAATTTTCACACGCGCAGTTAATTTTAGACGCGCTGTTTAAAAGTATTTTTTTTCACAGTCAAACGGGTTTAAATGGCCCTGCATATCAACAAAGCACTCACTAGGCATCTCCAGCCCCGCCCCACCCTTTCGTTCACTATAGCTTTCACCTATGTAAGAAATAAATAATAATAATAATAGTCATACATACCGATCGATCATCCCCTGATCACTCATTTTATCACCAAACTCCTCAATAATGCGATCCAAGTCATTATTTTATTACTATAACATCTCAAAAAAGCTCTGCAAATGTCCGTGTTCTCTGTGCGCTGATTCACAGTCAGCCAGCTTGTTTACTTACGACCACCCCGTTATCTGATACCAGATACCATGTATGACTATTCACGAGATACGCCTTTTTTTTTTTCTTTTTCGACTTGTCTCGGCTCCTGTCGCTCCCATTCGGCAATTGAATGGTTTTCTCGGCTTTTTCCGGAGAAAAAGCGACTAGAAGCCCGTTTTTTGCGTTGCTAGAATGATGTTGGACCCAGTCCGACAATGGACCGCAAAAGGTTAATATTTTTATTTATGAACATTATACACAACATTTTCAGAGCAGAAACACTGTATTTACATTGAAAATTAAACTTTTTTCTTATTTTTTTCAAAAAGAGCACATATACATAAACATGAAAAACTGTAATAAAATAAAGTTTACGCAATAAACTTCTGTGTAAACAGGTGTAGAAAGCTGTATGCACATATAAAATTATAAAACATAAATAACTAGTTATAAAAATAGCATAAAACAAAGATATAAAATGTCATGCAACGTGAAAGCGCTTTGAGTGAAATAGAGTTCAAAGGCTGTCTGTTCAGAGTTCTATTACAGCTTTCTAAGTACAATCTACGCAGAAAACACGCTTTTCAACTGTACCAGTGCATTTGCCACAGACTTCCTTTACACAACGGGCACAGACATCAAAAATTCTGTTTTTATTGCATTTAGCAACCTGGCATTGTCTTTTATTCTGTGTGCCAGTGGGCACAGCGCTGGCTGAAGGTTAAGGGGTATTCGCCAGCCGGCTTTCATGTCTCTTATCAAAATGGTTCTGCAGTAGCTCCAGGGCTAGCTACAAAATGATGTCCCTCCGAAAGCGTTGATGACTGCCAGGTCCAAAACATTATAAAAAACAGCCACAGGCCACCTGCGAATACCAACTTTGACAGAATACAGTCGTGCCATTTGATCCAGTATATCCACACCATACTTCGTTGCGTTGTAAAATGCAACAGTCTCTGGCTTTCGTTTAGCATCAGTCCCGATGGTCACTGATCTGTGCAGAGAGCTTAGAATACGCAAATTATTATCGGATCAACGGATTATAATAATGACTTTGATTTTATTACAAAGCCCAGACTAAATTGTCGGCTATATTGTATTGATTTCAGTATGCCGCATAAACTGCGGGTGTGGCGGTTGAAGAAGCAAGTGCTTATAACTTATTTATTTTTACAATTCTGCAGCTGAAACACCGTATTTAATTCAAATATTTAGTAACACTTAAGAATGGACATGCACGAGATATTCACGTACGCGGAGATATTTAAATTTGAATTGCAAAAGCCGTTCAAAAAGCAGCTATGGCGGTGCTAGTGTTAGAATATATATATTTTGGGGTAACAGGGTAGAAAGTGTGTGTGAACCACTGAAAACACACAACGCAAACAAGCATCTTAACCACTATGCAAGCAAAAGAGCCAGACCCTCCTGCAGTCGAGGTTATAGAGCTTTTAACTTGCATCTCAGAATCACACAACACTGCCTGTTAGAGTACAAACCAAATACCTACAGTTAAACCCATAAACAATTGGATACCAAATGCTAGTATCAACACAAATTGTGAAATATTTGATACCCTAATGATTCTTCTATGGCCTATTCAGGGTAATACATTGGTCTCTTTTTGGTGTCTGAGTATTCGTTCTTGGTTACATGACATGACAGCGAGTCCAAAGCCGCACCGACATCCCCAATTTCACTTTTTGCTGAATGATTTTCAGCACATGTTTTCACAGTTTGTTGTGTTACAACCTGAAATCTTGATGCATTTAAATGGGATATTTTTTCCTTTGATTTACACAACCTACTCAACACTTTGAAGAGGCTTTGAAGAGGCTTTGAAGAGAATTTTTATTGTGAAACAACAGTTAACGAAAAATAAAAAAAACTGAAATGTCTTGGTTAGATTAGTATTCACCCCCGAGTCAATACTTCATAGAACTACCTTTTCCAGCAATTACAGATGTGAGTCTTTTGGGGTAAGTCTCTACCAGGTTTGCACATCTGGGTCGTGCAATATTCGCCCATTCTTCTTGGCAAAATTGTTCAAGCCCTGTCAAGTTGGATGGGGATCGTTGGTGGACAGCAATCTTCAAGTCTTGCCACAGATTCTCAATCGGATTCAAGTCCAGGCTTTGACTGGGCCACTCTAGCACATTCAGTTTCTTGTTTTTAAGCCACTCCAGTGTCGCTTTGGCTGTTTGCTTGGGGTCATTGTCCTGCTGAAAGGTGAATCTCCGTCCCCGTCTTAGGTCTTTTGCAGACTGAAGCAGGTTTTCCTCAAGGATTTGCCTGTATTTAGCTCCATCCATTTTGCCCTCTACCCTGACAAGCTTCCCAGTCATTGTCGATGAAAAGCATCCCCATAGCATGATGCTGCCACCACCATGCTTCACAGTAGGGATGGTGTTACCTGGGTGATGTGCTGTGTTGCGTTTGCGCCAAACATAACGCTTTGCATTTAGGCCAAAAAGTTCAATTTTAGTTTCGTCAGACCACAAAACTGTTTGAGTAATGGCTTCCTTCTTGCCACCATACCATACAGGCCAGATTTGTGGAGTGCTTGGGATATTGTTGTCACATGCACACTTTGACCAGTCTTGGCCATAAAAGCCTTTAGCTCTTGCAAAGTTGCCATTGGTCTCTTGATAGCCTCACTGATCAGTCTCCTTCTTGCTCGGTCATCCAGTTTGGAGGGACGGCCTGATCTAGGCAGGGTCTTGGTGGTGCCATACACCTTCCACTTCTTAATAATCGTCTTGACCGTGTTCCAAGGTATATTCAAGGCCTTATTTTTTTATACCCATCCCCTGATCTGTGCCTTTCAACAACTTTGTCTCGGAGATCTTTTGAAAGCGCCTTGGTGCTCATGGTTGAGTCTTTGCTTTGAAATGCACTACCCAGCAGAGGGAAACTACAGGAACTGCTGAATTTATCCTGAAATCATGTGAATCACTACAATTTAACACAGGTGGAGGCCACTTAACTTTCACTGTGTGATTTTGAAGGCAATTGGTTACACCTGAGCTAATTTAGGATTGCTATTACAAGGGGGGTGGACACTTATCCAACCAAGCGATTTCAGTTTTTATTTTTAATTAATTTTCTACAAATTTCTAGAATATTTTTTTCACTTGGTAGGATGTGTAGATAAATGAAAAAAATGCATTTTCATTCCAGGCTACAAGGCAACAAAAGGTGAACATTTTGAAAGGGGGTGTAGACTTTCTATAGGCACTGTATCTAATGAAGACTTTTCAGATTTTTATTTTTAATTGGTTTGTTTTTTCACCCCCCAATTTTTTCACTCTTGAAAGTGTTGAGTAGGTTGTGTAAATCAAAGGAAAAAAATCCCATTTAAATGCATCAAGATTTCAGGTTGCAACACAACAAACTGTGAAAACGTCCAAGGGGGGTGAATACTTCCTATAGGCACTGTGTATGTGTATATGTATATATATATATATATATATATATATATATATATATATATATATATATGATTACTCCTCCACAGGACATCCGGGATTGGGGAGCAATACAAGGACATGACATGTTTTGGATTTTATTTTTTAAATGTAGATTTTGTACAGATTTTTTTTTTTTTTTAAATAAAGAGTTTAACTTTATATTGTTGTCCTTTCTTCTCTGCCCTGTCATTTCCATACTGAACCCACTGTTTTCTTTCTTTCTTTTCTTTCTTAGCATGGCGCTTTTATCCAGAGCGAGTTTGCTTTTGTTGTTTGAAATCAAAATGTTGTAGTCAGATAATTCCCTTTTATGTACTTGCTTGGCATGTATTATTATTATTATTATTTATAGTACGACTGCTAATCAGGGTCTGTACACCATTTCTAATAAAAGGGTCTATTAAAAGACCCTTAAAAATACATCACAGAGATATTTACATCCGCTAATATTTTTGAATTGTCAAAGGTGCAAGCATGATCCAATTCCTCCAGTCACAGTGTGAGACTTGCAGCTCTTCCCCATTCCCCTGTATCTGAGTTCAGAGCAGAAGCTTTTATTATTATTATTATTATTATTATTATTATTATTATTATTATTATTATTATTATTATTAAATTGTGCATTCATATATTTATTTGAGTGAGTCTTCCACCCATACTCCAGGTCAAGAGTATATTGCAATTGGCCAATATCCACAGTTGTTTGTCAAAGGTATCCCAATGTATGCTTCTGTTGCACACATTAAATGGTGATTTCTTGTTTCTTTGAAAATATATTTATTCAGGGCTACAAGAGCACAACACAAACAAAGTCGTACGTAACTGTAACAAGCTGAACTGACAGTTTTTTGTTTTGGAACTTTTATATTAGAAAACAGAAGAATAGGGGAATTTTAGGAATGTACCATCTACATGATTTCCATTACATGAGAGTAGATGTTAAAACTTCATGCTGATTTGAACTTGGCTCTCGCCAAGATAAGCACCAACTAAGACGTAGCTTCACAGTAAACTAATGTGATCCATAGGTGTCTCCATCCATTTGCGCTTCCTTCCATATGATGATGTAGATATCCTTCTGTCTGGTGTTGATGGCTGAAGTGTAATGCTGGCTCCAGGGATCAGCTTATTTTGCCTCCCTAGCGCATCAGCACACACAACGGCTGCGATGCTGGCTCCGGGGATCAACCATAGTGCAGTCTCCCCAGCGCATCAGCATGACAACCGTCTGGATTGAGCTAAGTAGGGTACATCTCTGGGGTCTTCAAGTGGGCACCTTCCATCCTCGGTGTTTCGCCGACCAGCCCACGACACCTCAAGAGGGCTCGACGGTGATTCTGGCGTCCCAGCTTCACCCCCTCCGTCCCCCACTCAACTCAGCCCAGCTTACTTACCTGTATATCAGCCTTTTTTCCTTTCTATTGTGCTTGAGATCCCCAGCCAGAATCTTTCCGTCTCAACCACAGCCAGTTGCTGCTCCTCTCTGCTGCTTCAGATAAGTTCTTCACTGTGCGGCGCAACTCTTGGCCATTGAATCCGACATCTCTGAGAAACCGGGTTGTAGAGTGTGCCACAAATCCTCGACATCCCACTTCCACTGGGTAAACCCAGACTCTCCATCCTCGCTGTTCCGCTTCAGTGGCTAGTTGAGCATACCGCAGTTTCTTCCTCTCATACGCCTCATCTACAGCATCCTCCCATGGCACTGTTAACTCCACCAGGTGAACAAGGCGTGCTGATCCAGACCACAAGACAATATCTGGTCGAAGGTTTGTGGTGGCAATCTCAGGTGGAAAAATAAGCCGTTGACCAACATCCGCCAGCATTTTCCAGTCTCTAGCAGCTTCCAGTTGTCCTGGGCGAGGATTGGTTTTAACACCTTTTCTTGGTGGTTGCTCTCCTGGGCGGAGGAATGTTGTCTTTGTGTGTACTGTTTTGATGGAACAGATGGCAACTTATTGGTCATGTTACGCTTGTCTTCCAATGCTAAGGCCAAACATCGCAGCACCTGGTCATGGCGCCAAGTAAACCGTCCTTGGCTAAGAGCCACCTTACATCCTGTCAAAATGTGCCTTAATGTTGCAGGTGATGAACACAAAGGACATGAGGGATCCTCTCCTACCCAGAGGTTTAGGTTCTGTGGTGATGGGAGAACATCATATGTTGACCTTATAAGGAAACTGATCCTGCTCTGTTCCATTGACCATAGGTCTTGCCAGCCAATCTTGCGTTGTTCCACACTCTCCCATCTCATCCATTCTCCCTGCTTGCCCTGGGAAATGGCCTTTATACACCTCATCCTCTCCTCCTGCTTTTGCACCTCGTTGACTACAAGCTTCCTCCGTTGCGCTGGGGCTGCCTTGTGCCATGTAGGAGGAGCTGAACTGAGACCAAGACCCCTCTTCCATGCTGAACTTGCCCCATGATATCACCAATTTGAAGGGCAGCCTTTGCATCCTCCACAGCTTTCTTTGCCACCCACTTTCTTCCAGTTTTCAACACAGGTGCTGCCTCCCTTACGCATTTGTCGCGTGACTCTACTAATGTCATTTCCAGTCGGACCTTGGCGCACTTAAACTCCTCGGTTAGAGCGGAGACAGGTAGCTGCAGTATTCCTTTACCATAAAGTCCCACTCTGCTGAGGCAGCGTGGAACTCCCAACCATTTCCTGATGTGTGAACTGATTAAAGCTTCCAGCTTCTCTACTGTTGTCAAAGAAACCTCGTACACAGTCAGTGGCCACAGCAACCTTGGCAGTAGGCCAAACTGAAAGCACCAGAGTTTTAGTTTGCCTGGTAAAGCGCTGCTGTCTATGCTCTTCAACCCTTCCACAGCTTGTTGTCTAACTTCTCCCACACGAACTGTGTCCTTTAGATCCCCGTCGTACCATCTCCCAAGGCTCTTCACTGGCTTCTCAGACACTGTTGGTATTGCCTCACCATTAATGAAGAACGTTTTATCTACTACTTTACCTTTAATTATAGAGATGCTCCTTGATTTAGTGGGCTTGAATTGCATTCGTGCCCATTCAATGTTATTGGTTAATTTGCCCAATAACCGATTAGTGCAGGCTACTGTTGTAGTCATGGTTGTCATGTCATCCATGTATGCTCGAATTGGTGGTAGTCGTATTCCTGAAGCCAAGCGCTCTCCTCCCACTACCCATTTTGATGCCCTAATGATTACTTCCATTGCCATGGTAAAAGCCAGTGGAGAAATGGTGCATCCTGCCATTATTCCAACTTCTAGGCATTGCCATGTAGTGCTGAATTCTGAAGTTGAAAAACTAAATTGCAAATCTCCAAAGTAGGCTTTCACTAGATTTGTTATTGTCATTGGTACACTGAAAAAATCAAATGCTGCCCAAAGAAGTTCATGTGGCACTGAACCATATGCATTAGCCAAATCCAGGAATGTCACATGGAGCTCCTTCCTCTCCTTTTTAGCTGATTGAATTTGTTGCCAGATCACATTGATGTGTTCTAAGCATCCTGGGAAACCTGGAATGCCCGCTTTTTGTATTGAAGTGTCAATGAAGCAGTTCTTTAATAGGTAAGTTGACAATCTCTGAGCAATAATGCTGAAGAAAATCTTGCCTTCTACGTTTAATAGGGAAATAGGGCGAAACTGACTGATGCTGCTAGAATCTTTTTCTTTAGGTATAAAGACTCCACCTGCTCGCGCCATGCTCTTGGTACAACCTGTTTTTCCCATGCTACTTTCATCAGTTTCCACAGGATTCAGTAGAACTCCTGAAGCACTCTTTGTACACTCTGTACGGAACTCCATTAGGCCCTGGAGATGATGAAGCCCTTGCTTTTTCACAGCTTGCTCTACTTCTTTCCACTTAGGTGCACAGTCCTCCATTTGGTATTCTGGTGGATTGATAGGTGGGATGTCTGAAGGAATTGACATAGGCTCCTGCCTTTTTGAATCTGTATGTGTTTCCTCCAAATATCTCTCCAACTCAAACTTAGATGTTTTTAGTGTGCCATTCTTCTCACTGGTGAATAACTTCTTTACAAATTTGAATGGGTCTTTATAAAAGTTAGTTCTCGCACGCTCCTTCTTTTTGTAGCGTTTCCGTAGGCGCTCAGCTCTGCGCAATGTTGCAAGCTTATCTTTTATGACCCTTTGTAAGAGATTGAGTCCCTCCTTCTGACTTTCTTCTGCTCTTCTCCATTGCTTCCTCAGCTGTCTCCTTTCTCTAACTAAGCGTTCAATCTCCTGCTGCCGTCTAGACTTTCCAGGAATAGTTTGTACTTTTTCCTTCCTTTTTTCAACTCCAAACCTCTCGCTTCCATATGCGTAGATGATCTCCCCAAATTTATCCAGTTTCTTTTCAACTGTTCCACTTAACCTTTCCAATGCAAACCAGAGATCTGTGTTTACTGTGTCCCATGCAGTTTTCTCACAAGCTCTTGGCCATTTAACTCCAGGCTTGTGCCCGTTGAGGTTCTTTTCTCTCTTACACTGGTTTGTCTGCCCGGGTTCACAATGATCATTAGGTTCATCACTGTGTCCATGCAAGTCCTCCTCACATCTATGACAGGGGTGCTGATATCCTGCGAACTGTGGTTTGCTTCCTGTCGCTGGATTTCATTCGACTGACTTGACTGACTTCGTAAGAAGTACTGATCAATGCGAGGCCCTTGTCCCTTCTCCCTCAAGCATTTCATTCTCCCTTGATGAATCTTCAAACCCCTGACTGTTGTCGCCTTGCTCCAGCCGCAGACACAAACCTGGAGTTCCATGTCTTTGCTAACTGCAGATCTTGAACTAGTCTTTTGTGAAGTACTCTCCATACTCATATCCGTTTCCGTTCCTAAGTCCTTAACCGTGTTGTCCAACGTTGAGTCATCTTCCGCCCCTGCTCTCGAGAACTCTAGGGGTATTTTCCTGTTTAATTTCTTTGAAGCCTTGGGCGGTGTCTCCAGCATCCTGTAAACACAGAGCTGGATACTGCCGACAAGGGTAGCTAACCCTGCCAGCCCCAATGGGGTCTCTTTCCTCCAGTCAGCTGTCTCTCCAGGCTGTCACGAGGTCTTTCCCTTGTTGCCAGCTGCACTATTCACAGCAGTCACTGGGCGTATCCAGATCTTCATGATTTCCATTACATGAGAGTAGATGTTAAAACTTCATGCTGATTTGAACTTGGCTCGCCAAGATAAGCACCAACTAAGGCGTAGCTTCACAGTAAACTAATGTGATCCATATGTGTCTCCATCCATTTGCGCTTCCTTCCATATGATGATGTAGATATCCTTCTGTCTGGTGTTGATGGCTGAAGTGTAATGCTGGCTCCAGGGATCAGCTTATTTTGCCTCCCTAGCGCATCAGCACACACAACGGCTGCGATGCTGGCTCCGGGGATCAACCATAGTGCAGTCTCCCCAGCGCATCAGCATGACAACCGTCTGGATTGAGCTAAGTAGGGTACATCTCTGGGGTCTTCAAGTGGGCACCTTCCATCCTCGGTGTTTCGTCGACTAGCCCACGACACCTCAAGAGGGCTCGACGGTGATTCTGGCGTCCCAGCTTCACCCCCCTCCGTCCCCCACTCAACTCAGCCCAGCTTACTTACCTGTATATCAGCCTTTTTTTCCTTTCTATTGTGCTTGATTTACCATAAAAACAAATAGGGGTGTTTATAGGAATGTACTATATACTTGTTTTCAACATTAATTTTAGGGTGTTACACTTCCATAAATTAGGGTGTGTAAACTTTGGAGACCACTGCAGGGACTACATGAGGTATAAAAGGGAAAAAAACAAGGGTTGAAGAAAGTGAGATCACTAACCCCCCAAAGAATGGACCCCCGGCTCCCCACTCCCTGCTAAAGAATCCTATATGTGCAGACAAACAAAAGAACCGCCAATGCATATACAAAGAAAGAAAGAAAGAAAGAAAGAAAGAAAGAAAGAAAGAAAGAAAGAAAAAACATTTTAACACAACAAAGAAGGTTAGTAACTGACTATGTGAAGACCCTCCACTCAGTTCTTTTTAGTGGGAAACCTTTGGTGGCCCCGGTGGAAGGGTTGTCCCCACTCGACATACTAGCTGTGCAGATGATATCTCAGATGGGGTAGAACGTACGTATGACTCAACTGCTGATGAACTTTGCTATTGCTGCTGATGTGGTTGACCCAATTCTGAATGAATGAGGAGAATAGAATTGAGGGGGAAGTCCTGCTTTGGTAACCAACATAGACAGATGAGATGTGAACCAATGTCTGGATATAACAGTCCAGCTTGAATCAATGAACGGGGTCAGAATTCGAAATAGGTTTGCGTTCTGCGATATATTTCTGCATGGAAGCATATGGGCATAGAGGAGAGTCAATTTTTGATAGCTGAATAAATTGACCTTGCCGAAGCTTGGAAATGTGCAGGAAGAGGATAAAGTGGGAATCCAAGATGAGAGTGAGATCACTGCAGCGAATACCCAGCATAGGAAAGCTGGCAATAGAAGGAACTGTATATTCTGAGCATCTTAAAAAAACAAAAAATGCAGTTAGACATATAGTTTCCATTGTTAGGTCATCAAATGTAAAGCAGCATCCTTTATGGAGAATTTAAATCAAATTTCCCAGAATATCTATAAAGATAGGCAGACAAGAAAGAGAAGCAGTCAGAGAGCTCTTAGAGATTCCGCACAGGAGGAAATGGACAGTTGGTATTGATAGGAGAGTTGGGGAGGTAATGGACATCAAGTGACATTGGTATTGTATTCCTGACAGATAGGATTTGATTGTAACTGGTGCAAGATGTAAAGAGTGCTTTGACAGCAGAAAGTCAAATAAGTGGTCCAGCCAATGAAATAAGAGGATCTGGTGGAAGGAGCCAGTGCTGCAGCTATGTATACTTGTGCTGTATTGAGTAGTCCACTGATAGTTGGGTTCACTGGGGTGTCACTGCTGGATTTGGCAGAGGGACCAGACTGTGAAATCTGGAAATCTGTAAACGAAAAAGCATCGGCTGCATTATTATAAATGCCTGGTAGATGGTGCGCTTGGATTAGAAAAGTATTTAATACTGAAATCCATATTAACCACCACAGCAATTGCACAATAAGAGGTGAACTGGAACAGCCTTTATTGATAATATGAACTATAGATTTGTTATCGCAAAAGAAAAGTATTGATTTCTTTGGCCAAAGATGACCCCATAGATGTGCTGCTGCGACTATTGGGTACCTTTCAAGAAGAGCTGTGGATTTTAGATGTGCTGATAGGTTTTCATTTCTAGTGGTCATGCACTAGAAAACCATTGATTGTTTAAAAGACCTCTGAATCCCGTGAATGAAGCATCTGTAAATAAAGCCAGATCGTGCGGTGCTGAAATGAAATCTTCATAGAAAATTGAGAGGCTGTTCCAGTGCTGTATGAGAGCTGACCACATTTTAAGGTCTTATTTAGCTTCTGATGAAATATTGATGTAGGAGTCCAAGTTTTTTTTTCATTTGCAGTATCTCCACCCCTTTTTTGCGGATTTATGCAGGAACGTCCATAATTACATATTGATCTAAGGTTGAACCACAAAGAAAAACTGCTTTCGCAAAGCATTTCCTAAAAAGTCGCTAACAGAATTGCACGTTTAGTACATTTCACCCTAGACTTTTGACTTGTTTGCAACTGGTTTGCGACTATTACAACAGGTGCAACACTTTAGTACATCTACCCCTATGTCTTTTGTGCTCTGATCAGCCTTCAAAAGTGTAACAAAGTCAAATGTTATCAATAATTTTTCCTTAAACTGGCAAACTAAGCAGGAGGGGGTACAGTACTATATTTTATACTACTGTAGCTTTTAGAGGCCTGAGTTCAATAGTCTCATCAATGAGTATGGTCTTATTGGTCTCCAGTGGAAGCTTGGTTTGCCCAGTGCCTGACTGTAGATAACAAATACAATTAGACTCGGAACCATGTACAGTGATGTCTGCGCCACTGCAATGTTTCTAATCAAACAACACAAATCAAAATTTGATAGACAGTCCTTCTCTATGGCTGACACATTGCTGTCCTTGCCTGCTTTTTCATATGAATCTAGTATTACACTTTCTCTGCATTAACCTTACAGTATATTCCTTGTCTCAAGCCTGGGCAGAAAAAAATCAGCCTGCCATCTTATTGTCAGCAAACAATAGAAGCACACTCTTCACATGTGACAAGAAGATTGCTGGCATTGTAACCGAATGCTGTACCCTTGGGGAGAACAGCCATGGTTTATTTTCATTTGTTTTGACTTTTCACTCATTTCTTGTCAGAAATACCAAGTGGCTGGGCTAAATACCCCTTGAATAGCTGCCTGCTCACTCTGGCTGAAAGCTTTTCACTATTCAGATGAATCCTGTGTCTGTCTTGTTTCTTATAGGGGGGTGTAGAAGGGTGGTGGGTAATTCACTGACACAAGGGAGACACAAGTGAACTTGAAAACACCGCACAGGTGCCCTGTTTTATTATTGGTGGGGCAGTTCCACTTTTTGGCCCACAGAGGGCGCTGTTGTCTGTGGTCTAACTATCAACAATGATATGCAGAGCCACAGAGATACCAGAGGCGGTACCGTTTCTCAGTAACGGAGCACTCGCAGGTGCTCAAACAAAATAATAAGCAAAAGGAGAAAAGAAAAAGGAAAAGAAAACACAGTAATCAAAAACTACAAATAAGAGGTGCTGCACTCAGCAGTTTCACCCCGACCGTCGCTACCCACACGGTCCGGGTCTCCGTCCTACCCTCGCCGCTCCCTCAGTCTGCTAAAAAATACTGATGGGGTCTGCCCACGGTTTTCCCCACTAACCTTGTTTTCTTTTCTTTTGGGGTTTTCCTCCCCGGCCGTGTCCTGGATCTGGACCAGAGCGTCCGCACATCTTTTCAAAAGGGCAGACCTGAGGGAACAGCAGAATGTTATTTTATAGGGCCAGCAATCCCCCCAAGACCTGCCTTTCAGCCATTCAGAGAGAAGGAAAGCCCGCACACCCACTCTCCCACCTCTCCGTGTCACTGCCATGACTGACAGGCGAATATTGACTGGCTGCTGCCCTCTTCCTGCAGCACTTTGAACACATCAGAAGAGTCAGTACAGGTCTCCCCCTGTTACAGGGGGCTTGACTTATTGTTTTGTCTTGTAAAGCAAATGGCAGAGAACTGGTATTGAGCTGGTCTGCATTTGCCATTTCGTAAATACCATGCATTATAAAACCGTGTGTAGCTCTGCGACTGTACAGAATATTTCAAATCTGATTTCTGATTTGAAATCCTTGGGAAATTGCGCAGCTCCTATATACTCTAAGTTTTTTTTTCTATCTAACTTGGAAAGAGGTCGAAATTGACAGTTTTTAAAAATATTATTATTCATTTTTCAAAAAAATAAAAAAAATGGAAGGCGTAGCTTATATGAAATAAATATAATACATCTCAATTAAATACAGTATATCATTGGAAACAGTTACTTTATGCCTTTCTGTAGATATATTGGGTTTTAATTTCTGATGTAAGGTTGCCAAACTACAAGCGCTAACCACAAAGTGGTCATATTCAAGCCCAAATATGGTCATTCTACCTAGGTGTCAAAGGGTTAATGGAGGTGAAAATCTGGAAGTTGTTAATGAGAGAACGAATTTGGTCCAATTTGGAGGGAGGTAACTTTGCTTCGGACTTCAGTGTATCCAAGGTAATTCCTAGGAATTCCAAGGAGTTAGATGGGCCGATGGTTTTATCTTGTGATAGAGGAACACCAACTAAAGAAAAGAGGGATTTCAGGTTATTTATTGCTTGAGCCGGAGAATCAGATGGCGGAGATATTAGAAGAAAGTCATCCATGAGGTGAAGCAGGAACAGAACGTGGTAGGAGTTGAGAAGAATCCAGCATAAGGCTTCGGACAGAGAGTCGAATATCTTCGGGCTGCTGCGGCAGCCGAGGGTGAGTTGCATGGCAAAGTAGAAGTTGCCCTCCCAGCTGATTCCAAACAGATGACGGATGGAAGGATGAATGGGCATGACTTTAAAAGCATCAGAAATGTTGGCTTTAGCTAGCCAGGAGCCGCGGCCAGCGATCTTGATGAATTTAATGTCATCTGATAGTTTGATATAATGAAGAGAGTATTGATCATGAGAAATGAGCCAGAGCTGGAACGTTTATTGGAGTATATACTGAGAGCATTGAATGTCATTTGGGAGCAACTGGGCAGATAATTTTGAAGTGGACGTCGCCGCAGAAACTGTAGATATGCAGGTTCCTGCAAAGTTTGAATGAGCAGATATTTGAATTAAAATTGTTACAAATCTGCCTGGAACCAGAGAATCTGATGGCGTTACCATGTCGGTCCTGAATAGTAGAATGCTCAGGAGGAGCAGATGAACGGCTAGGGTTTGGTGCTGAGAAGCGGGTGCTGAGAAGAGGTTGAATATTGTGCTTACCTACACAAAATGTGTTGTAAGCAGCTCTCGGACACAGGTGAGTGGAATGGGTGGTGGAGGTGCAGACTCCACAGGCATTTGCACGCAGACCACTGACGATTCAGTTGAAAAGATCAGAGTTGGGACGAGACCAATCACCAGTCTGGCATCTGATGAGGAGACAGAGAATGGTGTTGTATGGAACTGACTGCAGGGGAACCAGAAGCAACTGCTGAAGCAAGGTTGTACTCTGGAATGATGACAGCGGGAACAGGGGTGTGCGGAGCCGAGGCGGATGCTGAAGCTGATGCGATACCTGAGATGGGAGCCGTAATGGCAGTTGGAGATCTTGCGCTGTTTCCTTTTGAGGACATCCAGGCGGTTGTTGATGGTTTCGATGGAGTCTGCAATGGGCTGTATGAGGGCTTTCATGTCATTGAAAATGGAATTATGAAGAGTAAGAACAGGGTCGGCTTGAACTGAAGCTGCAGGCGGCGATGAAATGGAGCAAGGGAGGGGCGTCTGCTTGCAGCGACGCTCTGAGCTGGCCGCCGAGACGCAGCAGGCATGGTGGGAGGAAAGACTGCTTCAACTGACTCAGAGTGACAGAGAATATTAAAGCCGAGCGATCGCTTCCAGGCGGGATGGTAATGCTTTTGTCAAAGAGGGATTTGAGCAGCTTGGAAATCGGCCAATCTTTGTAAAACAGACGCGGCTGGGATTGAGTACGCAGACAGGGGTGCTTAGAGCAGCATGGTTGGTGTCCTGTGGATAGGGGAGCCGGAGGACTAGCCACTGGAGCAGTAGAAGGGCCTGCATCTTGATTGAGGCAGGTAGGAAACAAAATCAGTTTGCTGTCTAAGTCGGACGACAGAGATAGTTCAGCCATACACTTGTGCTCACGGGCCAAAAACTGAAAACACTCGAGAACGAGAGAGGGTGAAATGGTGCTTTAAATAGGAAATGGGCAGTGATTGACTGGGGGAAAAGGTTAGGTGGAGCCCTAGCTTGCTCTCCGAGAACCACGCCCCAAGGCAAATATATATATATATATATATATATTGAAACAGCAGCGGGATGTGTGAGACAGCAGGGAGGGGGTTAAAACCTCCCTGAAGAGTAAAATGAAAAAAAAATGCACCTTTTGTCTATTTAATTGTTTTGCTTTTCTGTTAATTAGTTTTGTTAATTGTTTTATTATTTAATTATCCCCTGCACCTGGGCAGTAAATAGGAATTGGGACCAGGGCAGGGTATAAGAGGGGATCAGACAGTTGAATCGAGGCTGCTGAGTAGAAGGAGGCAGAAGAGTGGTGCTCTGCTTCCGAGCAGTCTGAAAAAAAAGTAAGTGCTGTGTTAAGCCCGTGTGGTTTGTTGTGTGTGTTGGGCAGGTAAACGGCTTAGCCGTCCTGCGAGTTAGTCAGGGAATAACCTCTTTAGTTAGCGCTCCAAAACGGAGTTAGGTTTTGTTTTGTGTTTGTTTTATTTTGTGTGTAATTAAAAATAGCGCGTCAGCTCGGAAAAAAATCCATTCCGTGTGTTCTGGGTCGTATTTTTAAAGGGGCACGAACCTGTGAGGGGATCGATCTTTTACAATATATATATATATATATATATATATATATATATATATATATATATATACACACACACAGTTTTAGTCAAAAGTTTACATACCCGAATGGAAATTTATAATTTCTAGAAATTTCTCAAAAACAAAAAAATTTAGGAAAAATATTTTGTAGCAAAAATTTTCCTTTTGTGGATGAGGAAAAAAAGTTACAAGAAACAGATGTCTACAATTATTTATTTCACTTTTTTTTGCAAAACTACAAAAATGCTAATTCAAAAGTATTCATACACTTTGATGCTATGATAGTAGTCTACAAGGTGCTAAAAATTTCGATATGAGAATGCAGAACCTAGTTCTAGAAAAGTCTAGAAAATGCTGGATTGTAGGTGAACATTCCAGGAGAGTATAAAAGGGTTAGGCATAGGATTATTGCTGTCATTATCAATAAGTCAATATGGGAAAAAGTAAAGAGCTATCTGAAGACCTTAGTCAGAAAATTATTTATTGTCATAAAGCTGGAGAAGGATACAAGGAGATTTTCAAGCATTTGAATATCCCAATTTCAACTATTGTTTCTATTATCATGAAGTACAAGACTCATGAAACTGTCACAGCGCTCCCTTGGTCTGGAAGAAAGAGGGTTCTTTCACCAAGAACAAGTAGAAGAATTGTGAGGAAGGTTAATAGCAATCCAAGATTGACTGCCAAAGATACTCAAAGTGAATTGGCTGCAAGTGGGACTGGTGTTTCCATTTCAACCATAGGTCGATTATTGCATGGTGAAGGTCTCAATGATCGCAGGCTAAGGAAAAAAGCCACTCTTAAGAAAATGTCACTAGGACAATCGCTTAAAGTTTGCAAAACGGCATATGATTGACGGATATGAGTTGTGGTCAAAGGTTTTGTGGAGTGATGAAACAAAAATCGATGGTCGTTACGTTTGGGGAAAGTCTGGTGAGGCATACAAAGAAAATAACACCATACCTAATGTCAAGCATGGAGGTGGTAATAATATCCTTCTATAGAGCTGTTTTTCCTCTAATGGTGGTTGTGCTATTTTATTTTTCACATGAAATAAACAAACTGAAAACAACACCTAACTCCTTTCGGAGTGCAGACTAAACACTTTTTCTTCTTTGAACTCAGCAACCGGGCTACTCTGCTTACCGGTAATAAAAGAACATACGTTGCACAAAAACAAACACATTAAACAAAAAGGTTTTCCCACACACTACCTTTTTTTCCTGTTACGGTTGTACACACGGCTGTCTCACAACCAGTCTTTCCACTCTGCAGTCCAGAATGCATAAACTGGGGTTTTTATACCCTACTAAATCATGCAATTGGCTGATTAGGCCAACTACTAAAATAATTAAACAACCCACAAATGTTGACAATTAAGGCTTTTCAGCCCGTTGCCTTCTGGGGAATGTAGTCCTGTGAATGTAGTCCTGTCAGCTTCAACAACATTACTGGGGAGTTGGTTCCAGACCCTCAAAATTCTCTGTGTAAAAAAGTGCCTCCTATCTTCTGTTCTGAATGCCCCTTTATCTAATCTCCATTTGTGACCCCTGGTCCTTGTTTCTTTTTTCAGGTCAAAAAGTCCCCTGGGTCAACATTTTCAATACCTTTTAGAATTTTGAATGCTTGAATCAGATCACCGCGTAGTCTTCTTTGTTCAAGACTGAATAGATTAAATTATTTTAGCCTGTCTGCATATGACATGCCTTTTAAACCTGGGATAATTCTGGTCGCTCTTCTTTGCACTCTTTCTAGAGCAGCAATGTCCTTTTTTTAACAAGGTGACCAGAGCTGAACACAATATTCTAGATGAGGTCTTACTAATGCATTGTAAAGTTTTAACATTACTTCCCTTGATTTAAATTCAACACTTTTCACAATATATCCGAGCATCTTGTTGGCCTTTTTTATAGCTTCCCCACATTGTCTAGATGAAGATATTTCTGAGTCAACATAAACTCCTAGGTCTTTTTCATAGATTCCTTCTTCAATTTCAGTATCTCCCATATGATATTTATAATGCACATTTTTATTGCCTGCGTGCAGTACCTTACACTTTTTTCTATTAAATGTAATTTGCCATGTGTCTGCCCAGTTCTGAATGCTGTCTAGATCATTTTGAATGACCTTTGCTGCTGCAACAGTGTTTGCCAGTCCTCCTAATTTTGTGTCGTCTGCAATTTTAACAAGTTTGTTTACTATACCAGAATCTAAATCATTAATGTAGATTAGGAATAGCAGAGGACCTAATATTGATCCCTGTGGTACACCACTGGTTACCTCGCTCCGTTTTGAGGTTTCTCCTCTAATCAGTACTTTCTGTTTTCTACCTGTTAACCACTCCCTAATCCATGTGCATGCATTTCCTTGAATCCCTACTGCATTCAGTTTGAGAATTAATCTTTTATGCGGGACTTTGTCAAAAGCTTTCTGGAAATCTAAATAAACCATGTCGTATGCTTTGCGATTATCCATTGTCGATGTTGCATCCTCAAAAAAATCAAGCAGGTTAGTTAGACACGATCTCTCTTTCCTAAAACCATGCTGACTGTCTCCCAGGATAATGTTACCATATAGGTAATTTTCCATTTTGGATCTTTTTATAGTTTCCATAAGTTTACATATAATAGATGTCAGGCTTATTGGTCTGTAGTTACCTGGTTCAGTTTTGTCTCCCTTTTTGTGGATCGGTATTACGTTTGCAATTCTCCAGTCTGTCGGTACAACCCCCGTGTCAAGAGACTGTTGCATGATCTTGGTTAGCGGTTTGTAAATAACTTCTTTCATTTCTTGAGTACTATTGGGAGGATCTCATCCGGCCCAGGGGATTTGTTCATTTTAAGAGCTCCTCGTCCCTTTAACACTTCTGACTCTGTTATGCTAAAGTTATTTAAATCAGCCATGTTGTTTTAGCCATGTTTATCACACGGAAATGTCTGATAAGCAATGACATCATTAGTTGCGCAGAAATCCAATGAGCACCAACTGCGGTTGTGTTAGTGCGGTTGTAATACACACACACACAGACAGAGTTAATGCGCGTTAACTAATTGAACTGAATTAATAACCGCACTCCATACTTGCTCTTAAAAGGATTAACTAGTGGAGACCACTAGGGGGCCTAATATGGAGTAGAGGTATAAAGCAGGAGTTCCTGAATCTTTTAAAATAATCTTTAGCAATCCTTTAAAATCATTCCTTTAAAACGTCGCTTTTTGTTTGTTTTAATAAGTTTAACGTTACATCTGCTATTTTATTTGATATATCCGTTGCTGTCAGTCATACTTACTTTGTAATGCCACCAAAGCCGTCAAGCAAAAAATCGATGGCTGCTGATCCAGGTGCACCTGCTCTTGGGCCGAGCGCTGTTGCAGGAGAAAGCGGAGGGGTGCCCGGCTACAGCTCCACCATGCTTGACGATTTCCGTAGGATCGTCAGGGAAGTTATCCTGAAAAAGTTAGAGTGGTGGAGGGCTCCATGAATGTGTTTGATGCCCGCCTTGCTGGGGTTGAATCAGCCTGCAACTTGCTTGCTTCTGAAAATAACAAGCTCCTTGCTAAAATTGACGACCTGGAGAACCGAAGTAGGAGAAATAATCTGCGCGTCGTCGGAATTTCCGGAGGGGATGGAGGAAGGCAGACCAACGGAGTTTATGTCGAGTTTCTTTCAAGAAATGTTTGGGCAGGAGTGCTTGGACTCCCCCCCCCCTGTTCTGAATAGGGCGCAACGCTCCTCGGCTGCGAGACCACGAGAGGGAGAGCGCCCAAGGCCTTTCATTTTGAGAGTTCACCATTTTCAGGTTAAAGAGCGGCTTCTGCGCTTGTCAAGGAAGAAGGGGCAGCTCATCTTCCGCGGAAAAAGAGTCTTCATTTTCCCCGATTTTAGTGCTGATTTTGTAAAGCGCAGAGCTGCTTATAATGAAGTGAAGGCGCTTCTCCATGGTGTGAAGGTGAGATATGGCCTATTACATCCAGCACGTCTCCGCGTTTCATTCAATGGAACTGATAAAATCTTCGATACTCCAGAAGCAGCAAGGGACTTTTATTCAAGAGAGATCCTCCCTAAGCTAAAATGCACAGAGTAAATACAGTATGGTAATTGCGGACTTAATATCATTTAAATATACCAGCGTTATACAGAAGTATAAATGTCTTTTTTGTTTATTTATTTATTATCATTATTTTTTGTGTATGTATGGTTGTGAGTTGTATTTTTGTGTGTGTGTGTATTCCTTCGGTAAAATGAGTGTTCTCCTAAATTGAAAGCATTACTGTTACGGTTGAAATGTGCACATCAGACTGACTTGCAAACGGTGCGTCACTGGTTACATCAATGCAATGTATCCCGGGGAATTAATTTTGGTGCCACGGAGAACAGGGGTTTTGCTAGTCTGGGTGGGCATGCTTTGCAGCTATCGCTCCAGTGGTGTTATTGGGTTGCTGGTTAAGTTTGCTACTCTCAACTGTCTGTAATTGATTTTCCAGTGTTACTATTTTATGTGTTTGTATGGATATGTATGTGTATGTATGTGTGTGTGTGTATGTGTATATATATGTGTGCATGTATGTGTGTATGTATGTGTGTGTATATATATATATATATATATATATATATATATATATATATATATATATATATATATATTTGTGTGTGGTTTGAAAGGAGAGAAATAACGTTTGCATGGCCCTGGGTTCAGTATACTATTTGTTATTGCTGAAATGAAAAGGTTTGTTTCTCTTACTGATATAGTTTGGGGTGTTGACTTACTATGTGGATACTTTACTAAATAATTGAAATGTTCTTGCAGTATTACATTATCACTGTATAAGCATTAACCAGTTTTTTATTTGTTTTTTTTTCTCTTTGGTATTTTCATACATTTTGGTACATTTCTTATAGTTACCTATTTTTAAGGGTTGCTTACATTTAGACAGTTCAGTTCTGGGACTAGTGCTGTAAGGTTAGGGACAGCAGAGCAGACACAGTGGTTAGGATAAAAGCTTTACAAATTAAGCTTTGGGAATGTTACCACCTCTTAATAGGTGGGATGGGGGGGGCTGTTATATTTGTTCTATTGTTGTTGGGTTTTTTTTGTTTGTTTTGTTTTCTCTCTTTCACTTTCCTTCTCTCTTCTGCTGTGTTTTTTTATATTGGTCAGGGGGAGGGGATCTGAGGTTAAGATGCCTCTTTTGTTTTGTTTTGTATCTCATCCTACATTTTTTTTCTTTACATCCCTAAATCTTGATGGTTGCTGTGGCTGGCACTAACTCTGGTGATATTGGGTGCCAGGTTAATTTTATAAGCTGGAATGTCAAGGGGCTTAATCACCCAGTGAAACACAATCGAGTGTGATCTCACCTTCAACAGCTGAAAGTGGGCATTGCTTTTCTGCAAGAAACACATCTTCCAAATTCGGACCACTCCCGTATGTGCAGGAGTTGGGTGGGGTAGATATTACATTCCAAATTTCATGGCAAAGCTCGAGGAGCAGCAATTTTAGTACACAAATCCATTCCATTCATTGCCTCCCAAGTGACTGCGGACCCAAATGGTCATTATGTTGTTGTCACAGGTACTCTTTATAACACCCCTTTAATTTTAGCTAATGTCTATGCTCCTAATTGGGATGACAGTCAGTTTTTCACTAACTTTCTTTCTTCCCTACCTGATGTGCACACACACAACCTCTTACTCGGGGGGGACATGAACTGTACTCTTAATCCTAGGTTGGACCGCTCCTGCCTAAATCCAGCACCCCCTTCAAAATCTGCTCTGATTATTCGTTCATTTCTTGACACATATGGGGCTTCTGATCCGTGGCGCTTTCTTTTTCCAACTGCCCGGCAGTACTCTTTTTTTTCTCCTGTACATCAAATGTACTCTCGTATTGACTACTTATTTCTGGACAAAAAACTGCTTCCCATTGTACGTTCTTGTACGTATCAGAGTATAGTCATATCAGATCATGCGCCTCTGGTTTTCGAGCTTGTTTTTCACAGGCAGGTGGCACCACATCCCCCTTGGAGGCTCAACCCACTATTATTATCTGATCAAGACTTTGTCCAGTTTATTTCTTCCCTGGGATGTCCTCCATCACTTTATGGGAAACCTTAAAGGCTTATTTACGAGGCCAAGTAATCTCTTACAGTGCTCGACTCAACAGGCTTCGAACATGGCGGCTCTCAGAACTAAATGACCTTATTTTGCAGTTAGATCAGCAACATGCTCTCTCTCCCACTTCAGAACTCTATAAACAACGATTGTCCCTACAAACTGAATTCAACCTTCTCTCCACTAAACAGGCAGAGCAATTAATGATTAGATCACGGCATGCACTATAAGAACATGGTGACAAGGCTAGCAAAATTTTAGCACATCATCTGCGTCAATCTGCTGCTTCACATTTGATCCCGCAAATTAATTCTCAATCAGGTCTGCCCTCAACTGACCAGCAGGAGATTAATGATCAATTTAAAACATTTTATTTTTCTCTTTACAAATCGGAATCACCTACCGATCCCGCATTAACCGATTCTTTTTTTGAGAGCCTTCCTGTTCCTGTTTTGGATCCTGACTCAAAAGCCCACCTGGAGGAGCCCTTTGCACTAGATGAAATAACTCAAGCTATTAGGTCAATGCAGAGTGGTAAATCTCCTGGCCCAGATGGATTTCCCATAGAATTTTATAAGAAATTTAGCTGTAGTTTGTCTCCCCTACTGAGCACCATGTTTGCTGAATCTTTTACATCTATGTCCCTACCGCCTACTCTGTGCCAAGCCTCTATCTCTGTACTGCTTAAACAGAATAAGATCCCTCTTGATTGTGGATCCTACCGCCCCATTTCGCTGCTTAATGCAGACTTTAAAATTCTTGCAAAGACCCTCGCACACCGTCTGGAGTCGGTTCTCCCCTCTATTGTCTCCTCTGACCAGACAGGATTTGCGCAGGGCAGACACTGTTATTTTAACCTTCACCGTCTGTTCAATATTATATATACTCCCTCTTCTCCCCTGCCTGAGGTTATTCTTTCGTTAGATGCAGAGAAAGCTTTTGATCGTGTTGAATGGGACTACTTGTTTGCTGCTCTACATAGGTTTGGCTTTGGTCACAATTTTATTTCATGGATCAAGCTGTTATATTCCTCCCTACAGCTTCTGTTAAGCACAAATGATGTGCAATCCAAATACTTCCCTCTCCACCGAGGTACAAGACAAGGTTGCCCTCTCTCTCCCCTTCTTTTTGCAATTGCCATTGAACCTCTTGCAATATCCCTGCGTGTAAGTCAGGATGTAAAAGGAGTAATTCAGGGGGGGCGCGAGCAGAAGGTGTCACTTTATGCTGATGACCTTCTTTTATATATTTCTGACCCTATCTCTTCCCTCCCCCATGCCTTAGTCATACTGGAGCAGTTTAGCAGGTTCTCTGGATATACATGTGTATATATATATATATATATATATATATATATATATATATATATATATATATATATATATATATACAGTACTGTGCAAAAGTTTTAGGCAGGAGTGAAAAAATGCTGTAAAGTAAGAATGCTTTCAAAATAGACATGTTAATAGATTATATTTATCAATTAACTAAATGCAAAGTGAGTGAACAGAAGAAAAATCTAAATCAAATCCATATTTGGTGTGACCACCCTTTGCCTTCAAAACAGCATCAATTCTTCTAGGTACACTTGCACAAAGTCAGGGATTTTGTAGGCATATAGTCAGGTGTATGATTAAACAATTATACCAAACAGGTGCTAATGATCATCAATTCAATATGTAGGTTGAAACACAATCATTAACTGAAACAGAAACAGCTGTGTAGGAGGAATAAAACTGGGTGAGGAACAGCCAAACTCAGCTAACAAGGTGAGGTTGCTGAAGACAGTTTACTGTCAAAGTCATACACCATGGCAAGACTGAGCACAGCAATAAGACACAAGGTAGTTATACTGCATCAGCAAGGTCTCTCCCAGGCAGAAATTTCAAGGCAGACAGGGGTTTCCAGATGTGCTGTCCAAGCTCTTTTGAAGAAGCACAAAGAAACGGGCAACGTTGAGGACCGTGAGACGCAGTGGTCGGCCAAGGAAACTTACTGCAGCAGATGAAAGACACATCATGCTTACTTTCCTTCGCAATCGGAAGATGTCCAGCAGTGCCATCAGCTCAGAACTGGCAGAAAACAGTGGGACCCTGGTACACCCATCTACTGTCCGGAGAAGTCTGGTCAGAAGTGGCCTTCATGGAAGACTTGCTGCCAAAAGCCATACCTCCGATGTGGAAACAAGGCCAAGCGACTCAACTATGCACGAAAACACAGGAACTGGGGTGCAGAAAAATGGCAGCAGGTGCTCTGGACTGATGAGTCAAAATTTGAAATATTTGGCTGTAGCAGAAAGCAGTTTGTTCACGAAGGGCTGGAGAGCGTACCGAATGAGTGTCTGCAGGCAACAGTGAAGCATGGTGGAGGTTCCTTGCAAGTTTGGGGCTGCATTTCTGCAAATGGAGTTGGGGATTTGGTCAGAATTAATGGTCTCCTCAATGCTGAGAAGTGCAGGCAGATACTTATCCATCATGCAATACCATCAGGGAGGCATCTGATTGGCCCCAAATTTATTCTGCAGCATGACAACGACCCCAAAAATACAGTGAAAGTCATTAAGAACAATCTTCAGCGTAAAGAAGAACAAGGAGTCCTGGAAGTGATGGTATGGCCCCCACAGAGCCCTGATCTCAACATCATCGAGTCTGTCTGGGATTACATGAAGAGAGAGAAGCAACTGAGGCTGCCTAAATCCACAGAAGAACTGTGGTTAGTTCTCCAAGATGTTTGGGCCAACCTACCTGCCGAGTTCCTTCAAAAACTGTGTGCAAGTGTACCTAGAAGAATTGATGCTTGATGCTGTTTTGAAGGCAAAGGGTGGTCACACCAAATATGGATTTGATTTAGATTTTTCTTCTGTTCACTCACTTTGCATTTAGTTAATTGATAAATATAATCTATTAACATGTTTATTTTTGAAAGCATTCTTACTTTACAGCATTTTTTCACACCTGCCTAAAACTTTTGCACAGTACTGTATATATATAGAAATGCATGTGAGAATGTGGCTGGAGCCTTAATTAGGTAATTGTTATTTATTGATTAATTGGGCTCCAGCCACAGACTATAAAAGCCTGGAGAAATCCTTTGTCTGGGTGGAGTATGTTAGACAGACAGACAGACAGACAGACAGACAGACAGACAGACAGACAGACAGACAGACAGACAGACACTTTGGCCCTTGTGCCTTTTATTTTGTATTTGAGAAGTTTATTTATTATGTGTAACTTTTTTTAAATAAATATCAGTGCAGCAGCGCAGTTTTGCCCCGCAATACCTTTTTGTTTGTGTGCTTCTTTCTTGTCTGACGCCACACCATAAGCCAGCCTGTCACATGTTTCAGTCAAAAAAGCTACAAAGTTACGGAAAGTATACATTTATTGGAGATGATACATTTGGAATGAGCATTAATTTAAGGCCACTGACGTTTGTTAGTTATCGACACCAGTACATGCAAGGGTTAATTTCTAAACAAAAAGGTACTGATTTATTTTAATTAAGAAAGAGGGATAGCATTTATCTACAAGGGTTTGTGATATATGATATTTGCCTCTTAGTATTTCTCATAGCAATGACCAGAATGATGCTGACTACTACATTTGTTGCATCTTTGCCTTGAGACCTGAACTGTGTTTCCAGTACACCAGTAATTTATATGACAGACAGGTTGTTTTTTCAGATTTAGTGCAGAAAATATGCACAGTATAATATAAGCTTGTATTAGTGAAACATCTTTTTCATGATTTATTTTATGAACTGACATTTTCTTATAAGCTACTACTATTCTGGAAAATGAAATGGTATCATTTAATACAAGTGAAGCCATTTCCTCTCCAGTGTATTGTTGAATTGTTAAGTGGAATTCTGTACGGAAGTCCCTGGGTGTTACCTGTTTAGCAATGGCATAAATCATTAATGCTGCTAGGACTTTTATACTGATGGGTCACAAACGTTTGATAGTTAACTGCTTCAGGAAGCTAGGTGCCTGGGCAGAACAGTAATAATGTTCCTCAGTACCCCGGTAGACATAGTAACTAGTACCAGAATGCACTGCAGGTAACCGCTCAGTTACTGTGGTTATTTTTTTTCTTCTAGAAATGTGTCAACCACATTTTGTGAAGCTAAGTTAATGTCTGATTGGTTTATTGAGATTAGAAACATATGAACCATGGCTTTATTATAATTTGAAACATTTGACATCTTTAATTTGCAGGTTTTATTGATCTTTTTGATGTTTTGCTTTCCTTCTATTTCGCTTTTTTAAAGCTAGACGTTCTGTCTATGTGAGGTAGTGCCCTGCAATGGAGCGTCCTGATTGGTGGGTGAAGTTCAGAGGTTTCTAATGTACAAATAACACCTGACTCTTTGTGCAATAGCCTACAATTTAGCTTCAGGGTTTCAATACACATTTATACATAATATGCACTCTTCTCTTTTAAAAAAAAACACATGTATTGTAGTGAACCTGGTTTTGTACTGAAAGTAAAGACTACCTTTTGACACTGTGAGAAAACAAAAATATACAACTACCCTCAACCTATATATTGCTGTATGCATCAGTTCATTGAAGGTTAAGGTAGGTAGATGGATAAACAGTAGAAGCCCTCCCCTAAGACTTGCAACCCAGTGGAGGTCACATGATGCACAGTGGTGGAAGGCACCAGGTATAGGGAGCTCTGAGGGAAATTTTAATATTAGAAAATAATTTGTGTAACACTATCTGTTACTAACATATCATATATAGAAGATCATTTTGAAAATGTCAAGGTTACAACAGAAAATGAAAGATGAAGTAAAACAGCAGGTAAAGAAAACAACACCGTATAAGCAGCTGCCAGCTCTGAAGTCACAGGCGACTCGATAATGGGAGAACTACAAGGAATTTGGGTAATATTAGAAAAACTGATCAAATCAAACACTGAAGTAAAAGAGGTTTTGGAGAAACTAACAAACTGTCTGAAGCCAAAAACAGAATTTCTGAACTGGAGGATACGATAATTGTGTTACAGCAGGAAAAGCAGGAACTGAATGAAACTGTCAAAAAAATAAAAGATAAACAAGAAGACCAAGAAAACAAGGCAAGGAGAAAAAACACAGCTTATCAGAATTCCTGAAAAATCTGAAGGTCTTAATTGTCCTGAATTTATTCTGAAATTATTAATGGACATATTTGGAGTAGACAAATGTGTCAAGTTTCCCAGAAGTGGAGCGTGCTTATCGAATTCCAACACACTACCAGCAGTACTTCTCCCAAGACAAACAAACTACTATGGGTCTGGCACAAAAACAATCACCATTTACTACCAGGATTCTCAGATCACCATTTATGATGGCTTTTCTACCAAAGAGATTTCTACGAGACATAGAAGGTATCAGATACAGAATTTTTTTCCAACTTGGCTGAAAGTTACATACGAGAACAAAACTGTAACCTGTAAAACTGTAAAGAAGCGGAACTCTTTATCAAGGAAACATTTAAACATGAATTTCCCCAGAAAAATACAATGGATGTATGCTAAAAAACAATCGACCTATTGGATCAATAACACAAAAAGGAAACTGTAACCTTAAACTAAATAGCATTATAGCTAATGAAAATGTCTATAATGTTATGCAGTTAATACTATACATTGAATTTGTTTTGGAATTTCTATGAATAAATTTATACAAGTATTGCTTCATTTAAATCAAAATATGAATTATTATAGTTGCAGGGTTATACAAGTCTGTATAGTTTAATGCATTTAATACATTATTCTTTTTAATCCCAGATTTTAGGATTACATGCATTACATAATTTTTTAGATGTCATATAGATATGTTAGCTATTATTATTACGTTTATTATTATGTTTACTTGATCTTTCTAAAATGTATTTAGTGCTTTTAAGTTTCATCAAAAGCCTCAATTTTAATATAGCTGACAAAATGAAAGAAAAATAAATATATATTGAGAACAAATAATCTATTAAAAATAATATCTTGGAATATAAACAGTTTTAATAATCCAATTAAAAGGACCAAAATACTCTCCTCTTTAAAACAAAATAATTGTGATATTACACTACAAGAATCTCACCTAACTAAAAAATAAGACAGAAAATTGAAGAAAGGATGGGTGGGTCATGTTTATGCGTCTTGCTTTAATTGTAGAATCAAAAGGTGTTTTAATTGTAGAATCAAAAGGTGTTTTAATTCTAATTGGCAAAAAACTTAAATTTGTTAGGATTTGATAAAAGATAAAGATTTGATAAAAGATGGTAGATTAAAATTAAATTACTGGATAATCAGGTAATTATAGTGAATATATATGCACCCAACATTAAAACAAGATGAGTTCCTTAACTGTTTTTGGCCATTTAAGTAAATGGGGCGATATTCCTATTATTTTAGGTGACTTTAATACAGCTATAGACAAATACCTTGATAGATGTAACCCATGTAATATGGACAGTAAACAATCTGAAGTCTGAAAAAATATATCTGTAAAGACATTTATTAGACATTTAGAGAACCCTCAACCCTTCTTCTAGGGAATACACATTTTTTTCTCCAGTTCATAAAACATTCTTGTGAATTGATTATTTTCTTATCTCAAAATTTTAAAAGTAAAGAAATACTGGATGCAAAAATTGAGATTATTCATACTTATTCATAATTATTCATTTAATTATTCAGCTATGATCAAACTTAAATTCCAACTAAATAATGTGTTAACTAACAAAACTGATTTTAAAATTACCCACAATAAAACAGAGGTACCATTGTTACAGAGAAAAATGTGGTAAATTATAAGCTCAAACAATAAGGAAAATTGAAGAGTGGTCATATATACCTGCTGTAAAACCTGAAAATAATATTGTTACTACAGATGCTAAGGAGATTAATAGTGCATTTAAATCCTTCGATCAAAAATGATATACATCTCAACAATCCACACAAAAAAAAGATTTTCTTAACTGACTTTTGTTTGCCTAAATTTGATAAGATAATGAGATGCTAAATGCGCCTATTAGTTTAAAAGTCAATCAATTCACTTCCCAATGGAAAAGCATCTGGAGACGAAGGCTTTTCAATTGAATTTAATAAAATTCAAATTTTATAAAGTTTATCCCCAATATTGTTGGATACATATAACTATGCTTTTCAAACTAAAAATCCCCCAGAATCAATGCATTTGGCAAACATTACCCTAATACTAAAAACAAAGACCCCATAGACTATAACAATTATAGACCCATCTCCCTTTTGCAATGTGATTTTAACATATTATCACATATCTTAACAAATTGACTTAAAACAGTGATTAGAATTGAAATAGTTTGGAACCTATGATGGCTATTTCACTAGATGCGGAAAAAAACGTTAAAAAATAGAATGGAATTTTTTGTTTAATACATTTTAAATTCATGGGCAAAAATCTGATTTTGCCCATGAACTTAAAGGATGTGGCTTTGCATGAAACACCCAACATCTATAAATATAATCATATCATTTATAATTCACATCTTTTTTTTTAATATTGGAATCTTAAAGTCTTGGAATAAACTTTTAATTCATCTGGATTGTGGAATAATCCATCAATCTGCTTTAATAATAAAAAAAACCTCTATGATACAGAATGGGACACATTAGGTATTAGAACAGTTGATCTGTATTTCAATAGTTCCATCCCCTCTCTTAGAACAATGAAAAATAAATACAATATCCCAGTACAAACTTATAGAACTTATAAAATCATATTAAAGTTGCGTTAACTAAAATAATATTCTCAAAATCAAACTGTCCTAATTAAGAAATTAGAGCAATTTATGATTGAGAACAAAAACAATATGCATACTGCATCTAAACGGTATGCTTTTATTAGAGACAGTCATAATCTGATAACATTGCAAATCTGAACTCCTTCTAGTAGGCTCTAAAACCCAATTTAAGAATCTCAATATAGCTGCCCTGAACCTCAGAAACTGTCTGCTGCTTCCCTCCCCCACAGTACGAAGCCTTGGTGTATTTCTTAACAGCAGCCTCTCCTTTGATGCCCACATCTCCTCCGTGGTCAAATCTTCCTTCTACTATCTTTGAAACATCTCCAATGTCCGTCCCTACCTTTCCCTCCCGGTTGCGGTTTATGGTGTGTGCCGGGAGACCACCATAAAGAGACTACTGCAACTCTCTTTATGGTGGTCTCCCTGCACACACCATAAACCGACTGCAGCTAGTTTAGAATGCCGCTGCCAGGATCCTTACCAGATGTAAAAAGCGTGAACACATCACCCCCCATCTTGCCCAATTGCACTGGCTGCCTGTAAAATTCTGGATTATTTTCAAAAACTCTCCTGCTCACCTACAATGCCTTTCATCACACAGGTCTCGAGTACCTCCTAAACCTGCTGACCAGCTATATCCCTGTCCGAAAGATGAGGTCCTCCGACTCTGGCCTGCTTGTTATCCCCAAGCAAAAGTGCACCACACTTGGAGAACGCTCGTTTAGCTACATGGCTCTGACTCTTTGGAACTCTCTCCCAGCTTTGGTGTGTGATGCTCCCACCGTCACTCGCTTTAAAACAACTCTCAAGACCCACTTGTTCTCTCTTGCTTTCCTGCTCTTTAAGCCTGATATCTCCTATTAGCTGCTGTGTTGTTGCTACTATTTCATGTATTATGCTACTGTATCATGTATTATGCATTTTTCACTATTGTATTATGCATTTTTTACTGTATTATGCATTTCTCTGTATATAAAGTATTCTGGATTTTCTTGTTACTGCGTCTTGTGAAGCGCTTTGTGACGGTGGTCCACTATGAAAGGCGCTATATAAAATAAAGATTGATTGATTGATTGATTGATTGATTGATAATGATATTAAAAGAAAATAAAAGCTTGGGAGAAAGATTTAAAGATTACTTTTTCAGATGTGCACTGGTCAGATATCTGTGGAAGTATGTCACATTCATCAGTTAATGCAAAATTAAGGACAATTCGATTCAAAACCATAAACAGAACCTATTATAGTCCGGAGAAATTATATAAATGCACTGTTCTTAAATCTCCCACTTGTTGGAGATGCAGTGAAGAACATGTATGACTTCTTCACATGCTTTGGGCTTACAAGAAATTATGTTCATATTGGGAAACGATTTTTCATTATATAGATTCTATATTAAATAAACCTTTAAATAAGTCCCCTACTTTGGCCTTGTTAGGTCTTATTGATGACCTTAATATCAATAAATCCCCAAACTCAGCTAATCTTTACTCTGTTACTTACAGCAAAAAAAAAGCTGTTATGATTTGTTGGAAGGAGAAGGAACCTCCACCACTTACATTGTGGAAGAAATTAACATTAGAGGTTATTACACTGGAAAAGAGGGAGGGAAAGAAAGAAAAATACTTGGTCTCATACAGTCAAATATTTTCTTGACACTAATATATAAGTTAAGTATTATTAATATTGTTTCTATTATTCATAGTTGGCTTATTTATTTATACATGTAAATATGTATTTATTTATATAACGGGTACCAGAATTTAATGAATTAAATTATACAGGTAAAATGTATTTATTTAAATTTTTAAATATGCGTGTATAGTCTCCCTATATATTAATTTAAATAACTTCATAAAATTGTGTATTTTCTTAAATAAATATGTATTTAATTATTTATTGGTTGTTGTTGTTGTTGTTGATATTTTGTTTTTATTGTTTTGTGAATTTAAAACAAACAAACAAACAAACAAAAATAAGACTTGTAACCCTGATAATAAGGCTGAGCAACAACACAATGATAATGAACAACCTCAGCCTCGCCAAATAACCTTTATCATAGCCGCAGCAGTGTAATAGCCTTTAGATATTAATGCATTGTGTTTGACAGCCCATTCCTTCACCTCCTATTTTCAACTTCATATTGGCTTCAATTATTAAACAGCCACAGTACATTCAATTCATTTGGAGGACATCTGTATGGAATTTATATATATATATATATATAGAGAGAGAGAGAGAGAGCGAGAGAGTTTAGTCAAAAGTTTACATACCCCAATGAAATTTCTCAAAAACAAATCATTATAGGAAAAATCTTTTGTAGCGAAAGTTGTGCTTTTGTGGATGAGGAAAAAAGTTACAAGAAATAGATGTCTACAGTTATTTATTTTAGCAATGTTTTTGCAAAACTCTAAAAATGCTAATTCAAAAGTACAAAAGTATTCATACCTTGACAAGGAAAATGAAATTAATAGTTAGTTGAGGCACCTTTAGCAATAATAACGATAGGTTGCGGATGCAACCTCGGTTCCCTGAAAGAGAAAATAACCATCAAGTATGGGATATTGCCGTCAGGCAGTAGGGATTGGCTGAGCTTTTACAGCAAAGCTGCTGATAGGCCTCTGCGCGAGCTGCCACGTAAGCCCGCCCCCTTGGGAGCTTACTATACGCAGCGCGCAGAGACTCTCTTCCTCTTTTGCTCTTCAGGCCGTGAAGGCTTCCGGAGCGACCTTGTGGCTTGATGGTTATTTTCTCTTTCAGGGAACCGGGGTTGCATCCGCAACCTATCATTCCCTTTCAAGTCGAAAATAACCATCAAGTATGGGAACAGTGTACCCAAGCCGTCGCGAGGGAGGATTCTCGGCAGTAGGACAGACTTACGCCATAACGCAACTGCGTAGGCAATACATCTATGCATATGCGGAGCCGCGCCTCAGCGTCTATGCTCGCAATGACACCTATCCTAAAGTGGGGTCAACACTATATCGTGACAATACTCAATATAAGCGCCAACTAGGGCGTCATAGAGTGTAACACGGATGCTCTGAATGACGGAGCAGAGGATTCCAGTACATTTAAACGGTAGAACCTCATAAAAGTATGCAGTGTAGCCCAACTGGCTGCAGCGCAAATGTCAGACACAGGCACCCCTCTAAAGAGGGCCCAGGATGTCGCCATACCCCTAGTGGAATGTGCCTTCAACTGCCCCAGTGGCAGAAGGCCTGCAGATTCATATGCTAATTTAAAAGCATCCACTATCCAATGGGAAAGGCATTGTTTAGACAACGGCTGACCCAAAGTCCTAGAACCATGGCATATGAACAATTGTTCTGTTTGCCTCACAGTCGTTGTACGGTCAATATAACACCTCAATGTCCTGCACGGGGCAGAGCATGTGTAACCGTTCTTCCTCTGGGGAAGAAAAAGGAGGAGAACGGAACGCCATCAACTCAACTGGTTGGTTCATATGAAACGGGGATATGACCTTGGGTAAAAAGGCCGGATTTGGACGCATGGAGACCTTAGAACCGTCTCCTGCGAAACGATGATCACATGATGAATGCACTGAACGATGATCACATGATGAATGCACTGAAAGTGCGTGTAACTCGCCCACGCGTTTTGCTGATACCACTGATAGCAAAAACGCAGTTTTCATAGACACGAGCTTCATGTCCACGCTGTGGAGAGGCTCGAACGGTGCCTTGGTAAGGGCTTCTAACACCACGTCAAGGCTCCATGACGGTAAACTGGTTATCCTTGGAGGCCGCAAGCGTCTTGCGCCCTTCAGGAACTGAGATGCCAGAAAATGGCAACCTGGTGATAACCGTCAATGCGTACATGGCAAGCCGATATGGCGGCTAAATACACCTTAAGTGTAGAGGGAGATTTCCCTTCATCTAACAGTTTTTGTAGAAACTGTAATATCACTGCCATAGGGCAGGATATTGGGTCATGGCCCACCGCCAGACACCAATCTTGAAACAACTGCCACTTGTATGTATACTGCGACCTAGTAGAGGGCGCTCTAGCACTCTGAATGGTCGAAATCACTGCCGTTGAGAGCCCTAAGGCTGACAGGCGCTCCCGTTCAGGGGCCAAGCCCATAGCTGCATGAGCTTGGGGTTCGGGTGCCATAGCCCTCCTTGGGTTTGGGACAACAGGTCCGCTCGCAGAGGGAGCTCCCTCGGCCAACCGTGCAACAACTGCACCAGACTCGAGAACCATATTCTCCGAGGCCACCGAGGAGCGATCAGAATCACTGTCGCTTGCTCTACCCTGACCTTCTCTAAGAAGGCGGGGAGCATCGGAATCGGTGGAAACGCATATAGGAGCCTTGGTGGCCATTCGTGAGCCAGTGCATCGGCTCCTAGGGGGCTGTCGAGGTCCTTCATCGAGAACCATAGGGGGCAGTGCGTGGTCTCTTGCGAAGCGAAGAGATCTACCTGCGCTGTGCCGAACCATTCCCAGATGCGCTCTACCACCTGTGGGTGGAGACGCCATTCACCGGCAAGAGGGCCTCCTCTGGATAGGAGATCTGCTGCGTAATTGACTCTGCCCGGTAGGTGAACTGCACGCAGAGAGGTTAAACGCGGTTGTGCCCATAGCAACATCCGTGTTACCATCCGGTGAAGACCGGGGGACCGCAAGCCGCCCTGGCGGTTGATGACCGCCACAACTGTGGTGTTGTCTGACCGCACTAACACATGCTTGCCTAGAAGCACTGGCAAGAAGTGCCGGAGAGCGAGGTCCACCGCTCTGAGTTCCAGAGCATTGATGTGGGCTGACCTCCAGGGTCCTGACCACACTCCAAGGGTCCCTGTCCCGTTCCAGACTGCTCCCCAACCTTGGTTGGAAGCATCGGTCGTGATGACCTCCCTTCTGAAAATGGGACCCAAGCGTACGCCTTGGTGGATGTTCGACGGAACTTTCCACCAGCGTAGCGCTTCCCAGCAGGCTCGGGATACCCTTAGCCTACGGTGTTTGTCTCTCCACGGATGCAACGCAAAGGCATTGAACCAGACCTGCAGAGGTCTCTGGTGTAGTAAGCCCAAAGGAAGAGCTTGCGAGGCGGCAGCCATCAACCCCAGCATGCGCTGACACAGCTCCATGCTGACTGTTTCTCTCAACCTGAATAGGGAGAGACACCGCTCCATCAAGGCAACTCTTTGTGTCGACAGGGTCGCTTCCATGGACACTGAGTCCAGATGGAGACCCAAGAATTCGGTCTGTTGGCTCGGCACGAGGCGGCTCTTTTCTGAATTGATCTTCAGACCTAGCCGCTGAAGATGGTCTGTAACAATCACTGTGTGCTGTGCCGCCTGCTCCTTCGACTACGCGCAGACGAGCCAGTCGTCCAGATAATTCAGCAGTCGGACACCTTGAGCCCGCAAGGGAGCTAGAATGGCATCCATACATTTGGAAAAGGTTCGAGGAGCTAGTGACAGGCCAAATGGAAGGACACAAAACTCGTATACCCTGCTCTGAAATGCGAAACGCAGATACTTCCTGTGACCCGGGCAGATGGGCACGTGAAAGTACGCATCTGTCAGGTCCACGGTGGTGAACCAGTTGCCGTGTCAGACTGACTGGATGATGTGCCTGTGTGTAAGCATCCTGAACGATAACACCCGCAGGTATTTGTTCAGTACTCGCAGATCTAAAATAGGACGGAGCCCGCCGTCCTTTTTGGGCACCAGGAAGTATTTAGAATAGAACCCCTGGTCGATCAAAGCAGGGTCTACTTGTTGAATGGCATGCTTCCTGAGCTATGCCTATATTTCCACATTCAGAGCTGAGGACTGAACCGAGTCCTTCACTGCAGTTACCACCACTCCCCGGAAGGGGGGAGGTTTTAACCGGAACTGAAGGGTGTACCCGGTGGATATAGTTTTGCGCACCCAGATGTCGTTGGTGCATTGTTGCCAGAACTGGAGCTGTGGGACAGCGTAGGGGTGGGTTAACAGCTGCCTGGAGTTCTCAGGGCTGTTTCGGCTGTGCTCGTTCGCGAGGGGCCTGGCCAGAGCCACGAGGGCGTGGCCTGCCACCTCCTCTAGGGCGCCACCCTCCGCTCTGCGGTCTTACAAACGCGGGTTGGCCGCGCGGTGATGGACCTGAAGGGGAGGTCTTACTACCCGTGGTTGCGCCTGCTGCTGTGGCGGTGTCCTGCGCCACTGGTGTTCCTGAGGCCGCTTTGGCTGGAACGGCTTATTTGGCCACATCTTCGCCATTTGCTGTGACGCCTCCCGCGCCTTGGCGGAGCGTTGCAGCATCTCCTCCACTGCCGGGCCATATGTGTGCCCCGGTGTGATTGGGGCATCCAGCAACGGGGCCTTGTCAGGTTCCTGCACTCTCGCCTGCGAGAGCCAGAGCTGCCTTCTGGCCACCTCCAGAGATGCGATGCTCCTGCCCTGAGCCCGGGCATTGAGCTGGGCCAGCTTTACTAGCACCTGACTGACCGTCCCCAACTCACTTTTGAGGGCCGCAGAAGGGCACTCAGGCAGGTCCTTAATGAGTGCCGCTTGATAGACTGTCAGCAGGCTGGCCACATTTCACAGTCTGACCGCCTCTGTGGCCGCAGCGTACCCCTTTTTTAAATGCACCTCTGTGGTCCTGCACTGCTTATTGGGGCATGCAGGATCCTTTGTCAGCCCCGATAACGTTGGCGTCTTCACCAGCGCGAGCAGCGTCCACTGGTGGGAAGGACGCCAACCCAGCTTCACTTGCCTTGCATGCTAAAGGCGAGGCCTTGCAAGAAGTCGCAGGGGCAGAGGCCGGAGCCCCCCAGGTGGACTGTATCTTCTTAACAAAGTCTGGGAATGCCGGAAGCATCCTAGACTGATGGGGCTGGGCTGAAGGCGACTCAAACAAGGAACGCCGTGGTAGTTCCTCCATAGGCCACTCGATGCCCAAGTGGCGGGTTGCTCTCTCCGCCACAGACCACGTCGGGTCATCGGTCTCCAGCACCTCGAGCTCGATGTCCTGCTCAGAGTGCTGGGAGGCTACCTCAGCCTCTATACTCTCCCCTTCCAGGACGTCAGATGCGTCTCTGGAAACCGCATCGACATCCCACACCCCTTGGGGTTGCACTGGAGGGGCCACTGGCTGGCTAGCTATGGGCCCAGCCGGTTGTTCTGGGACTCGGGGCCTCACATTTGCCAGGGACATCAGGATGGACTGCTGCCCCATCATAACCTCCATGAACTGCGACATTTTGGAGGTTAGCTCCGCCACCCCTGATCTGTCTCTATATCGCTTGTCCCGACGAGCGGAACGAGAGCGTCCTCTCCGTCGAGGCGATCTGAAGTGCGACCTAGACTCCCGACGGGGGCGTACCCTACGAGGGGAGGGGCTGCGTTCCTGGCGTGTCTGGTGGGGACCTCTGACCAGCAGTTAGCTGGGAGGACAGGCTCCTGGAGAGCTGTAGCCGCCCTGGCGGCGTCGCCGTAGACGACGGCGGGGCAGAAATGGTGTGGGATCACCCTGAAGAGGGAGAGTGCCCACCCACTGCTTTCTTCGCCCTTTGGCGGAGGGTGCATATCTGGAAGCCAGCACATAGATGGTAAAAAGCCCTATCTGCCAACGCGGATGCGGCGTGCTCTGGCCCCAGACACGCTACACAATCATTGTGCGGATCGCTGGCAGCCAGCTTTGCCTGACAGGTCACGCAGCGATGAAAACCCGACATCTCCATCGAGCGTGGCTCAATGAACGCCGAAGCGTCGAGCGTCAATCCTCGAAGGTGCGTCGAGCACCGGCGCCGGCAGCGTCGGCGCCCGGCGTCGAGCACCGGCGTCGAGCACCGGCGTCGGCGCTAAGCACCTAAGGTGCGTCGCGTCGAGCACCGAGCACCGGCGTCGAGCATCGAACGCTGAAGCGTCGAGCGTCGGAGGTGCGTGCATCGGCGCCCGGCGTCGAGCACCGAGGTGTGTCGCGTCGGCGCCTAAGCGTCGAGCGCCGACACGTCGAGCACAAAGCGTCGGCGCCGAAGTGTCGAGCACCGGCGTCGAGCACCGGCGTCGGCGTCGAGCACCAAAGCATCGGCGTGAGCACCGAGTCCCAGCGGGCGCTGCACCAAGCGGAGTCGCAGTATCAGCGTTGAGATGCTAGCACGAGACGGCAAGCGTCAGCTGACCGCAGAGTGGAGACGCTGGTGCTGGTACAGTGTCTGATGCTGAGTAAATACCTACCTTAGGTGCTAAGGGAGTATGTGCTTGGTGGTCGTCTTCCTAATGTTGAAAAAAAGGGATTTTTTTTTTTTTTTTTTTTTTTTGGGACGCTGCAGCAACACTATATAGTGCTTAGTGACTGTAAGGGGCAGGCTGTACAGCTACCACGCGGTAGCTGGAGCACACCGCAGTGGATATATATATATATATAGAGACTGCAGAGCAGGCTCCACACACACACGGTTTAGCCACAGGCAAGACCGAGGCTGCAATGCACGCGTGGCCAAGGCCAACGCGACGCGCCCTAAACAATATATATATATATATATATATATATATATATATATACAATATATAATTATGAACAACAATAATTATGAATTAATTATAGTAAAGGAAAGACGAAGACCACGAGAGAAACAAAAAACGCGAAGGAATATATAATGTAATAATAATATACAAATATATAAACCAAGTAAACAAAAATAATATTATAAAGAGTGCAACTGAAATAAACTTGGAGAAGGGGCAAAAACCAGCTTCTCAAGCCTAAGCTTAATGAGTACAGTCAGTTGACAAGCTCTATTACCTACCGCTACCGATGCTGAAGACAAAAGAGGAAGAGAGTCTCTGCGCACTGCGTATAGTAAGCTCCCAAGGGGGCGGGCTTACGTGGCAGCTCAGCGAGAGGCCTATCGGCAGCTTTGCTATAAAAGCTCAGCCAATCCCTACTGCCTGACGGCAATATTCCATACTTGATGGTTATTTTCGACTTGAAAGGGAACCTCTTTTAATTTATTAGGATATTTGTTAATGAGCTTTTGGCATGATTCTTTAGTGATTTTTGACCATTCTTCAACGCAAAATTGTTCCAGTTCATTCATATTCCAAGGACGTCTCTTGTGCACATCCTTCTTCAACTTATACCAAAGATTCTCAATCAGATTTAAATCAGGACTTTGACTAGGCCATTCAAGAACCTTCTTTTTATTTTTCTTTAACCATTCTGAAGTAGATTTTGATGTGTGCTTTGGATCGTTGTTGTGTTGGAACGTCCAGTTGCTTTTTAAATCAAGTTTTGTAGCAGAGGGTTTCAGGTGATTAGCCAATATCTTTTGGTATGCTATGGAATCAATTTTACCATGTATTGGAACTAAATTTCCTGTGCCACTAGAGGAAAATCAGCCCCATAGAAGGATATTACCACCTCCATGCTTGACAGTAGGTATGGTGTTCTTTTCTTTGTACGCCTCACCAGACTTTCCCCAAACATAACGACTGTCAGTGTGACCAAATAGCTCGATTTTTGTTTCATCACTCCACAAAACCTTTGACCGGAACTCATATCCATCATTCAAATGCCGTTTTGCAAACTTTAAGCGATTTGTCCGTGTGACATTTTCTTAAGAGTGGCTTTTTCCTTTGCCTGCGACCATTGAGACCTTCACCATGCACTACTCTTCTTTCTTCCAGATCGAGGGAGCGTTGTGACAGTACCACGAGAAACAATAGTTGAAATTGAGATACTCAAATGCTTGGAAATCTTCTTGTCATAAAGCTGGAGAAGGATACAATAAATGATGTTCTGCCTAAGGCCTTTAGATAGCTCTTTACTTTTTCCCATATTGACTTATTGGTAATGACATCAATCATCCTATGCCTAACCCTTTTATACTCTCTAAGAATGTTCACCTACAATTCAGCATTTTCTTGACTTTTCTAGAATTAGGTTCCGCATTATCATATTTAAATTCCTAGCACCTTAAAGACAATACTATCATAGCATCAAAGGGTATGAATACTTTTGAATTAGCATTTTTGGAGTTTTGCAAAATTCCTGAAATAAATAATTGTAGCTTTTAATTTGTAATTGTTTTCAGCTCCTAAATGTTGCAGATTTCAAGTTATCTATAACATGTTATACACTCTGCAACTGTTCTACAGCTGGAAACAAGTAAAAAGGTCTAATTAAGCAAATTATTAGTGGGTTCAATCCCAGGTGGGGGACACTGCTGCTGTACCCTTGAGCAAGGTACTTTACCTAGATTGCTCCAGTATTATTATTATTATTATTATTATTATTATTATTATTATTATTATTATTATTATCATTATTATTATTATTATTATCTATTTCTTAGCAGACTCACATTATACATATATCACATTATTTTTTACATACAGTTACCCATTTATACAGTTGGGTTTTTACTGGAGCAATCTAGGGAAAAACCCAACTGTACAAATGGGTAATTGTATGTAAAAATAATATGTAAAAAATAATGTAATTGTATGTAAGAATAATGTGATATCTTGTAACAATTGTAAGTTGCCCTGGATTAGGGCGTCTGCTAAGAAATAAATAATAATAATAATAATAATAATAAAAATAATAATAATAATAAAGGGTCTAGTTAAGTAATTGAGAGCTCAGTTGGAATGAAAACTAGCAGACACAGTGGGCCCCTAGGACCAGGGTTGAGAAACACTGCTTTAGACCCTTGTCTGTTCCTCGTCTCTTTGATTTCTACTTGGCAGTGCCCTCTAAATGGCAGGGAAGCTGAAATCTCTAATGCTTGAGCCTTGGCGTCCAGAGTCAACCTGGCACACACACACACACACACACACAAGCTTTGCCTTTTATTCAGCTGTTGAGACAAAATGTCCCATCTGCACAGTCTGTTTGCAAGAGCCAAATTAAGGGTTAATCAAGGTTAATTCAAATTTGAATGGAAGTGGATTTTAAAAGCTTCTCTCCTTGGTGCTGCGCTGTTGGATATCTCATCCTCTGCTGTTTGCTGGACATTAGCCATTGGGCTGTTTCCCTCCTCTCTCTTTTATAGTTTTTCTTCGTTATCCCCCATCACATAAGGCACTGCACAGATTAATCACTTTGCCTAGATGCTTCTTTTGTAGTTTCTTGCGGGAATACCAAAAATGGTGTAGTCCTAAATGTAAAAGTACCGGAACGCCACTAGAATATATATTTTCTGAAACAAATTATTATAAATTGTATTTGTATGCTGAACTTCTAGTAACACATATAATAGGTAATTCATTAATTTAGTATATCGTCAAAGTGTTTTTCTCCATCGTGTCTGTTACATGTCGGTGGCTTTGTTTGTCCACAGTCATAGTCGGTGCACTGTTACTGTCATCTTCGTCAGAATTTTTGCTGCCTTAAAGAAATAGTTCATAATAGAAGACAGTCTAATGCTCTTTTCATTGCATCAAGAAGACCACTTACTGAATCAGACAGTTGTGCGGGAGATGCAAGTCATGTGACTTCAGCCCCTTTCACATTGGGATGCTCTACCCGAGTCGCAACCTGCCCGTGTCAGGACCTGGTGTCATGCGGGTTGACGAGATTTCACACTGCAGGGTTGGCCTGGGTGACAGATGCAAGTAAACAATAAGCGTATCAATGCCCCTGAAGCAGCTTGTTACAGACGCTTCCATCCAAGCTTCTCTGGGTTGAGCCGTTGGCCCAAATGTTGATTAGAGCAAATGTTTCTTCATCCCTGCTGCAATCTGGCTCATGGTGTGTCTCAAGCAACACAAATATGGCTAAACAGAATAAACCAAAACATTCCTTGCGGAAGTGAAACCTTCACACAGGCGTGGCCGTTTGTTATTTCATCAGCTGTCATGCATTTTGTCTCGCTCAACCTGGGTCAAAGCATGTCAACCCACATCCTGAGGGTTAACCCTTGTACAACCCAGGTAAGTGGTTTCACACTACACGGTATTGTGACCCGGGTAGGCAGAACCCGGGTCCGGACCCTGGTAGAAGTGCCAGTTTGAAAGGGACTTTAGCCTGCCTATTCTGTGCATTCTGGCTACATCGCTGCTGCCTACAGAAATAAACACCAGAACGGCTATCCGGAATGTTCCGGTTCAACTACACCACTGACTACCAGTCTGTTTATGGTACACTGATGTAACCCATTCAAAAATCTATATTAAATGGTGCCAGAAATTGGCTGGCAATAACATTCATTTTGTATTTGCTGTTTATTTTATGTACACTATTTATTTAGGTTTTTTAAACTTTCAGATTTTAAAATATAATTACAATGTTAAATCCTTGTGGGGTGTAAATTGGATAGATTTTTTTTTTCATTCCTGAAGACAACATGGCCCGAAAGGTTCGATTGAATCCAGACTCCTCTACTCTGTAAAGAAGGTTTTGTCTAACTGCTTTGCAGGCTGTGACACAGGACCTACACAGGACCGAGACAAATAGCCCTCTCATCACTCTGTGTAACAGGGATGTTCAGTGCAAGCAGCAGGGAGTCTTGAGCATACCTGAACCATATTATTTTAAAAAGAGTTTAAAATGTATCATAATGCAATGCTTGGCCTATAACAATATGCCATTTTTGGGCTACAAAGGCTGCTGTGTGATTTGCTGAAGGTGGGCGCACATTACAAACAGTAACACTAGGTGTATGACTTGTCAACAATCTTGGACGCTTGAGAATAACCTGACTACCCTGAGGCTAAACCTTACCAGCTGTCATTTCTGGTTGCATACACATCCACGCGGTGACATTAATTCAGCTCTGTCAATGCAATTTGAATGTGTTGAGACCGACTCTCGGTAGTGCCATATCCTTTCTACAGAGGTTGATCAATGGCTTCTAGTTTGAAATATGACATTGTATAATATACAGTTTAAATTGCCCTCTTTCTTCATTGGGCGCACAGTCTTTCTTCCATTGAGCTGTTTCATTACAGTGGACACAATATTTTTTTCCATCTTTCTGTCTGGCTTGTTACAGTTCCTTGCCATTCAGGTTCAATTGGAATAAAAAAAAAACTCTTTAATACCCCAAAGCAGGTGCCTTATGCAGACACACTCACAAACCCACCCCAGGCTAGAGGAGCATTAGCAATACATCCATACATCAAGCTTGATTTTACTCATTTATCAAGTGGTGGGTAATAGGTATGCTGAACCTTAAGCAAAAAGAAGTACCTCATGTGAACTACATTGGCAGATCCTTAGTTAAAGCAACAAACCACAGGCCATTGGGATTAATCACTCCCATGTCAAACAATAGAAACTGCCCATACAGTTTGTAGAAAAACAAATAAACCAATCCAGAGGCGGTTTTATTGTTTTATTGTATAAGCCACCCATTATACAGACGTTGAAGGCCTTTGTACAAATCCTCCCTGTTTTGTTCTCTGAGAAATGGAATTTGAAACCCAATTTACACTGAACAGCTATGACTGCGATCACTTTGCTCAAAACCAACCCAGCTAACAATACGATCATTGTTTCAAACAGCAGACAACGGCTTCAGCAATTCGCCCTGAAAATAAATCCGCAACAAAAAAAGAAAACGAGCAACAATTACTAACCCAGCCAGTGACTGAATTAAAAAAATAACATCACTTAACCTAAAAAATTCACCATATTTTTAATACTGCACCCAAGATGCTAGCAAATGTTCAGCAAAATTTTCAACAAATAACTGAGCTGGACTGGAATTTACATTTCAATGTTTTTTTCTGACTGGTTATGATATATTTTGTACATGAATGTTGGTGATAAAAGCCAAAATAATGTCATTCATGCATGCTGAAAATTTATAGAAACAGGCAAAAGTCATGACTGGTCTGGCCATTGCTTTGATTGCTTCAATATCAGCTTTGTGTTTGTTTATCCTTCTGCATCTACTTATAGAAATCTAATTGAAAGTACATCTAATACATTGGAAAATCAGAGAAAGAAACCTGCAGAATTCAAGTTAGGCATGCAGGGTATAGGGGATGTGTTATGAATCATATACCCAACATCTTATGATCAAATTGAACAGGACAAAGCATCAAATGAAGGCCGCTTAGGATTTAAAGTACTCCGTTATTTTTTAAAAGGTTTAAAAATACTAAACAGCGTAACGTTATAGTAAATATTTAACAGAAAATATTCTGTTTCATGTGGATCTTTGTGGCAAAGTGGCTGATTGTGTACAGGTGCACGAACAAACAGAGAATTGTAATCCAGTTGGAAACAAGTTTTATTGATTATAATCCCGGTCTGGTGACCAAACAATAACTCCAGGCAATACACAACAATGTGTAATGCACTGGAAGTAAATAAACGGGTTACAATCCCAAATAATAAACACACGTATCTTTCCAACAATGTACAAAACACGGTCACCAGTCCTTGGTGCGTGCTGTAGTGCTCGTGGTGGGTGATACAATTTTATTCGTGACAAAAGTGAAGTGCTCTTCTGGGTTTTGTGCTGGCCCTTGGCGACAGCTCCGGAACGTGTTAGCCGTCTAATAATAACAAACAAACAATTATAGACAAACAAAACAAAACACTCATGGTACTTTTCTCACTGGGTCTCCCACGGGTCCTTACAGGTTTAATATCCATCCCCTTTTATGCCGTCACACATGACCCCTTGGTAAATGAGTGGGACCGGCTCTCCAATCTGCAGCTGCCACATCGTTTCCCTTCTGGGTCAATGTGTTATTGCAACGGAGTCTCACCCCCTTCCAGACTGGTCGACTTCCCTTGAACCCTGGGAAAGAACTGTCAGACCAGCCTGTCCTGAAGAACTCTGTTCTTGCTGCTTAGTGCCCTCACAGGTCGGGAGGGAGATTTACAAACAAGAATCATTGTATTTCTGTCACAATCTTCCATTGACTTTTTTGATGCATTGTTTTAAACGGGTGACAAAGCTGTACATTTTGAATTGCATCTAGTACTATTTGTATTTATTTCACAAGTAAAATATAAAGATGATTATTCAACTAAACCAAGTTAGCTAATTTGTGTATCTGCAGTCTAAAAACTTTATGCTCTCTTTCTCTCACACACACACACACACACATTTATAAAGAAATAAATATACAGCATATACTGTAGCCCTTTTAATCTTGGCATGATCAGTGGCCAAAGAAATCCAGGCAGAAAGCTTGCACTATTTGTAACTGAAATTTAGTTCAAAGTGCCCTTTGGGTGTGCCAATGTGTGGTACTGGCCCATAACTTATCTCTAGTGATCTGATTTTATTTTGATTTTAATAAGAGGTATTGGCAATGACAGTAGTAGGTTTATGCATGGATCGAGTTGCACTCAATCTATATCTGTATAGCTTCATTAGCAGCTGTGTCACTTATTTTAAAAATACAGGGCTATCTCGCACTAATCTTGGACTACCTTACCTCACGTAACATTAGGTCGTGCAAGATTACTGCTCATCAGGGTCTGTGAAACCAGTCTATGGACATTATCAATATTTTAAATATAAGGAGATGCATTGTCTGTATACAGTAGGCTATTTCACAATCAATTCCTGATACATATTATAAGGAGTTGCTGTAACCAGAACACCTTATAATATACTGAGGACCTAATTCACCTAATGTGAGTCAGAGCTGATATATCAAGAGTGAAACATAATAAAATGACAGTAACTAAGCCACATTTAAGAGCTTACAGATGGCTGAATTAGTTTGTGGTTTTTATTTTCTTGCATGATTTACTCCAGCTTCTTCCTAATTTGAAACAAGCCCATTTTACCTTATTGTTCTTGTTTACTGCCAGTGGTGGTAATTACGCATGGCAGCTAAAAAGCATTGGCACCAGCAACTGGGAGCTGAGAGTATGAGTCTTGCAATGAAAGGTCTGGGCCTATTCAAGAGGCAGCGTGTTCTCAATATGACCAAAGCCTTTGGAGTTTAGATGGCAAATTCCCCCATGACTTTTATTTTCATAAGCATATTAAATTGATGGAGAGTCCAAACAGCTTGCAGGTTTTTTTTTTTAACACGTTACAGCGCTGAAGTAGCAGGGACTGGAACAAGCTACTTAACCACCCACTGAGACTGGCAACATCTGAGTGACTGGATGTGTATACTGTTTATCTTTGTGCATGTGAACAGGATGTGAAGTCGTGTATTGATTTCAATGTCCAAACAAAGTTAATGTTCCCAAAAATGTCCTTGTTTATTTAAACAAAAACAAAAACAAAAACAAAACACCCCTTTACAAGCAATTGTATGGGGGGTGGGTACGACGGGCTTGCAAACCCCAAAAATAATACAACACACAGTTAATAATCCCACATCTCCGGTGCACACAATTGTGCTCTTCAAAAGCTTTCTTGACTCCATGAAATAATTAACAAGTAGATGATAAATAGTGATGCCACATTTACACCGATGCCAGTGTTAGTCTGTTGTAGAACAACTTTTCAGTTATCAAGTATACGACTCAATGCCACTTTCATCATTTGTATTACGTTATTTTTCTATGCTTTCTGGCACTGCAGACTTTCAGCCTCAGGTACAGTACAATAGATTAATAGCCAGATATCCAGCATCTTAAGACACATGAGCCTCGCAGCTTAATATACTACATGAATAGCCAATGCATCAAGTACACTTCTATTTTCAATGCACTCTGCTTAATATAATATTTAAATGCTGAACAGAAACCACAGGGTGTTTTTATAGTGTTCCAAGATTTTATTTAAAGAATAAAAAGACATAACATTATTCATTATTATTTTTTTGGTCAGACAAAAGCTGTACAGTATCTGGTTTGAAATCAAAACGGAATCTGGCTCATCCTGCCTAACGCACATTATTTTACCATCTTACAAAAATCTAATTCCATATGGCAAAATCTAATTGTTCACTGACTATCCATAATGTTTTATATGTTAGTGTTTCTCCTGGCAAACTACACTTTGCATTTATATACTTAACTAATTGACACCAACATTTATTATGCATTTTGCATCACATAACAGAGATAGTCTGTGCCTGATATACATATCAGATATTCTCTGAAGCAGGATGGAAAAACTCTGAAATTTGGTTTGCGGCCAGGAAATGGGCATTGAGGATCTAAGGTGTCAGTGCTGACCTCATTGCTATCTTGGCTCCCCTTCAAACATTCCAGATTCACATCTGCAGTATATATACTCCCTTAGATATTGTAGGCACCTGTGTTAGAGAACAGTGGGGGATAGTAACAAACTCTGTGTGTGTGTGTGTGTGTATATACCTGTATATACATATACCATATATACAGGTAGTGGACAAAAAAATGAAAACACCCGGGTAAATTGAAAGCAAGGGCTTCCACACAGGTGTGGCTCATGCATTAATTAAGCAAATGACATCCCAGCATGCTTAGGGTCATGTATAAAAATGCTGGACAGGCCTTCTTGCCTATAATTATGGATAGCATGACTACAAGGGGAGACCTCAGTGGCTTTGAAAGAGGGGTGATTGTTGGGGCACGTTTGGCAGGAGCTTCAGTGACCAAGACAGCTCAACTTGCTCATGTTTCACAAGCAACGGTGTCTAAGGTGATGTCGGCGTGGAACTCCGAGGGAAAGACATCATCAGCAAAGGGCAACAGTGGGCGGAAGCACACACTCCATGATCGTGATATCCGTGCATTAATTCGAAGTGCAAGGCAAAACAGGCAAGCAACTGCAGATCAATTGACTGCAAATTTCAACCTGGGGCGCAAGCAGCCAGTTTCATCAAACAGTCCGCCGAGAGCCCCACAGAGTGGGATACCATAGTGGCCCAACGCCCTATTAAGTGACTTTACATTGGTGTTTCTATTTTATATATATATATATATATATATATATTATAGAAGGGATACACAATAAAATAGAAAGCCATAAAAATGTTAATTGTGAGTATGTGTGTGTGGAGGCCACCATCGGCAGCCAGGACGGCAGTGATTAGATATGAAGCTGTTCTGGGCGGGTCTGGTTCCATCATGATTACAGCCTCCAATTCTTTTTAGAAAGCTAGGGGTAGAAATATAAGTTAATTCTCTTGAATAGTAATGACTGGAGATGTGAAATAGAAATAATGTTTAGTCTTGGATACAAAACCACCTGGCAACCAAGCATCAGCTATCGTTTTTCATCATACCATGCCTGCTCACCAAAGGAATATTTACATGCCACCAGCATTAGTAAAGTACTGGAACATTAGTAATAAAACTGAGATGTGCTCTGTATGAACCTACATGTCTATGACATCTAATTTAATTGTGATGCAAGGTCAGCATGGGCATTAGGTGTAAGTGCATAGCTATAAGTGCATTGTGGGCTGTACACTATCTATGACTAGATTTCTGCTGTTGCTGCATATGGCTATGTGGCAAAGTGGTTTGCAGTGCGCAGGTGTAGAGGTGATGTGATTATGAAACAGAAGACAGACAACTAAGTTCATGATCCAAACAGAACATTTATTTTTATAATCCCGGTCTGGCGACCGCAAAGAATAATCCCAGGCAATACACAGCCATGTGTATTGCACTGTTCCAAAACAAAGGGTTACTGTCCCAAAAGAATAAACACAGTATAACACACGCATGATCACAAGTCTAGAGTGAGTGCTAACGTGCAAGTGGTGAAATACAATTTATTCATGTACAATTGTGAAGTGTTGTCTGGGTTGGTGCTGGCCTGAAGCGACAGCTCCCAGTACGTGTTAGCCATCTAATAAACCAACTAGTATATAATTAGACACGACAAAACAAAGAAACAGTAAACACTCACGGTGCAATTTGGTTTTCCTTTAGCGGTTTGCTCTTAACCATAACAAAAGGAACAGTTCACCTAACCACACCCCCTTGGTTAGCGAGTGCAACCTTTTCTCCTCCAATCCGCGGTTGCCACATTGCTTCTCTTCTGTGGCGATGACTTGGTGTACTGTAGCTCCACCTCTTTTCTAGATGGCCGACTTCCACCTTTCCCTTGGAATGAATTGTCAGACCATCCAGTCCTGGGCACTCTGTTCCCTTTACACAGCGCCCTCACAGGTCGGGAGGTCACTCAACCTTGTCATGGTCAAGGATGAATGATCGAGTGATTAAAAAGAAACCAAAAACATTGTCAATGTCCATCATTTATATCCTTATTTTATTCGAAAATCAATGTTATAATAGTGATAAGTTTCTTTTGATGCTCAGTATATATATATATATACAGTACTGTGCAAAAGTTTTAGGCAGGTGTGAAAAAATGCTGTAAAGTAAGAATGCTTTCAAAAATAGACATGTTAATAGATTATATTTATCAATTAACTAAATGCAAAGTGAGTGAACAGAAGAAAAATCTAAATCAAATCCATATTTGGTGTGACAACCCTTTGCCTTCAAAACAGCATCAATTCTTCTAGGTACACTTGCACAAAGTCAGGGATTTTGTAGGCATATAGTCAGGTGTATGATTAAACAATTATACCAAACAGGTGCTAATGATCATCAATTCAATATGTAGGTTGAAACACAATCATTAACTGAAACAGAAACAGTTGTGTAGGAGGAATAAAACTGGGTGAGGAACAGCCAAACTCAGCTAACAAGGTGAGGTTGCTGAAGACAGTTTACTGTCAAAAGTCATACACCATGGCAAGACTGAGCACAGCAATAAGACACAAGGTAGTTATACTGCATCAGCAAGGTCTCTCCCAGGCAGAAATTTCAAGGCAGACAGGGGTTTCCAGATGTGCTGTCCAAGCTCTTTTGAAGAAGCACAAAGAAACGGGCAACGTTGAGGACCGTAGACGCAGTGGTTGGCCAAGGAAACTTACTGACACATCATGCTTACTTCCCTTCGCAATCGGAAGATGTCCAGCAGTGCCATCAGCTCAGAACTGCAGAAAACAGTGGGACCCTGGTACACCCATCTACTGTCCGGAGAAGTCTGGTCAGAAGTGGCCTTCATGGAAGACTTGCGGCCAAAAAGCCATACCTCTGACGTGGAAACAAGCCCAAGCGACTCAACTATGCACGAAAACACAGGAACTGGGGTGCAGAAAAATGGCAGCAGGTGCTCTGGACTGATGAGTCAAAATTTGAAATATTTGGCTGTAGCAGAAGGCAGTTTGTTCGCGAAGGGCTGGAGAGCGTACACGAATGAGTGTCTGCAGGCAACAGTAAAGCATGGTGGAGGTTCCTTGCAAGTTTGGGGCTGCATTTCTGCAAATGGAGTTGGGGATTTGGTCAGAATTAATGGTCTCCTCAATGCTGAGAAGTACAGGCAGATACTTATCCATCATGCAATACCATCAGGGAGGCATCTGATTGGCCCCAAATTTATTCTGCAGCATGACAACGACCCCAAACATACAGCGAAAGTCATTAAGAACTATCTTCAGCGTAAGGAAGAACAAGGAGTCCTGAAAGTGATGGTATGGCCCCCACAGAGCCCTGATCTCAACATCATCGAGTCTGTCTGGGATTACATGAAGAGAGAGAAGCAACTGAGGCTGCCTAAATCCACAGAAGAACTGTGGTTAGTTCTCCAAGATGTTTGGGCCAACCTACCTGCTGAGTTCCTTCAAAAACTGTGTGCAAGTGTACCTAGAAGAATTGATGCTTGATGCTGTTTTGAAGGCAAAGGGTGGTCACACCAAATATGGATTTGATTTAGATTTTCTTCTGTTCCCTCACTTTGCATTTAGTTAATTGATAAATATAATCTATTAACATGTCTATTTTGAAAGCATTCTTACTTTACAGCATTTTTTCACACCTGCCTAAAACTTTTGCACAGTACTGTATATATATATATATATATATATATATATATATATATATATATATATATATATATAATGATCCCTGAACATGCTTGCTGAGCGGATGTCTGCTGACAGAGTGTAATTTCTGTGTTGTTTACTGCCCTAAAGCTTGCAGCCCTGGTGTCACATACACAAAGATGGTTCTTTATTGGCTTCAGTATTTGAAACTACACATTTATCTCTTTCCAAATGTCATTATTCTTGTCTTGTGTTGATCTAATGGTTCCGCTGTGCCTGGCTGCTAAGGCTGTTCTCTCTATCCTGGTTCAGGCTGAAGGCTATCTAGAGGTGACGAGAGGGGGTTGTGAATGACAATGTCATCAGGATGGCTTGCAGTGGTGACGTCAGACCAGAAACACAGACTCAGGAAGTAGCGGGGCAAAGCTGAAACGCTAAGGCGTTCAGCCTTTTATTAAATAATAAACAAAAACAGAAGATTTAAACAAAACACTACAAAACAAAAAGGTGCGTTGGCCAAACAAACAGAAATAAACAAATAAGTATTGTGCTGGTGTAAAAACCAGCATGCCTAACAGTTGTTTTTACTTTACTTTCTCTCTCCTTGCTCGCTCTCCTGTAATCTCCTCTGTACACTCTCCCAGAGGGTAGAGAGCTGCAGGTTTATATACAGGTGACCATCTCCCGATTAACAACAATTAATCAATGAATTAATTGTTGTGAAATCCAGGACTGGGTGCAGGTCTAGTGTGAATTTCCTACCATCTATACACGGTTTTCTAAGGGAGAAAGGCAGCGTTCTGTTCCGTGATCTTCCTGCAGCCACACAATCAGGACACACTTTTGTTGTCACCAGCACAGAGCAAGTAATTTGTCTTGTTTGAAGGTCAAAGGAGAACCTGAGGAAGGTTAACCAGTGGTCTTTTGAATTCACCAAAGTATGTTAATTACAACCTAATTATTAATGTAGCTGCACTCTTCTCCAATTTGTAAGCATGTGGTGCCATTTATAAAGAGCATATATATATTTCAAGGTAACGGTCAACCAAAAAACAGCATTCATTTTACAGAAACCACTTGGGAAATGACTGATGGTGACAGATCACAGGAGGTGGGAAGGCCGACATGTCAAAGCTACCATATTGTGTAAATAGTGCTTAAGGCCACTGGAGGTTAAGCAAGACAGATAGATTGAGTCAACTAAAGAGAACACAACTGAACACCATAGCACATCCTAATATTGAATGCGTGTTAGTTCAATGAGTTATAACAGTCCATTTCTTTAGCATTGTTTTGAATGAGGAGCAGAAGGGAAGGGTTCCATGCATACCCAGTTTGGTTACTGCTTTTTAAATAGTTCAGCAGTCTGTAGACAAATATGTCTGTTGCCCTTCAGCAAAGACTGGCAGAAGGCATACCTTTTTGTTCCAGCAGTTATGACAGCATGACCTCTGTAATAACTCCCACACTGCTCTATTAATCACCTGCCAGGCACAGCCCCTTGTTTTTCAGTGTGGAATCGGGGAAATAACCATTGTTCCCTTTCAAGTATGAAATTTAACCATGACCTAATGGGATATAAATCTCTTATAGTCCATACTTGAGTACTTATGTCAAAGCTGCTCCTTTAAGAGCCCTGTATGTGTCAGACGTTGACTCCGCCCCCAGGAGATAAATACGAGTGACACATAAGGCTTAGCACCATTTTCTCTTTCAGCCTTGCATGAGGAAGGAGTGAGCTCTGACTAAGTCATAACTATGGAGATATGTTGATTTAATTCACCTTTTCTCTCATTTCATATTTAGAAATAATTTTGCTTTTTAGCATATAATTCTTCTTAGCTTTAGGTTCTGATTGAGTCCCCTCCGCGGCCTAGGCTGTCTCCCTGTACTAGAGTCCGCCTCTGTACACAGACATTATACTGCACTAGCTGTGTGTTTTTTTTCCCCAGTCAAATTTTCAGAGACAGAGACACTGCCAGTGTTAACGGCTTTTTAGCTACACTGCGCTGTCGAATTGACAGGAGCCTTTGTAACCAGAGAATATTCTGTGTGTCTCTATGCTGTTGCTGTGTTTGTTTTGCAGCCCTGACAATGAAGGCTACTAGATTTAGCTAGTTAGCAGGCAACTGCAGCCCCAGTCTGTTTTACAGTGCATGCTTGCAGTTTGCCAGTGGCCTTTTCAGGTCTTTACCTGCACGCCACTTGTCCTGGTACCAGCCCGGTAGCAGTGATTCGTTCTGCCGGTACCAGAGCTTGTACCAGTGACTTGGTCAGTACCAGAGCCGGTACCAGAGCCAGTACCAGTTGCCTGGTTGGTACCAGAGCCTGTACCAGAACTAGTACCAGTAACCTGGTCGGTAGCAAAGTAGGTACCCTTCACCTTTATTGATACCAAGGTCAGTTCTAGTCATCCTCGTTCATACCAGAGTCAGTACCAGTGACCCTGTTTGGTCCGGTTTGACACCAATACTGTTACAAGTGCTGCATTTCTGTGTACACAACAATTTTCAGCACCAGCCAGTTTACTGTCTGTTCTTGTGCCTGGGCTCCTCTAAATCATTCTCTTCATCATCTGGCTTGGAGAGCTCCCCCTCTCTTCCACCAAGGAAGAGTAACAGAAGCCGCCATAGCAGGCATTCTGGTACTGACTGGGTTGCGGGGCAAATGGAAAAGCTTTTTGAAGCTATGAACCAGCAGCAGTCCCTTTTGCCCTTTTGACAGAGCTGTTGCGAGGCCCCCCCGTTGTCTCAGTCCCCAGGGTTCAGGCACCATTGCCTGACCTACAACCGCAGGAGGATGCCTTGTACCTTACTGCATCTGAGAGCATGGACACCCAAGAATTAATTTTCTCGTCTGAGGACACTGAATCAGATGTCTTGGCTCCCACGGTAAGCCCCTCTCTGTCGGAGGAGCTCACCTCCCTTATCAGACATGCTACCATGGTCCTGCAGGTGCCTTGGGCTTGTGTCCTGCATCGGGACGGGTACCTGTGGGTGACCCGCAAAAGCAGGTCAGGTTTAGGTCAGAATGTGAACTTGCGATTTGGGTTTCGGTCAAAAAATTAATTTTAGATTCAGCTCTGGTCTGAATTGGAATCACCAAAAACATTTTCTGTAATTTCAGCGAATAACCCTTTCCCAAATAACGTATTAGAAGGTAAATGTACCAGTATTTCCTGCACTAAAGCAGGAGGCGATTAGGGAGGAGTCAGCTGACTAAGCAGTGTTCTCGGTTTGTATTGCCGCTTGTTTGATACATCACAAGATCCTTTTATGATGCCTGCTTGGTGATATTAAAAATGTCTGTGGACGAAGTGAAACAAAAGATAGCGCAGGGTTTATATCATGTAGTGGATAATAGTTCGAGAGGTAAATCCGAAGTGTGGAATTCTCTTGGAATCATATCGAATGAAAATAATGAACATGTGACTGGCTGCTCGCGCCCCAGGTTGAAATTTGCAGTCAAATGATCTGCAGTTGCTCGCCTGTTTTGCCTTGCACTTCGAATTAATCACGATCCTGGATTATGCGCTTCCGCCCACTGTTGCCCGTTGCTGATGATGTCTTTCCCTCAGAGTTCCATGCCGACATCACCTTAGACACCTTAGATTCTGTGGCATCCAGATCCAACAGCTCTGCAGTTTTGGGTCTGACCCCTGAGCGGAGACATTTAAGCTGTCTCGGGTTATCTGACAAAGTCATTGAGACACTTCAGAATGCCAGAGCAGCATCTACACGCTCCCAGTATGGTTACAAATGGGGTATATTCCTGACGTGGTGTCAGTCGCGTGAGCTTGACCCCATGACTTGCCCGATGGCAGATATACTGCAATTTTTGCAGGACCTTTTTGATGAAGGGAAATCTCACTCCATGCTTAAGGTCTACTTGGCAGCTATCTCAGCTTGCCATATTGAAATGGACTCAGTCTCCCCAGGAGCACACTTCCTGGCAGGACAGTTTTTGAAGGGTGCTCGGAGGTTAAGACCCTCTATAAAAGGACCTTGTCCCTCACTGGTGACCTTAATGTAGTGCTGGATGCTCTTACAAAACTGCCATTTGAGCCCCTACATTCAGCAGAGCTGAAAATTCCTGTCATTAAAGACAACTTTCCTGCTTGCTGTTACCGCTGCTAAGTGGGTAGGTGAAATGCAAGCATTCTGAACAGTGAAAGCTTGTTTGTTTTTTTGTGGAGGCTAGAATTAAGATTACTCTTTGCATTAATCCTGCTTTACTGCCAAAAAGCATTTCTGCTTTCCATAACAACCAGCCAGTGGAATTGAAGGCCTTCCATCCACCTCCTTTCCAGTCTGACAGGGAGAGAAAGTTCCATACGCTCTGTCCGGTTAGTGCACTGGCGTAATTATGTTGACTGCTCCCAGAATTGGTGGCAATAAGAGCAATTGTTTATTTGCTTCGGGTCTAAGTTCCACGAACAAGTCCTTTCTAAATAGCAGCTGTCAAGGTGGATTGCAGACATGGCAAGGATTGCATACGATCAAGCCAACCTGCCCCCAGCAGAAAAGGTCACTGGTTATTCCACAAGAGGCCTAGCAACCTCTTGGACGTTATTCCAGGGTGCATCTGTCGCAGACATTTGCAACGCTACAGCATGGGCCACGCCTCATACTTTTACCAAGTTCTAGCAACTGAATGTCATAGATCAGCAAACCCTGGTTTTGGGACCAGTGTTAAGAGCAGCCACTCATTCTGATCTTTAACACATTTTCTATTATTGTTCCACTTTAACTCCTGGGGTAGTTAGCCAAACACCTCTTGGACTTCTGATGTGAAATGCTGAGGTTACTCAGTGTATACACTGCATGAGGGTCCTCCCTCACTGTACTGGGACTATGCCATGGATCCTCATCGGTCTTCGGACAGAATGCTAAAGGCAGTTTATCTTCTTTTTTAGCACATCTGCCTTCACTTGCGATGGCTTGGTTATTCAATCTCATTAGGTCATGGTTACATTTCGTATTTGAAAAGGGAATGTTAGGTTATTATCATAACCCTGGTTCCCTGAAATTTAAATATAACCATTACCCTTCAAGGTCGCTGTGTTCACTCCAACCCAAGAGGCCTGAAAATAAAAGAATACGTCACTCGTATTTATCTCCTAGGGGTGGAGACGACTTCTGACCCATACGGGGCTCTTAAGGTAATTCGGGCTATAAGCGATTTATATCTTAAGTAATGGTTACATTTCTATTTCAAGGAACCGGGGTTATGATAATAACCTAACATTTTTTATTCTCAGTGGCAAAGTTATGCCGTAGCAAACTTCAAAGCCGACTGCTGAGCTCCGCAGGCTCTCTTATGCCGGGATCCATCAGAAGGAAGCAAAGGGCTCATCTTTTGAAATGTTACACTGATTAAGTCAATGCTTAACCTGTCAGAATTATAACTTATCAATTGTAATATTATCATGTGACCGAGGCTGCTGTATAAATGTCATTCCTGTTCTCCGTGCCTTGGGTCTTTACAGAGTTTTTTTTACCATAAAAACGTTGTACAAGTTGAGTTTCTAGGCATTTTTGTGGGGCCCCTAAAAGAGGGGAGCGACTAATACACTGGTGTGACGTATGCAACGGTGTCTAATAAACTACTATACCAGTGCCACAGTGGGATTACTACAGCCACAGTTATGTCTTACACAAACTTACCTGTCAACAACCCAACTTATTTTTTCAGGATCTACGGCGTTCAGGTCATGTTGCTAGGTAGAAACACAAAACCACTGTTCTAATTAAAAGTTTAAAAGTAAATAAAAGTAGGACAGTCAGACAAAAAACAAAAATGCTACAACAGGTTTGAAATTGCACTTTATTGAATTAGTCAAAATACATGCTAATTGCAATGCTGAAAAAACAGTACGTGACTGGAGACGAAACAGACAAACTTAAAATGGCGAAAAAAAATGATCGGAGGAGGAAAGTGTTTATGACCTGATGTAGAAAACACTTTTTTAATGACTTTAATAGATACAGTAACTTGTTCTACATTGAATGCAATTGTACTGCACCGTATACTATACCTGTTATTAGATGGTGCACTGTTTAGTTTTAGGTTTTTTTTTGTTGCTTTTTTAATTGATGCAAGCAGCACTGTTTAATAGTTTCTTTTAAATTAGAATTAATACAACGAATTTGTAAAAGTCAATGCAGTTGGAACTATTGTCTAGGGTTTTGGAAATAAATATTCAGTAAAAGCAAAGATGATATGTTCCTGAACGTGTTTTGGGTACTTGAGAAGCTAAAATAAAATACCGGTAGCTTAATACAGATGTGATGTGGGATGTGTAACTTGATTTTACACTCTGGTATTTATTACTCTGGTAATGAAACAGTAGTTTTTCTAGCAGTTTAAAAATGAAAAACCACAAATTACTGGAATAAAATGCAAACAAGGGTTATTTCAAAACTAAACCTGTGTATCTTTATCAGTGTTGAGCATGTAGGAAAAAAATCAATTGTAAAAAAAAGTATTTAACTTAAAAAGGGGTTTTCCTAAAATTGAATTCTCAAAAAGGGTGGAGCGACTTTTAAGCCAGTGCAACCAATGAAACAATTTTTTTTTTCTGGCTTCCAATATTGTCTTTCTATTTGGTGACATTGTTAATTCTGTAACAAAACATGAATATAAACATTTCCTTTCTATTTCATTGTGTTTGCAGTCATCCTGGTTCTGGGTTTCTGTTGCTTCAATTTTGAAATTGCCATTTCTATCTAAACTGCCTTTACATGTTAGCTTGCGTGGTTCAGGGGGCGTGGAGCTGGGTGGCTCCTAATCATCTAATCTTCTAATTTTCTAATTTCCTGCTAATTAGCATCTATTTTCTATTTAAGCCTTGATCACCTGCAACTTTTCTGTCGAGTGTTTCGTTTTTGAATTCCCGACCGGTAGTGTTACGCATTACTCCAAAAAAAAAAAAAAATTACGAAGACCGTTATTGCAAACAAATTAAATACGCGCAGTCTACCTGCTTCCAAATGGAAAAGTCTTCAGCCGTCGCCTTTCCTTCCGACTCAGATGAGTTCCTGCCTCCGACTCCTCCACCTGTCCGTCTCTGTCAGACATCCCGTTCCTCGTCCCGGCTCATGACCGCACCAGCCCGCCCGTCAACCCTGCTTCCACCCGGCTTTCAGCTAGGCAAGAGCGGCTCAAAGCGCGGTTCCGCTAGCCAGCCTCCACCGCAGCTCCACTATAAAGATTGGGCGACACCTAAGCTGCTGAAAGTTCTCTTTGAGAATTCCATTCCCATCCCTGTCGGCGGGATCGCATGTCCTTATTTCTTACTTATTGTGAAGCCTTGTCAGCCGAGCGATTTTTCCCCGCTTGCAAACTTGGCCGTCAGGCCCTACTCTTCTGCTACTCTCTCAGCTCCTGTTTCTGCTGCGCATACGCAAGATCCTGCTCACGCAGCCCAGCTCCCCTGCCGGCGCAGTCAGCGCAGTCAGCGCAGCCTCAGCATCTGCCGCCGCAGTCACTTACTTTGCCCGTCTCCTCCACCAGCGGCGCCTTCAGGTCACGTTTAATCAGCTGCAAACTCTGCTCCAGCCCATTATAGACACTCAGCTAGCCCTCAGCGCCCGACTTGACAAACTGGAGAATTCTTCCTCGGCTCCACCTGCCTTCAGTTCCAGCACTCCTGCTCATACTTTTGGTACGTCCTCTTCAGTACCCCCTGTTGCTCTTCCAGAGTTCAACCTCTCCTCGGCCACTGTTGCAGGTTCCTCTTCTCCCTGTGCTATTACCAGCCATTCTATTTCTCCAAAAATTAGGAAGCAAATAATTGAAGGCAAGGATGTTAATCTCGTTTCTATTCTCATTGCGTCTTCCGAGTTTTGGATCACAGAGTGGTTGACTGCGGAGACGTTTCAGTCACTCTAAAGTCCCGTGACCCTCGTCTTCAAAAAGCCTTTCTGCGGGAGAATTCGTCCTCGCTTTCTCCATCTATCGTGACATTCTCTGTTCTGTTTATCCACACAGATTACAGGAGCTAAATCAATATCTCTTCCTGGTCGTTGAATTGTCTGTGCGCTATGGAGGCACCTTGTTCTATCAATACCACCGTGCTTTTGCAGCCAAAGCTGCTGCCACCCTCTCAGCTGACAACCGTGTTGTGGATTGGTCCCGTTCCGACCCAGATCTTTTCACCCGTATCTTCAGTGGAATTCGTGCCAACGCCTGCAGCGCATGTGCCTCCACAGCTCACTCCTCTTACCTGTGCCCTAAGGCAGCAGCTAGTTCCCTTCAACCCATTCCTCGTCCCTCGTCTTCTCTTCTCAGTTCAAGTCAACCTGCCCCGCTTCCATCCATGCTTCAGCTCCACCCACCAGATCTCAAGCCCAAGATGTCTACGGCCGTCCCATCAAGTTTTCAGGCGGCAGGCAAATATGTAATAACTTTAATTTTTCTGTCTGCTTCAACCGCTCCTGCAAGAACCTCCATGTCTGCAGCTTCTGCAACGACGCCCACTCCGGTCCATATGTCCTCTTACAGCTAAGTGACAATCAAAGCTGCTTCAGGTTTTACTCCTATCAACGTTTGGCTCTCGCTAATGCGCTTCAAAATCATCCAGACAAGCCGTTCGTCTCCTATCTAATTAATGGACTTACAAATGGTTTCTTCACTGGCGTTTCTCACGTTCCTTCCGAGTCACACATCTGTCAAAACCTCCATTCTGCCATCGCAGAAACCACAAGTCGTCAGTTCCCTCCTCCAAGCCGAAGTCGACAAAGGCTTCATGGTCGGTCCTTTTGCAGCACCCCCTTCACTACCTTTCGCATTAATCCCATAGGCATCGCTACCCGCCAAGTATTCTGGTAAGAAACGCCTTATCATTGACCTATCTGCTCCTCGAGGCGGTTACACACGCAGCATTAACTCCCTCATTTCAAGCGAGGAGTTAAGCTCTTCACTACATTAAGCTCTCAGATGCCATTCATTTCATCAAAATTGCAGGTCACGGAGCCTGGCTTGCCAAAGCCGATATCTCTGATGCATTTAAGGTCATGCCTATTTATCCTTCCCTCCGTCACCTTTTCGAGTCTGCTGGGCAGACAAGTTCTATTTCTCTACCCAGCTCACCTTCGGTTGCCGCAGTAGCCCAAAATATTCGATTCCTTGTCAGAAGCCCTCTGCTGGATTTTGCTCAACACCTATCATGTTCCCTTCCTCCTCCATCTAATGGATGACTTTCTGCTTATTTCCCCCTTCAGATCCTCCAGCCCAAGCAATTAATCAGCTTAAGACCCTCTTCTCATTAGTTGGTGTCCCTCTTTCTCAAGAGAAAACCATCGGCCCTGTTAACTCCCTGGAATTCCTCGGCATTACACTCAACACCATGAAATTGAAGCCAGTCTGCCTCCTGCCAAACTCCAACGCATTCTCTCACTCATTAACAGTTTCCAGATCTCCTCTTTCATTAAGAAGCGGGACCTCCTGTCTCTCCTCGGTCATTTTAATTTCGCTATCCGCATCATTCCTCAGGGCAGAACATTTATCTCACGTCTCCTAGCCCTCTCCTCAACTGTCAAGAATATGAATTCTCACGTGAAAATCTCAGCGAAGCCAGAAAAGACATAAAGATGTGGATCAATCTCCTCACTAACTGGAACGGTCTCTCTCTATTTTATGATGACTTTATTTCAGCCCCTCATGATCTTGCCCTCTTCACTGGCGCCTCATCCATTGGATTCGGCGGGTTCCTCGCTCTTGAATGGTTCTCCAGCACTTGGCCCCTGAAATTCAGCTCCTTCCCCTCAAGAGAAATCCACGGCTCTCCTAGAAATTTATCCAATCGTAGTGGCCGCTGTCCTCTGGGGTCACCAATGGTCAAGGAAATCAATCCTTTTCTTCAGCGATAACAAACCCACAGTGCACATCATCAACAAAGGGCGTTCTTCATCCCCCTCATTATCGCTTGCTCCGTCGTCTCATATGGTCTTCCGTATCTCTCAACTTCTTAATTCATGCCCGCCATCTTCCTGGTACCCATAATAATGCTGCTGATGCTCTCTCTCGCCTGCAGGTATCCAAGTTCCGTCAGCTGGTCCCGTCTGCTTTCCCGAACCCCTCCAGACCCCACAGTTTCATCAGCTGCTTCTAGACTGAACCCTACCCTCCGCAACCTCCTTCAAACTGCTCAAAACTACATGTCTACAGCCCTCGCCCCTTCTTCAAGAGCCTCTTATTCTACAGCCTGGTCAGCATTCTTAACCTTCTGCGCTCATAATCATATCCACCCCATTCCCTTCAATCAAGACTGGATCCTGGCCTTCATCATCCATGCTAAGGAATCTCTTCATCTTTCCCCAGCATCCATTAAATCTTACATTTCAGGAGTTCAATATCACTACCGCATCTTGTCCGTGCCTTAGCCCGCCATCCTCTCCATACCAGTAGTTCGTCTGACTCTCCGCGGAATCTTCAAAAGCTCCCCTCCGTTGCATCTTCCCGCCTGCCTATATCCACAGACATCATCCATTCACTTATCTCTACTCTTCGGAAGGTTGCTTCTCCCCTACGAGGATCTACTCATGGAGACCATCTGCCTCACAGCCTTCTTCGGTTTCCTCAGAGGCTCAGAATTCACAGTTCCTTCAGCTTCAAGCTTCCCTGCAGCGGGTATTCGTTTATGTGATCTCTCTTGTATTTCCAACTCCTACTTCTTAATTGGCTGCGTGCTTCAAAGACAGATCAACTCCGGCGTGGTCAGTTCATCCAGCTCTCAAGGATTGAATCTTCCATCTGCCCTTTCTCAGCAATGTCAAAATATCTCTCCATCAGGAAATCCTCCCCCTGGACCCTTTATTCATCGATTCCTCTCACTCTATTATCACTCGTCACTGGTTCTCAACCCACCTCTCCACCCTCCTCTCCAGAGCAGGCCTCCCTCCTCAGTTTTATACTCTTCATTCATTTCAGTATAGGCGCAGCTACCTCCGCTGCAAGGGCCAGTATCAACCACAGCCTGATCAAGACCATGGGCGCTGGTCCTCTTCTGCAGTAGATTCTTATGTTCATTCATCTCCCTACGATATAGTTGCAGCACATTTTAAAATCGCTAGTATGCCGGAGTGGGGCTACCTGTCCGCCGGGGCCACCAGAAGTTTTCCCCAATCGCCTCAAGGGGTTTTCCTCTCCACTGAGCGGCAGGTATACACATAATCACAGCCTACTAATAATCACTAACCTTCCCTCTGTTTGTCTCGTTTGTCCGTCTGATCTTTTGTCTATGTTATGCGTTGGCATGTGCTGTCCTTTATCTGTTTCGGTGTGGGAGATTTCGTGAGGTGCCGGGGTCCATCCTTTGGGGGCAAGTGAGTCTCACTTCCCGACCTCAGGGCTAGGCATCCGCCTCCCTTACCTTCAGGGGTTCTCATCATGTGAGTCAGAGCGGACCCCGGCCAAAATCAGTCCTGTCGCAGCTCCTGCGCTTATCTTGCTTCACTCGAGGCTCTGTTCTATTCTGCCTCTCGAGGCGGCTCTCCGAGTCATAACCCTCATACATGTTTTCGGTTGCTGGGTCCTCTGCCCCTGGGATGTGTCGGCATCGTCGCCCTCAGTCAGCGACCATCTTTTCTATCCCGTTTCGGTTGCTGGGTCCTCTGCCCTGGGATGTGTCGGCATCGTCGCCCTCAGTCAGTGACCACCTTCTGTCCTACTAACTCTCCTTGCTGCTTCTTCTGCCTTCTCCTTCACCCAGCTCACGCCCGTGAAATGTTAGCTGCGTGGTTCAGGGGCGTGGAGCTGGGTGGCTCTAATCATCTAATCTTCTAATTTTCTAATTTCCTGCTAATTAGCATCTATTTTCTATTTAAGCCTTGATCACCTGCAACTTTTCTGTCGAGTGTTTCGTTTTCCTCCTCCTCCCCTCCTCCACCTTCTTACATGCCTTCGCATCGGTCGTCTCTGGGGGCAAGTGAGTCTCACTTCCCCGACCTCAGGGCTAGGCATCCGCCTCCCTTACCTTCAGGGGGTTCTCATCATGTGAGTCAGAGCGGACCCCGGCCAAAATCAGTCCTGTCGCAGCTCCTGCGCTTATCTTGCTTCACTCGAGGCTCTGTTCTATTCTGCCTCTCGAGGCGGCTCTCCGAGTCATAACCCTCATACATGTTTTCGGTTGCTGGGTCCTCTGCCCCTGGGATGTGTCGGCATCGTCGCCCTCAGTCAGCGACCATCTTTTCTATCCCGTTTCGGTTGCTGGGTCCTCTGCCCCTGGGATGTGTCGGCATCGTCGCCCTCAGTCAGTGACCACCTTCTGTCCTACTAACTCTCCTTGCTGCTTCTTCTGCCTTCTCCTTCACCCAGCTCACGCCCCGTGAACTGGCATTTGAACTTGTTGGTGAATCCTGAGTGCTGGCACTGATCAGCCTTCTGAATTTATAGATACAGAAAGAGTAGATGCAACTGACAAGAGTTTAAAAGGTAGGCTCAGTAAAGAACAGTAGGATTCTCTAGACTAATTAAAAGCAAAGTAAAAACAAGATGTTAGAAACAATGGTGGGAACTCAATATTGGAGCGACATAGAGCAAGCAGCAGGTTTCCAAAACATATAGCATTACACGTCCCCACATGTTGCTACAACTATTTAAATAATGTACCTGTATTTCTTCTTTTCATTGTTAACATCATGACAACTTTTTACGCTTATAACCTTAAAGTCTGTTTCAAAGCTCTTTTCAAAATGGCCACTCTAGTGCACTGGGGTTTGAGATCTGTCCTTTAAAGTCACTGCAGGAAGAGCAATAATAATAAACATAACAAGTGCGTATCACATCATGGATCGTTATTGCTGTGTTATCTGTTTGACAATGTGGGCTTTGAAACAGACTGTAAAGTTCTAAGTGTAAAAAGTTGTCAGGATGTTAACAATGAAAAGAAAAACTACAGGTATGTTGTTTAAACACTTGTAGCAACACCGTGGGGATGTGGAACGCTGTATTTTTTGGAACCTGCTGCTTACTCTTTAACCTACACAAATGATTGAAAATGACATTTGAAGCAACTTTAAGACGGTTCTGATAGTTCATACGCATACCAGGTTGCTTCTTTTGAGGACATTTAAAAATGTCCTCAAAACTCTGGTGTGACTGTTTGGTGTGACTGTTCTTCTATAGAGATTTCAGAAGCTGGTAAGATTTTATTTTTTTTTTTTAAACTAAGACACTCTTGCTAATTTGTTAGAAGTGCCGGTGTATATGTTGTATGGGGACTGTAATGTAAGGTGTAACAGGCAGTGTTGGGAAATGCACTGCCAGTACAGATAATGCTGAATGGTTTAGTAATTCTTCTTTGTTCTTAAAAAGTTAAGAGCATTCATTTGAGAGCTGCAGCATTCAGACTGTAGGTAATCAGTGTAGAGCAGCAGTGTGGAGTAGTGGTTAGGGCTCTGGACCCTTGACTGGAGGGTTGTGGGTTCAATTCCAGGTGGGAGACACTGCTGCTGTACCCTTGAGCAAGGTACTGTACCTTGATGGCTCCAGTAAAAACTCAACTGTATACAAAATAATGTGATTGTAAAATAATGTGATATCTTGTAACAATTGTAAGTTGCCCTGGATAAGGGCGTCTGCTAAGAAATAAATAATAATAATGAACAAATAATACAATTTGGACTTCACAGAAAATCAAGAGATTTTTCAAGCCTGCAATTCATTAAAGACATGTGAACAAGTTTTTTTTTTTTCTTTTTACTTTTCAATTAGAATATGCATATGTATATGAAAGTGCATGTTTGCTTCATGGTACCGAATCATGTGTTGCAATGCAAACTGACTCCAGTGATCTAGTTTCAATCAGACCAGTTGATTTGATAAGGTTGGTAAAGCACCATGCATTGACAAATCCATCTGGTGTTTAAAACATGCTTTATAGACCAAGATGAAACCAGGATGCAGAAGTGTATCCGACACTTTTCACACAATACAAGGGACCAGTGATACTGGTTAGCACTCCTTTAATATAAACTATAGTAAGAGGTTTGATTTCTTCTTAATTAGTCTTCTTAAATTCAATCAGAAAGATTTTAATTTAAAAACAGGAAAAAGAACAAAGAACACATACAGCATACGGTAGGCCTCAGAAGGTGTAATGTCTGAGCTGGCATCAGTGTAGATGTTATTAAGCTGAGCTTTCATTGCATCAGAGATTAAGCTGAGCCGGCATGGCACAGAGATGTTAGTTTTTGAGCTGCCATCAGTGTAGATGTTATTGAGCTGAGCAAAGAAATTACTTTGTACAGCACAGATATACAGCTAGCTTACATAATTTCCTTGACCAAATGTGGTCTTATTTCCCTAGCATGATGCATGGTGTGATACAAAACACATTAATAGTTAACATCTGCATTTCTTCTTCACTTCAGCAATGTCAGCAGAAGCACAGATAACAATTAGTTACATTTAAGAGCAATGATATGAGTTTTGCTCAATTCTCACAGGCAGCATATCGCTATACCCACGCATCCCAAGGTCGAACAACAAGGCTGGTGATTGCAAACTGCTGATGTGCACCAGCTATGTACAGCTTAATTTTAAGAGTTTATTAACCCTGTGTTGATTCACAGCTTACATTAAAACACAGGAAAATCACACAATGTTTACAGACCGTTTCAATGATTTCTCACTCCTTTCACCATTTAAATGGGAAGAATAAGTAACGGATTGTACAATGAAAAAGAACAAAGGCTGATGAAACAATAAGAGCATGTGCCATTTTAACTGGAACAATGTGTACACATCAGAAAGAGCCTACGTGTTCCAATTCTGTGTTATGCATTCTGTGACACTTACCTAAAGTTATAGCATGTCACTTTTTACAAAAGTAAATGGTTTTAGAACCCATTTTAATTGGTTTGATTATGGTTTGTATAGGCTCAAAACAGTTTCTAAGCAGAAACAAAGGTTTTATCATCCCTCCAAGGTCACAGCTGCACTCTGAGTTATGAAAACTCACTCCAACTCACTCCAACATGGGTGTATTTTGGGCCATGTGCCAAGCTAAAGAGCTACAAGCAAGAGTTTCAAAATCCTTACACTATACATAATGTCTACATTTCACAACAATCATTACTATGGTAGGGTATATATGAAAAGGTTTACAATACACACAGGTATTTCTACTTTAGCATAGCACACTGTAGCAGCAAATGTCTTGAATATGAGCGTATAGCTTGCAGGGTAAAAAAGGGCATCTTTGTGTAATACTGTGGCAAAGTGGTTAATAGTGTGCAGGTGCAGGTGATCAAAGAACAGACAGACAATTGTAATCCAGGTGCAAAGGTTTGTTTTTACTTGTTTTTGTCCAGTGCCTGGCCTTGAAACAAACAGTAAATAATAATGCTGGTAAGTAATACAGCGGCGTGTATTACTTACATTATAATCACCAGGCTGGTCCCGAAATAATAGTCCCGTTTTTGTATCCCCACATTAAACACAAAACACATACACACGTCCTTTTAGTGTGTGAATTAGTGATTGTGGTACAAATACAGTTTATTGTGATACGAGTGCAGTGCTGTTCCGGGTTTGTGCTGGCCTCTGGCGACAGCTCCGGAATGCGATAGCTGTCTAGTGATAACAAGTAACAAATAGACAGTACAAAACAAACACTCACGATTTTTCACAACAACACAGGTCCTTCCGGGCCACTTTATATTAACCAAAACGAAGGAACAGCTTACTTCGCTTCGACCCCTATTTATACCGTCACTCATGACCCCTTGGTAAATGATTGCAGCCGCTCCTCCAATCCGCGGCTGCCACATCATTTCCCTTCCAGGTCAATGAGTTAGTGTACCGAACCGAAGCTCCGCCCCTTTTCTAAATGACCAACTTCCTTTTAACCCTCGGAACGAAGTGTCAGGCCAAGTAGTCCAGAATACTCTGTTCCCGTTACTTAGCGCCCTTACAGGTTGGGAGGGAGATTTACCACCAAGAATCATTGTCTTTCTGTCACAAATACACATGCATTATTATTCCCTGTACGCATTCACCATTATTATTTGTTTATTTAGCAGACGCCTTTATCCAAGGCGACTTACAGAGACTAGGGTGTGTGAACTATGCATCAACTGCAGAGTCACTTACAATTACGTCTCACCCGAAAGACGGAGCACAAGAAGGTTAAGTGACTTGCTCAGGGTCACACAGTGAGTCAGTGGCTGAGGTGGGATTTGAACCGGGGACCTCCTGGTTACAAGCCCGTTTCTTTAACCACTGGACCACACAGCCTCCTATATATCGCACTTGTCAGGGACTCGGCTCCTAAACATTATCGTGTAACAAACTCAACTCTAGAGGTCAATCAAAATAAATTTATTACCTGATCACAATTATATTCCCACCCAT
>CM060263.1:16066769-16251769 GCA_030684275.1 Acipenser oxyrinchus oxyrinchus | reverse complement strand
TTTATCTGGCTTTGAGGAGCGGCTGCAATCTTTTAACTTTTATTTTTTTGTTTTTAAATTTCCCGATTTTGTCTTATAGAAAAAAGGCAAGCCTGCAAACTGCAGGAAAAGAAAAGCGCCTTATCTTATTTTCAAACCGTTCTAGGTGGCAAGTGTCTCTGGTGTTTTGTAGTTATAATATCAAGGGGTTACATCTGCAACCTTGTCAGCAAAATGTGTTAAACAAACATGAGGCACTGGAGTTCAATAGGAGCCTACAGCAAATATACAGACAATGACAAAAGCACACCTGTGCCATACCTGTAATAAGCAGTACAAAATATCTGAAAGCCAGACCTTTTCATACAGCCTGGTTCCTATTTAGTACCTGATTGTCATTTAAAAGCAAAGCACTTCATATCTGAAGAACAATTATTATTTATAATTATTTATTTATTTAGCAGACGCCTTTATCCAAGGCGACTTACAGAGACTAGGGTGTGTTAACTCTGCATCAGCTGCAGAATCACTTACAACTACGTCTCACCCGAAAGACAGAGTACAAGGAGGTTAAGTGACTTGCTTAGGGTCACACAATGAGTCAGTGGCTGAGGTGGGATTTGAACCGGGGACCTCCTGGTTACAAGCCCTTTTCTTTAACCACTGGACCACACAGCCTCCTACAATGTGTAACATGTAAACTCTCAGATGCATCTTCGAGTTACAGTGAACATCTTTTATGTATAACAGGGATGGTAAGATCCTCGGAACTTGTGAGATACAGGACAGGCAGTAAATCTGCCATGTTATTACAATGGGGTCACTTTAGCTCAAGTGGACCAAATTCTAAAGAAGTGTTTTCTCCATTTGTGATGGGGAAAATGGTGGGTTTGCAAAAGAAGAGCTATGTAGCTCATGCACGCATATGGGGAGAGTGTCTGACAGTAGTAAAAATGGGAATTTGGATTACCTAGATGTACATTTTAATCTTATCCTTTTTAAATAATCTAATTTTGTTGATTCACAGTAGCTGGACTGACCCTACAGAGGCCAAACTTGTATTCAAAAGCTTAAAACCTTTTTAAAAGACTTTTGTTTACTCCAACAGTGGAGGGAAATTGAATGTTTGTTAGTGTATGTGAAAGGGGAGCAATTTCTGTTAAATTGCCTAACAGTATCTTGAAACAGGTCCATCATTAATTATTTTACACACATAGGCTTAAAACTGGCAAATAAGTTAAGATCCGGCAGCTGTCATTGTGGAGACCATATCTGTCATTAGGACAGCTCACACATCTCAACAATTCCTGTTAGCAAAACATTTTGTACCACCTTTAATGTTGCACATCCTAAGGCACAAACACTGTATTATAGAACCTGGCATCTCTGCCTAACATCTTAACAGAAAGCAAAAGCATTCACTCTCCCTGCACTGCTGCCGTGAAGCATCACAGACAAAATGTGTGAACAGCCTGGGGCAAGATCCTGACGAGAGACGTGGACTGTGCATTTTACACCCTCATAGGAAATTCTGCTTGTGAGAGGATTCCTTTCTTTTTATTGGAAAGCTGTAATAGTTATTATTTGAAAACAGTTCAGTACAGTATATTCTATAATATATTTGAGTATGCAGCATCATATTGCTTTCCCTTACTATTCTATGGTGGTTGCAATAATTCTGAGTTCTCTCCAGCATTGAGTTATGTCTTCTATCCTGAGTGCCGGGACTTACAGACTTCCTTATTCTATTCCTGTCATGTGACCAACGGTGCCGGAGCCTTTCTAAAAGTGGGTGGGTCAAGGTGTGGGTGGTGGGGGGGGGAATAACTGAATCCAATTTAACAACTACGTCAAATATTGAAGCAGGTTATATATTTATAGTCTACTGGTTATTAAAGTTTGCAACAACAATACTATTACACTACTACAACGACTACAGTACTACTAATAATGAGCTTGTTATCTGAATGTTGGGTAGTGAGTGGTATCCCACAAACATAGTTTAATTTACTTCAAAATAAAATAAAACAAACAAAAAAATCAAGAAAATGCCCATGTACAGCATTTACATTGATAAAGAATATATTGATAAAGAATATTAAACAGCTGTCTACAAAGTATTTGTTTAGCTTTATAGCCTATAGAGCTATTTCTTTTTTTCTAGTTCAACAATTCTACAGTTATTTACTACTTCGGACACAAATTACATGAAATGGTAACAAATGTTTCAACATGTTTCAAAAGTTCTGTAGTGTTACAAGATGATGAATGTAGCAACATTCGATACCACAAATATACTCGGCTTCTCTGTGCTCATTCTTTCCCATATGATTTATTAAAACCTTCAATGTACCTCTGTAGAAGCTGTGCTGCCAGCTAGCGAAACGTTAGGATTATTGTCTATTAACACGGTTCCGGTGTCGTCTTAATTTGTGGATTTATTTGACTTATCTTTGTCACTGTGTTTTGGAAGTGGGTGGGCAGGGCCCCCCTGTCTAAAAAGTATGTGACCCGCTGGCCCACCCATCTCCGTCGCCTATCCATGTGACAATGCAACATATTCAGGGAATATAAAAAAAAGAAACAAAAATAAAAGCTACTTTCTCTTTCACTCTTTAATTTAAAATGTAAATGCTACAAACGTGTTAATTCACAAACTTGTTGGTCACCTACCAGCCCTGCTGCTGCCTTCTCCCGTGCACCCTCCACTATATATATATATATATATATATATATATATATATATATATATATATATATATATATATATATATATATATATATTCAGTACTGTGCAAAAGTTTTAGGCAGGTGTGAAAAATGCTGTAAAGTAAGAATGCTTTCAAAAATAGACGTTAATAGTTTATATTTATCAATTAACAAAATGCAAAGTGAGTGAACAGAAGAAAAATCTACATCAAATGAATATTTGGTGTGACCACCCTTGCCTTCAAAACAGCATCAATTCTTCTAGGTACACTTGCACACAGTTTTGAAGGAACTCAGCAGGTAGGTTGGCCCAAACATCTTGGAGAACTAACCACAGTTCTTCTGTGGATTTAGGCAGCCTCAGTTGCTTCTCTCTTCATGTAATCCCAGACAGACTCGATGATGTTGAGATCAGGGCTCTGTGGGGCCATACCATCACTTCCAGGACTCCTTGTTCTTCTTTACGCTGAAGATAGTTCTTAATGACTTTCGCTGTAACGCTTGGGGTCATTGTCATGCTGCAGAATAAATTTGGGGCCAATCAGATGCCTCCCTGATGGTATTGCATGATGGATAAGTATCTGCCTGTACTTCTCAGCATTGAGGAGACCATTAATTCTGACCAAATCCCCAACTCCATTTGCAGAAATGCAGCCCCAAACTTGCAAGGAACCTCCACCATGCTTCACTGTTGCCTGCAGACACTCATTCGTATGCGCTCTCCAGCCCTTCGGCAACAAACTGCCTTCTGCTACAGCCAAATATTTCAAATTTTGACTCATCAGTCCAGAGCACCTGCTGCCATTTTTCTGCACCCCAGTTCCTGTGTTTTCATGCATAGTTGAGTCGCTTGGCCTTGTTTCCACGTCGGAGGTATGGCTTTTTGGCCGCAAGTCTTCCATGAAGGCCACTTCTGATCAGACTTCTCAGGACAGTAGATGGGTGTACCAGGGTCCCACTGTTTTCTGCCAATTCTGAGCTGATGGCACTGCTAGACATCTTCAGATTGCGAAGGGAAGTAAGCATGATGTGTCTTTCATCTGCTGCAGTAAGTTTCCTTGGCCGACCACTGCGCTCTACGGTCCTCAACGCGTTGCCCGTTTCTTTGTGCTTCTTCAAAGAGCTTGGACAGCACATCTGGAAACCCCTGTCTGCCTTGAAATTTCTGCCTGGGAGAGACCTTGCTGATGCAGTATAACTACCTTGTGTCTTGTTGCTGTGCTCAGTCTTGCCATGGTGTATGACTTTGACAGTAAACTGTCTTCAGCAACCTCACCTTGTTAGCTGAGTTTGGCTGTTCCTCATCCAGTTTTATTCCTCCTACACAGCTGTTTCCGTTTCAGTTAATGATTGTGTTTCAACCTACATATTGAATTGATGATCATTAGCACCTGTTTGGTATAATTGTTTAATCATACACCTGACTATATGCCTACAAAATCCCTGACTTTGTGCAAGTGTACCTAGAAGAATTGATGCTGTTTTGAAGGCAAAGGGTTGTCACACCAAATATGGATTTGATTTAGATTTTTCTTCTGTTCACTCACTTTGCATTTAGTTAATTGATAAATATAATCTATTAACATGTCTATTTTTGAAAGCATTCTTACTTTACAGCTTTTTTCACACCTGCCTAAAACTTTTGCACAGTACTGTATATATATATGATTCCTGAAAAAAGGGTCCGAAAACATTATTATTTATTTATTTCTTAGCAGACGCCTTTATCCAGGGCGACTTACAAGTATAATAAAATATCACATTACAAGTTATCATATTATAAAATACCACATTACAAAATATCATAATACAGATAAGAGCAGTTATGAAAGTACAATACAATCAAATTTAAGTAAGAGTAAAATAAAGAACAAAGTAAGGTAAGAGTAAGTTCTAACTTATAGTAAATATTTGCTTATTTAAGTAAAGTCCAGTAAGAACATGTAATAAGTATGATAAATGGATGAGAAGGATTTCCCAATAAGAGTAAATACAAAAAACATGAGTATGTTGCCTATAAGAGTAAAATGAAATACAAGATACAGTTATAGTTAGGAGCAGTAGTTGAATGCAGCAAGGTATGGAGCAGTTCAGTGCAAGTACAAACTGATGCAATAACTGGTACAGTTGGGTGCCATATAGTCCAGTATAGTCGAGAGTTGAGGTTTACAGATGGTGTCTGAACAGGTGTGTCTCGAGGAGGTGCCGGAAGGTGGTCAGGGACTGAGCACTGATATCCGTGGGTAACGAAGGAGCGGGCTCTGGAGGCGGGGAAATGGAGTCTGCCGGAGGTGGAGGAACAGAGGTGGCGAGAGGGGGGGTGTAGGGAGAAATGATAGCTGGAGATAGGAGGGAGCAGAAAGGTCACAGCGATAGGCGAGTACAAGAGTTTTGAATTGGATGCGAGCAGCGATAGGGAGCCAGTACAGAGAGTGTAGCAACGGTGTAACATGGGAGATATGAGGAAGGGAAAAGACAAGGCGAGCAGCAGAGTTTGGGATGAGCTGGAGCGGATGAGTAGCAGATGCAGGAAGGCCAGCCAGGAGGGAGTTGCAGTAGGCAAGGCGGGTCAGTACCAGGGCCTGAACTAGGAGCTGCGTGGAGTAATCGGTGAGGAAGGGGCGAATTCTGCGTATGTTGCTGAGGAAGAAGCGACAGGAGCGTGCCAGAGTTGAGATGTGCTGAGAGTAGGAGAGGGAGGGGTCGAGAGTGACACCAAGGATGAGGAGGGAGAGAGGGTGGTGGATTCAAGCAGAATAGTGAGAGAGATCAACGGTGGGGGAGGACGAGTGGGGGAAGAAAAGGAGGTCTGATTTGGAGAGATTGAGTTTGAGATGATGCGAGTGCATCCAGGAGGAGATGGCCGAGAGACAGGTAGAGATATGGGAGATATGAGATATGCTCAGCTTCCAGTTGTTGTTGTTGTTATGCACCATGATGATTTTGATTAAGAAACATAGTATCCACCCTTAGTTACTTAGTATTGTAACAATGGCATTTAAAAAAGAGAGTGAGGAATACAATCTTCAGCAAAGCAAAATAAAACACTAATGCTTCTTCAACTAAAAAGAACATACTAACTGGAAGATTTGACTTATCCTGTCTATGTGCCTCACCCACACACTGTCACACTTCAAGTTCTAATACTACCACACAGCTCATGTCATAACAGACTCCAATGTCAAATGTTACACATGCATGACAATTCTGGCTGAAAGCAGGCAAGCAAGTTAATAACAGGAAATAAGCTGCTGAAGGATTGTGAAGTTACCAAGGAAGTGCAGCACTATCTGAAAACATGGTTTGCAAACAGAAATCTTAAACTTAGTGGAGTACCAGATGCCATGTTTTAAAATACAAATAAACGTGGTTGTTTCAAAACTGCACTTGTCAGATCTATATCAAATGCAAGTGCACAAAAAATATGATTTATGAAATGCTCTTGTTGGCTACAATGTCTTTAGGCTTGTTTATGTGGACTAGATTTACACATGTTGTGATTTTTTGCGCTTTAAAGTCAAGCTACACACCGCTTCCATATCAAGTACTCTTTTAAATGAATATTTTCCAATGATTTAATTATGCAGGTTAAGGCATGGGATCTTTAAAAGGAACACAGCATCCTGGGGCTTTACAATGCAATTTAAGTAAAGGTTAAATAAAAGACAAGAGCTTCCCTGCTTGCAATATTTTGTATGATATCCCAGCAGAATTGGAGGAGCCAAAGGATGCAAGAAGTTTTAAAGTTCGATATCATTGTAGGCGCTGGTTCAGTGGCCCTTTCAGCTGTGATAAACAACTGCCTTAGGATGTGATAAAAGAAATAAATGATGAAAGAAACATTGGTTCCAGACGGTCGTTTACTGATTGTTGGTATGCAAGCACTGTAGCCACATCACAAAGCTCAAGTCTACTGTATTTGAATCGAGGCTCCTGGTCGGGGTCCACTGAGGTTTGAAGGGGTCTTACCTTAGCATTTGTGTTGACTCACATTTGAAATCTAATATGCATTACAACTGTCGTGTTGTTATTAAAGCTGATATACCAATTGTTTTAAAGCTGCTTGTGTTTCACAGTAGTCTGTGATTGTCAAAGTATAGGTGCCCTGGGAACAATTTCTCATTAGTTTGTGGAGGAGCAAGAAATTAGGGCTGGTTTAAATAAAAATGTTACAGGTATTTCTGGAGGACATTCCCATTAGGTATTTCCTCTCAGACTGAATAGGTGCTCTGGTTTAGGTCTCCTGATCAGTTGGTAAGGGTTTCAGATGTGAATTAGTCCTTAATGGGGCTGTCTGTTCTTGCTCTGTGTACAATTATTTGTTATTACAGTCAACACCCTCATTGTAAGCAGGTAACCATTTAAACCATTCTCTGTCAGTCATTTTAAATGTGGAGACAATCCGAGGACTGGGGCTACACTCTGGGGCCACAGAACCTCTCCAGTCTTAGCCTATATTTGTTTAAATGATGCTTGACAGGGATTCCATTGTTTATTCACTGCATGTGAATAAACAGAGTAGACTAGAACATTTTCTTAACAGCTCAGGTTTATAGTAGCAGTTACATTTCTTTTTTACATTAGATAACGTTAGTGATAGTTGATGTAGAAATCTAATTAGAACTTGTATTTTCTTGTATACAATTAGACAATATTTCTTTGTGAGGTCTTGAGAAAACAAAGAGCAACTTAAATATAGGGCGGTTGTACTAAAGGGATCCGATCCCAGATCCGGGCTCAGATGTTGATCTTGATCCTAGCTGTGTTGTACAAAACAGATCAATGCTTAATCTGAGCTCAAACATGATCTTGCTTTTGAGCAGGATCAGAACTTGATCCCACTTTTGAAAAATTGAGGAACTAAACGTAATTTGTTTTATTCGAAACCGTCAGACACGTACAGGTCGGGTTTTTAAAGACAGGCAAAACCCTCTTGAGGTTTTCGGCGAGGAAGAAGTAAGAAGACGGTACAGATTAACACCGGGTAGCATCATTAAATTAACAAACATGGTTGATCCGATAGTTGCATCAACCCCAATTATGTCTCCGACTACTTGTTGATAGCTACCCGTTGCGAAAAATCTCAACGTTAAACAGACTTTTAACAGCGTTGGTAAGGCTCAACCATGTTTGTTAATTTAGACCAAGATCAGAATCGGATCAGAGCTTGATTAAACGTTTTTAAAATACACCATGCATCATCAAAATCCATAACTGAAACCTTTTTAAAATTGCTAAAAATAATATTTAAATAAGCACTATACTGAATATGGATAATTGTAACGATAACTTAATAAACTTTAAAACCTGCTTGCCGGGATATCCAAAAATATTTCCTTCAGATTGAAACGGAGATCATTTAACGTTTTAGAAAATATTAAGCAACAATGCATTTAAAAGTATTTGTAACAGTACTGTATTAAGATAATATCAATTAGAAAAAAAAAAAAAACTTTGTACAATATTAGTTTAGTTATGTTTAGCTATATCTGACATTTCTGTTTTTGCGGTATAGCAACAGAAAAAATAGACCTGACTGCGTAATGAGGTTTCATAAATATTATTTCTACGTTTTGTGTGTTGACAAAGTCATACTGGCGTTCTCATGTTATCGACTACAATTAAATCATTGATTTAATTAGATTTAACCTTGTAGTTTTTTTTTAATGCATATAATTTTTCCCCCCAATTCCTTTTTTCTCAATAACTTAAGCTTACCTTTTCACAGCCTCAATCTCCCCGTCCACATTTTTCAGTTGCAGCTGCCTGACAGCGCTTGATTACATTTGCTCAAAATGTGTTGATAATTTGCCCTGAACTGACGCTGCAGCTAGAAGTTTTTGAGTATTGTGGCTATACTGCTGTAAAATATATGTGTGTCCGTCAGAAAATACACACGGCCGTGATTAAGGTAACATTTATTAAAACATTTTTAGAAGTTAAAAAACAAAACAAAACCAGATACCGGTATTAATATACTCGATATGTTTTTATAGAATCGCCGAAGTTTTAAATTATACATGTACAGAAGTTGCTTCTGATTTATGTCGTTTAAATTAAATCCACTTCACTTTCTGACATTCAGAATTTTCCATCTCTGCGCCACGCATATTCGCTTCTCATAGGTCAGTTTCCCTAGTTACGGCTGCGCAGCTCCAGGATCAGCGGAACTTTATCCTGATCCGCCTAGTACAATGCCTTTTCATGATCCGGCTCCAGTGAGCCCGGATCCGATCCTGTTTTTTGATCTCGTTAGTACAACCGGCCCCAGGGTATATGAGAGCATAGAAACATGCTGTGCAAAGCAATTTATAAACAAATGACTTCTTATAATAGTGAAATTGTTATACTGGATTTTAAAATAATAATGAATTAGCTTTTTGCTACAAGTGGGAAGATGTGATTTTCCCAGCATGGGGAAGGGTTTTTTTTTTTGCTTCAGATTTATGTCAAATTGAATTGAAGTGGCAAGAATATGCTCCTGGAATAAAAGCAGCATTGTAAATACCAGTGATACTTTCATTAAATTGGTAAGCGGTTTCAATTGCTGCTGTTTAGATCATTTTCTGTTTAAGTCGTCACATGACTTTGTAAAGCAAACACTGTCACCTCAGTACAGTCTCATCTAATAAGAACAGCTGACACACCAAGGTGTAACCATTAAACTCCCCTGCAACACTCTGGCCCTAGTGGATGTAAGAAATACACCACTGTATTATTATTATTTATTTATTAGCAGACGCCCTTAGCCAGGGCGACTTACAATTGGTACAAGATATCACATTATTTTTACATACAATTACCCATTTATACAGTTGGGTTTTTACTGGAGCAATCTTGGTAAAGTACCTTGCTCAAGGGTACAGCAGTAGTGTCCCCCACCTGGGATTGAACCCACGACCCTCTGGTCAAGAGTCCAGAGCCCTAACCACTACTCCACACTGCTGCCCCACTAAGCAATACCACACACATAGCAAATGTATCTTTTTTAATTTCCACTGAGGGACAGGTTAATGGTTACACACTGGTGTACCAGCTGTATTCAGGGCCGGCGTCAGCACCCAGGCAACCCAGAGTGGGGCCCACAACATACAGAAATAAAATTGCAAATATGAGTAAATGTACTATTTCTGTGCCAACTATCCTACTCAAGCAGCCTTTAGGTCTAGAAACCTTTAGTTTTCACTAAACTAAACTGTATGCGTGCAGTGTAGTGAAACTTTTCCGATCTCCCCCTTTTTCTTTTCTATTTTCCTGCTTGCATGCTTTACCCTTAGTTCCGCCTCTTCTCACTCCCTATTGGCTTCCATCCTCCCCAATTCTTTGTAAAGCCGAAAGCTATTGGCTGATCTCAACATACAATTATACAAAGGTGCCAATTCAAGACATTCTATAATTGGCACATTTCCGTCATACTTTCCAACAATCAAGACTTTCATTTCACATGCGTTTTGTCGCGCCTCATTATCATAACGCCAGTGGAGGTTCCTTAGAGTAGGCAAGGTAGGCAGAGCCTCCTCAACTTTTCAAAGGAAAAAAATATAGCATTATAATATAATAATGTTCAATGAAATAAAATAAAATTATTGGCTAAAATTTACCAAATACATTTTAACCTAAACCCTAGATTCAACATTCCTAAATTAACAGCAATTCTGGCTGCTGAGAGACGCACTTAGGCTATGTACACACACACTGCAGTTGGTTCAACAACTGTATTTACAAACGGAAGTCGCTGTGGTTGTTTGTTGTACACACACACCTTTCATTACTGAAGTGAGTGTACTCCCTGTTTAAACAAACCACTGAACTCAGGCCATCATTACATGCCGATCATGAGGTTTTGTGTGACAACATGGAGGCTGTGTCTTTGTTTATGCTTTTGGAAGAAAGTACTGTAGGTAATCGATTGAGAGCTTGTCAAGAACAGCTATGCTCTTTTCTGCAAAACCAGCGGAGATGCCGTTTTGCTTTTTCTGCACTGCTGAATACAGTGGCGACGATTTGCAGTACCACAACGGTAGATCGAAACATTTGGGCGATCTTCCGACCAGAAGGCTGGTGGGAATGACTTGAGTGGTTTCCAAATGACTGGATTTAAAAGGTACGCATGTCTAAGGAGTCATATATGCTTCTTTGTCATTTACTGTGACATTTCCTGGAGTGCCAAAACACCCAGATGAGGCGTTCGGTATCAGTGGAAAAACGAGTTGCGGATAAACAATGACATCATTAGTTGCACAGAAGAGCACCAACTGCGGTTTTGTTAGTGCGGTTGTAATACACAACTACAGGTAGTGTGCATTAACTAACTGAACTGTATTAATAACCACACTCGATACTTGCTCTGAACAGGAGGCTGTGTGGTCCAGTGGTTAAAGAAAAGGGCTTGTAACCAGGAGGTCCCGGTTCAAATCCCACCTCAGCCACTGACTCATTGTGTGACCCTGAGCAAGTCACTTAATCTCCTTGTGCTCCGTCTTTCGGGTGAGACATAATTGTAAGTGACTCTGCAGCTGATGCATAGTTCACACACCCTAGTCTCTGTAAGTCGTCTTGGATAAAGGCATCTGCTAAATAAACTAATAATAATAACTAGTGCGGTTGTCGCTGCCCTTTGTAACCAAACTATGTGTGTATACAAACCGTATTAAGAGCAAAAGGTAAACTCACAACCGCATTTAGCCTGTGTGTGTACGTAGCCTTAGAGTACTAGCAGTGGCAGATGGTGTTCTGGTCCTGGAGGAGCGTTTTTTTATGAGGGGAGGCTCTGCCTCCATGGCAAACACCTATGGCTGCGTCCCAAACCATTCCCTTGCACCCTACACCCTTCGACAAGTGTACATTTCGCGTGACGTTTTACTGACGTCACAGAGTGTGCACTTGGGTGAGCGAGGGAGTAGGGTGTAGGGTGGAGCTAAAAGTGTTAAATGGGACGCTGTGGTAAAGTGGAAGTGGTACGTGCAGGTGCAGGGGTGATGCAGTGCAGTAATGAAACAAACAGGTTAGTGATCCAGTTTGAAACTGTTTTTAATTGTATCCAGATCTGGTGACCAAATAATAATCCCTGGCAATACACAACAATGTGTAGTGCACAGAGTAAATAACAACCAGGTTGCAGTCCCAAATAATAAACATGATTATCCGTCCCACAATTTACTAACAGGGTCACCAGTCCTGGGGTGCGTGCAGTAGTGCTCGTGGTGGGTGATAACAATTATACAGTGACTGTGGTGTAATGTTGTTCCGGTAGGGCTGGCCCAAGGCAACAGTTCCAGATACGTATTAGCTGTCTAGTGATTTACAAAACAAAAGACAATTACTAACAGCAACAAACAAACAAAAAACACTCGCGAATCCTTTTGTATTTTTGGGTTTCTCCCGGTCCTTCCAGTTTCGCTCTTGCTCAAAACCATGCGAAAGAAAAGACTGCGATTCTCTGTCCCCTTTATGCTATCATGCATGACCCCTTGGTAAACGAGTGCAGCTGTCTCTACTATCTGCAGCTGCTATGTCGTTTCCCTTCCGGTTCAATATGTTCCTGCAACGGAGTCTCGCTTTCTTCCAGACTGACCGACTTCCTGGCCTAGGGAAAGAACTGTCAGGCCAGCCTGTCCAAAGACGTCTCCTTTCGCTGCTTAGCGCCCTCACAGGTCGGGAGGGAGATTTACAACCAAAATTCATTGTATTTCTGTCACAGATGCACTTCAGCATCATCATTCAGCGCCTTTACCTTTCGCTAAGCAAGAAGCTACGCAATCTTTTGTTGTCAGATTGTAGTTTGGAGGAATGGCTGTAGCATTTGCGCTATTCCTGTTCTAAAGAACTGTGCCAAGGATTTCGGCAAGTAGGAGATGTCTTCGCTGCGCTATTGCCCTACTGAGCGAACAAGACGTATTTAGAACATTTTACACTGTATATGGTTATTTTTAAACTTTGAGATAATTTGAAAAACTTTGATATTGGTTAATAAAATGCAAACTTTGCCACATCTTATGAACATGTACTTAATAATGTAGCCTAATATTTACGTTTTTTTTGTTTGTTTTAAATAATATTTTAAATAACATATCTATTTTACTTTAAATCCATTAGGTAATATATTCTGCTTTATATTCAGTATCACTGCGAAATGGCTAAAGGTTCTACACTAATTTATTAATCACTGCAAAAACATATAATGGAAATGATAAAAGTGTGCAGGCTACATAACAGTTTCAAATGTCACTCACAGCCCAGCTTCGCGGTGTTTCTTTTCCCCGTGAAGAGGACATCGTTTGTGCACGCAGCTGGATCAGTTTTAGGGTCTCTTCCTCTGTCCCTGTATTTTGTAAAAAATAGTAATAATAATAATAATGTTAAATATATTGCTCGCTTATATCATCTCCTAGTTTTGTAGCTACCTATCTAGTTAATTAATTAATTGATAGATAATTAATTACAGCAATCGATATGTACTGAAAAGGTTTTTCGCTTTACTTTCTAATCATATATTTAAAATCTGATCATAGATTTAAAAAGATTCATTTTATTAGCTAAGCGACTCATTATTTCACAGATAATTTGCTTGTTAAATAACTTAACAATATCTACAATTTCCTAGCTAACTACATTTACATTATATTTATGTGCAGCTGCGCCTGTCATATTTGTAAATTGTTCCCACTTGTCTCTGCCTTTAACGCAAAGAGTTCTGGGACTTCAGCACAAAAACACTTCCGCAGAAGTCAACTGTTTTGTACACTCAGTCGAAGGGTGCAGTGAAGGGCACATAAAGCTCCCTTCACTCGTTCCCTAAGGAATTGGGACAACCCTTTTGATGGCGAACATAGTACGTCTGCCCCTCAAGGGAAGGTAATGAGTGAGAAAGGGTGTGTTTGGGATGCAGCTTATTTCTCATTAAACACAGTAGTCGCAGTAGAGTGTGTGATCTGAGCATGGGTTTTAATTGGAGGAGCCCACAGGTTTTCTTTTTTTATCAAAGGAGGCAATGCCTCCGATTGCTAAGTCCTGTCTATCTCAAACACAGCAGTAGCAGATCCCGTGATCTGAGCACGGGTTTTAATTGGAGGAACCACCCACAACCTTCCACCCCCTGCTGAAGCACTATGTAATACAATGAGTATACGTTAATTTATGAGTGTTAATTGAAATTGCGTTGTTTCATTTTGCATCGCATTAGAGGTAAGAAACACAATATATTTTGTTATTGTTTTATTTTGGTGCATGTCTTGTGCAGGCGTTAAATGTAAAATGGAGGATAAAACAGTTGATCGGCTGATTAAGACTCTGTTGCCACGTTAGATTATACTGAAAAACGTAAAATACAATCTGAAGGGAGAGCACAAGCAAGAATTGAAATTGCTACCAACAGGTCATTTCACAGTGGTTGGTATGACAGCGTGGATTGGCTGACTGAAGGTTTAGCAAATATTTCAGTCTTTGTTTACTTTTCAGTACTGCGCATGGTCAAAGTATGGCTTTATTGATTTATAAAATCTGGAGTTCGTTTCTATATGCAACTACGGTAGCATATCGGGCAAGTATGAAGTTGGGAGCAGAATATACGATGGAAGTAGCGTTTCTACATAACGTCGCACACACTAACTGGTCGTATTGTCGTATTTTATCGACACCAACTTAGGTGGTGTATAAAAATATGACAGGTGAGGAAGATCTCACCGTAATTTCCTGTTTTGATCTTTCAGAAACATGGCTGCTCTAATGCATGCAGTGTTAAGGCATAGACAGCAATATTTACAAAGACAGAGAGCTTCGGCTCATAGGAATTTTGACACGGTATCGGATGAAGAAATTATTGCCGTTTAAAAATGCTTTTTTACGCACCAAATTCAACAACAGTTCCTATACGGTGGCCATCCTGGATTTAAGTTTTGCCCTCTACTGACTTTAGCTTTTAGAAGAAAAAAAAACAAACAAACAAAAAAAAGATTTGTCACCAAAAATTCATTCCAAGCTAGACTATGCTTTAAAATTGAAGGATCTTTTTTTATTATTATTACGCCAGAGCCTACCCCTAAAAACACATCTGTCACTCTGCCAAGACTGTCAGGTGGGCGTGGCACTGAGACAGAAGCTGCAAAAAGAATTGCATAGGCATCATTTTTAAATGCATGGGTTTTGTTTATACTGTAATATACATAAACATAGCGTATTACAGCACGTTTTAAAAGGGCATTTATTTGTATGTTACAAAATTATAATTATACCCATTATGCAATATTTTTGGTAGTATTTCTTTGGGGTCTAATAGTCATAACAACGTTTTACACAATAATTTGTAAAGAATGTTATTATACCACATTGGATTAATGCATTTGCCACTGAAAAAGCAGGTAATGTGAATATGCATAATTAATATGAATCATTTTTTTTTAAATGTTATACTGTACATGTAATCCAATTTAAACTAAATCTGTGCATTGCAAAGTCATGTCTTTCACATGTTTTAACTTACTTTCTATCTTACAAATCCAAGTATTTAAACAGTCCAGCACCGTGATACTCAGTCCTCACTTGCTCAGGAGCCACATGAGCGGTAAGTGTCAGTTAAAGAGCCACAACATGCACAATAAGTATGACAAGAACATTCAAGTTTAAAGAAAAAATTCTTAAAATTATTAAACTAAATATTAGTGAAATGCACAGTCCAACTGGGTAAAATATTTTAAATCACCTTCTTTGTGGTGTTTCTCCAAACAAACTGCAAGTACATATGCATATTACTGCTTTATGTTATTAAACACACTTATGCTTTATAAAAATATGAAAGCTCTGATTCTTACCTGTATGGCTGTCAGTTAGATACACGGCCCTCCTTCTTGGAAGCAAGAGCTGAGAAGTCGGGTTCTATGGTGGTCACTGCAATTCAAAGGCATTCTTTTGTGTGCTGAAAACTGAGTCAATTCCACCGATTATTTTTAATCTGAGCGAGTGCAGAGAAAGATGCTTCACATCTGTAAGTTGATGGAAACATCGAAATAAACCGCCTTGCCAATTTGCAATATGCGGATGTAGTCTCCGTTATTTTGCCGAAATCCTTGTTGCAATTCATCAGAGCTTTTCAACTCTACAAACTCCATCAGCAGGTGAGCGGAATCAGGCATTCCTGAGAAAATGTCCTCCTTTTCATCTACTTCCAGGAGAAATGGAATGTTCACCAGAAGTAACAATTTCTCTCACTTCTTAAACTCTTCCAGCATAGTTTTCAGACAGTTTATTCAGCACTTCACAGAAGACTTCTTGATTTACAACAGCATCAGGATTTTTCTCAATGATGCTTTAGACATGAGAAAGCTTGTATTTACCGCTCCTAACATTGCTGTGCAGTACTTGAAGTTTGCAAGAAAAAATTGTGACAGCAGAGTGTAACTAGTACACAGTTTTATTCTTACCTTGCAACTTCAGGTCTAAATCGTTTAAGTACTATGTAATGTCGCACAGAAACACAAGACACAGCAACCAGTCAGTGTCATCCATGAATTGAATTCTGGAAGTTTCACCACATCCAATAATGAAGAGCTTGACTGGTTCGACCAAATCTAAAACATGGGCGAGCATGCGTCCGCGAGAAAGCCACCTTACTTCATTGTGCAGAATTAAATCGCTGTACTGAGTATCAATTTCACACTGAATCTTGAACTGCTGATGGTTCCTAGCTTTGGCCTGATAAAATTAACCAACTCAATAACATCTTTCATTGCATCGCAAAGAAAAGTGAATTTTGCAAACAATGCTTGTTGGTGTATAATGCAGTGGTAGGACAGAATTCCATGTTTTGATTTTTCAGACTTCAGCTCTTCTTTAAGCAAAGAAACAGCACCGATTCTTTTACCTAGCATAGCTGGCGCTCCGTCTGTTGTGATGGCTGTAATTTTCTCCGGTGCCACTTCAAACTTTTTCAGGACATCCACAGCCGTGAGCTTTATGTCCTCTCCTTTTGTACCATTTTGCAACGGTACCATATCCAACATGTATTCTGTCACATCGAGTTCCCAGGAAGTTGCTCAGACAAATATCAGCAACTGAGGGATACTGTTAATATCCAAGCTTTCATCCATTGCAATGCTTGCCCCTGACAATTTCTCTTTCAACGCGATTTCAATGTTCTCTGAAATATCAGTAGCCCTCCTAGCTACGGTAGAAAGTTGAATTTTTCTCACTTCCTTTTCTAGCTCCAAGTGTAACTTGTTGGGAGTATGGGAGTTTAAAAAAATGTATCTGCCGAAGAGCAGCAGGTGCTACGTTAAAGAGCCACTTGCAGCTTGCGAGCCGCGGTCTGAGTATCACTGGTCTAGCATATTTGCAGACTGAGAGCCACCGTGAATTGTATCGATGCTACTAGCCCTGTGAGTGTCTGCACTATCTGAGCTGTCCTCTGACGTTCAGATCTGTGTTGTCCTCTGGCACTATAGGTCTGGTGGCTTTGCTGTGGATCTGCAGTGCGAAAAATGACGGATTGCCATGAACACGTTTGAGGACGATGTTTCTGCCTCCGTTTCCGAGTCGCCAGGGTGTTGCAGCGGTGAACCAGGATACAAAAACAATAATTGGGCATTCGAAATTGGGGAGAAAACTGGGGTAAAAACCATTGGTGATGACTAAATTAAAAAAATAAATAAAGAAGATATGAAAGTGTTGTCAGTCAGAACATTATAATAAGATTTGTCTGCTGCTGGTGGCTTAAGGGGACCCCAAGACCTTTTTTTTCTGCTTCCCCATTTTTCTTGACCACCAGTCACCACTGCATAATGCCTAAACACCTATTATAATTATACAATTTTAAATCATCAAAAATGAAACCTGCTGAACCTCTAAATAAAAAGAAACATACATCTGGATGTCAAAAACAGAAGGAAAAGACTACAAAAAAGAAAAGTAACGGGAACAGAGTACCTTGGACTGCTTGACCTGACACTTCATTCCTAGGGTTAAAAGGAAGTCAGTCATTTAGAAAAGGGGCGGATCTTCGGTACATTAACCGTTTGCGGTCCTATGTCGGACCCTGTCCGACATCATCAAAAGACGAAAAACAGGTCTCTAGTCGTTTTTCTCCGGAAAAAGCCGAGAAAACCATTCAATGGCCGAGTGAGACCGATAGGAGCCGAGAGAAGCCAAAAAAAAAGGGGCGTATCTCATGAATACTGATAGACCCGACACCACATAGATAACACGGACATAAACAAACAAGATAGCTGCTTCCGCATCCAGCACTCAAAGAATATCACAGACATTTGCAGAGCTTTTTTCAGATGTTATAATAGTACAATAACGACTTAGATCGCATTATTGAGGAGTTTTGGTGATAAAACGAGTGATCAAGAGATGATTTATCAGTATGTACTATTATTAAGAGTTATTTGAAAAATATAGCGAACGAGGGGTGGGGCGGTGCTGGAGATGCAGTACTGAGTGTCCTGTTGATATGCAGTGCCTTTTAAACCTGTTTTACTGTGAAAAAAAATACTTTTAAACAGCGCGTCTAAAATAAACTGCGCGTGTGAAAATAAATTGGACCTGACGTGCCTGACACGCTCTGAATAAATGGATCGCAAAGGGTTAACTCATTGACCCAGAAGGGAAATGATGTGGCAGCCACGGATTGGAGGAGCGACTGCAATTGTTTACCAAGAGGTCATCAGTGACTGTATAAGTAGGGGACGGAGCAACGCAATCTGTTCCTTTGTTTTGGTTGGAGAACAACCTGGAAGAACCTGTGTTTTGTGTGGAGAAAATTGTGTGTGTTTTGTTTTGTTTGTTGTCGTGTCAAAATAATACTGTTTGTGATTTTTAGACAGCAAAACATGATCCAGGAGCTGTTGTTAAAGGCTAGCACAAACCTGAACAACAGTGCACTTTGTTTGCATGAAAGTACTGTATTTTCTCCATGAGCACTAGCGCACGCACTGTGGACGGGTGTTTGTGTTTGTGTATGTGGTACGTGTGGGTGAATTAAAATGGGACTGTTATTTCGGGGGCCAACCTGCAGATTACAGATAAGCAATACATGCTGTTGTATTGTTTCCCATTGACATTGTTATTATTTACTGTAGTTAGCCATCAGGCATTTAGATTACAAAATACAACCATTAAACAACATTGCACCTGGATTATAACTGTTTATTGATCACCTGCACCTACACACTGTTAACCACTTTGCCACACGGGATCATGGACCGCAACGCACTGGCAGAGCTGCTGGAGGCACTGGATAGCAGACGCGTAGCAGAGTAGGAGAAAGGAGCGATACATTGCGCTCCTTGAAAAGGTACGGATGGCACTAACACCACACCCTACAGCAGCACCCACAATGACAGCCCTGAAAGCTCGGGCGCTGAAGATGACGGCAGAGGATGACCCAGAAGAGGCGTACCTGGTCGCATTTGAGCGGCTAGCCACCACCGTGTCATGGCCGCGGGAGTTCTGGGCGAGCCAGCTGGGACCCTGGCCATTCTCCGTCGTCTCAACATCACCGCGGAGACTCACCGGGTATGGTTCAGGGAGTACCAAACCATGGGGTGCCATGTGTAAAAAAACTTAAATCTTGTATTTTGCTCAGAAAAAAAAAAGAAATGGGCTCGGGGCTGGGCCCCCCCCAAAGGCTGGCCCTGCTGCACACTCTGACGCCAGCCTTGAGTGTGTCAGTGAATTCTGCTTGTCATTACCACTAACTGGTTTCATTATACAGCTGTGGTGGGTCCTTGGGGTTGTGGGGCTATTGCCGTGTCTAATTTAAGATACCAGCCTGAGGCAGGGTGACCCGCCCCTGTGTGTAGATTGTGTTTTATGTTGTATGTAGTGCATTATTGTTGGTGTATATATATTGGTGCACGGGATATAATGGGGCTGTGGAGCATGAGTGATATACAATTACATGCGTGGGTGTTTTAGACGTATTCACTGCCACGGACACTGATAACTGTTGCAAAGGACATGTGTGTCCGTGTATGGACAAGTTGCCAACCCCTGCCCTGGTTCAATGCAGGGGTGCATGGGATCCAAGTTAGATTTTTACATTATTTTCGGGTCAGATCTCAAAATCACAATTTCCCTTCGAAAATAAATGTCTATTAATTACACAGAGTAAATGAGTGAGTTAAGCCTGGAAGGCAATTTAAAAGAGTGAAATCAAAAATGCACAAAAATGGTTCATTTAAATGTATGCTAGAAATAATAGTCATGTAAGCTATTAGTGTCTGTGTGGCAGGGCAGAAGCCCTGAACGTGTAAATAATGTGTAAATATGGAAGTGTGTTTTAGAGATGGCAGGGCTGGATATTAAGATTCCAGCCCTGGTTGTCTTGGGTGTGTTTGTGGTGGTGGTTGGCAGGAATAGGGTTAATTCTTATCCCTGCCAAATACATGTGCAGAATGTAGCCAGGTGATGATTGAATTATTAGTTCTCAATCAACCCTGGCCACATGGTATATAAGGGAGCTACACATCGGGGAAAGCCTGCGAGAGAGACACAAACATCCTGAAATGTTTGTTTAAAAACCTCACTGTGATAACACTGCTTGGGTGAGGGTTCTTTTGTTTTTCATTTTTGTGGTACGTGATTGTTTTTGTTAAACCTTTTTATTTTGTGTTTAATAAAAATGCGCAGCAGCGCTTAAACTGCAGTTTTACTGTCTCTGAGTCTCTGTCCACCCAGCCATCCTGTCACAGTCTGTCACTGTCTTTATAGTTTATATCACATGGTAATGTTTATAGGCTGTATAACATGGTAATGGGCTTGGATCTAATAAATCAAAGCTTACGATGGAGCAGATGAGGCAGGCTAGTACATACAGTATTATATTCCTTGGGCTCCATTAGAGGGTATGTTGTAACCTTCAAATAGCAGTTAAATAACTGACTTAGCATTCCAGCACATTCACAAACACTGAAATACTATAAATGTAGCTTTAGGGCACAGTTAGACCTTTTTCATAAATCTAAACTGTGATCTAAATACAGCCACTGTTTAGATCCTTAATATAGAGCCATTGTGTATTGTAAAAGCCATGTTTTTGATACAGAATTATTGGGAATCACAGTTGGATCACAGAGCAATGGCAGTGTTTCTGTTAAGAGCACTAGTTTTGGGGCATTTTGCCCTTTTGGGTTGTAACAAAAACAAGTAATTGTCTTACTCATAGATGTCACATCCTAAAATATATCATTAAACTATTTTTTTTTTATTCAGTTCACAGAACAGTATTTATTGTATATGCGTTCTGGAAGAGAGGTCACATGATCACATGATTAGAATTAAACGAAGAAGGCTGTTCAGTCCGAGCACTTAGGATTTTCTTGAGAAGCTCAAAACCAGGCAAAGGCAGGTTTAGAGAAAACATTATAAAAACTCAGTGTTAGAGAAACATAACCCAGAGGCACTCAGAATGATTGCAAACACCACAACTTGCCATAAGATAGGGAAATGTAAAAAAGCCATTTGCAATTAAAATTACATTTGAAGCTGTTTGATCTTTAACATCTGACAATGTCCCTTGTCATTAGATTTGAAAAAAATCTAGTAAGAGGAGGGGACTGCTTAGTTCAGCTGACTGTATGTCAACCAATATCTACCAAAAGCTGTTTTGGCATCAGTTGATTGGAATGGGTTAGGAAGCCTGTTAGCTCGTAGTGGCTTTTTAAATTGTTGTTCATGATGGCACTTGAACCACAATGTGATAGCAGCCAGGGGCAGTATGTACAGTGGCATAGAATCTGGCCACCTTGGTTAACAGCCTGATGGTGGCCAAGAATTGCCCTCTTGTCATTGGGGCATGGTAACTGTCAGGGAGGTGGTTTGGAAGGATATCTGTGTGGCTACCAAGCCAGGGCCAAATGTGTTGTATCGAATATGGACTTCTGTCCATGAGTTCCGTCCATTTTACCCAGCTAGCCAACTTCAAGCCGATACTTACTAAACTGTTACATTCTGCGCTTCTGGTCAGATGTGCTATCATTTTATCATTTACATTTAGTTCTAGAATTGGTGTCTACAGTGATCATAACATATAGTAAGGGTTAGTACACTTAACGTTTAGTTAGTACGTTTTTGTACACTTAACACTTTGAATGCCAGCGGCTCTGTGCCAGTGGAGCGAATTTGACAGACTGCTGTTGGCTAAAACGAGGGTGGGCGAACAAAGCATGATTGTGTTCATCCCCTATGGGAGGAATGTGTGTGCTGCAGCAGTTTTGAAATCGATGTAAAATTATCTCAGTAGTCATCAATCAAAAAACATATACATATATTAATAGAACTTTTTGTCCACTACACATCTGTCTTAAAATATTTAAGTATGTCTGAGTAGTTTTACATTTACAGAGCTCTAAAGTCACTACATATCGCAAGAGACAATGAAACCTGTCGTATTAATCATAATAATAATTTCTGAAAATATTATATAAAGCTCACAAAATATAATTCTTAGGATTGTACAATTCACCTAGATTACATTCGGCACAAAAAAGCATTCTTTTCTAAGTGGATTTGATTGTGTAACAGTTTGTTTTTAAGACAAGCAGCAATGGCATTTCCAGACTCAGCCGCGGCACCGTGTCTGTGGCGCACTCAGTTTTGTTTGCAGGGTTAGTTATTTAAAAAAAAAAAAAAAATACACACAAATGGCATTAAAATAAACTTCATAGATTTTAATTTTTCTGAATCTCAGTTTTCACATTATTCTGACAGTGACAACATAGTGTGACACAAAATAGTTTTAATAATTTGGACCGGTATTTCAAAAACGAAACCAAATTCTAAATTCTCAAAAACTATATCATTGGTTAGTGCAATGTGTCCTGAAGACACACCGCTTTTAATTATTACCATATCAGGTGTGGTTTTGCAAGATATTTGGTTTGGATTAAGTGACACGCTTCAGGTTTTTACAGCGTCCAGTCGAAGTTCCCTCCCTCTGAGATAATGACAACAAGCTCTGCTGCTGTGAGTGTTAGAAGGCGCCAAACAGTGATAAGGGGAAGCAGCATTCCTTTTAATGCAAAATTAACAAATGGGGTGATGCATGAGATCTATACATGTGCCAGAAGTAGTAACGAGACAGAACTATATGTAACTTGCAGTTTATAACATCTGTTTACTGTATTCCTTATTTTGCTCTTACTTGAATGTGATCTTATTGTACTTGTATATTATTATTATTATTATTATTATTATTATTTATTTCTTAGCAGACACCCTTATCCAGGGTGACTTACAATTGTTACAAGATATCACATTATTTTTACATACAATTACCCATTTATACAGTTGGGTTTTTATTGGAGCAATCTAGGTAGGGTTAATGAACAGACTGGGCTAAATCTAGGAATGACAAACAAGCAAGAGTATTTATGCACTACATTGCTGAGGTAGAAAGAAGGCAGCTGCAAGAGAAAATAAAAGGTGCAAAGTTCCTGTCAGTGATGTCAGATGGTTCAACGATAGCGTCATAGATGTCATAGAAGAGGAGCTAGTATATGTATGATTCTGCCAGAAAGGGCTGGTGACTGTGCAGTTTGTGCACATGCAGGTCTGTGGAGAGGGCAGATGCCCAACACATCTCAGAAGCTATATCTTCACTCATGAGGCAGATTGTTTCAGACCCTGTTGAGAGTGCTCATAAATGTTGCTTGTTTTTGCATTTTCTTTTGTTGTCGTCGCCCCTCGGAACAATGATAGCCGGTAAAATGTCTGTGTGGCCAGTGGATTTTTCCATCCACTAGCCATGGAAAAGTCCTGTACTGATCTGGAGTATTCACTGGCTATCCTAATGGACACAAAGATTGTTGGGACTGGGCTCCAGTCTAGTTGGTAATTGCCTGGCAAACTTCACTGCTTTAGACACCACATATTAGCTGTAGTGTTAGATGGGTTTACATAATTAATATAATTGAGCCTAAGCTCTTAGCACTGAGCTGTTTGAAATGCTTCAAGTGCTTCAAATCTTCAAATCTCTATTCCATAAGGGGCCCATACTGTATGTGCCATTGAGAAACAGTTTAGGTGATTGTTGTTATTATTTTTGTTTTACTTTGGGTAAAATATCATTTAGTTTGAGCTTTTATATCCCTTCCTGCTACGGATGTTTCAGTCTTCCATGGGATCATGTAACTGAAATGAGAATTATCAGTAAAAACACAACTATACTGTAAGAGAAAATAATATTTTTACAGTTGTCTTGCAGAAATTTCTTTAATGGAACATACAGGTACACACACAAATGCAAACATAAAACAATATCGGGGTACTGCAGACTGCCAAAGGCCAAAATTAACTTTTTATATATATATATTTATATCAAAGATGGTAATATTATCCTATAAAGCATTGTACACACTTTATGACAGAACATTATAGCACATAGAATAACATTCTACATGCCTGACTATCTCATAGCACAGAAAAGATGAATAATAAAGTGGGCTGTGTCATGTACTTGCAATTTCCACCATGTTTGCTTATGTCAATAACCGAGTTGCTACAGCATAATATTGAAAAGGGGAAGAATTCTTCCTTTTACCATACACAAACCATGCTTATACATGGCTAGGCTGTTGACAAATGCTCTGTCGTTAAAGGACAAAGCAAGTTGGTAAATGAGCCATAGACAAACTATTGATCCAAACCTTGAAAATCATTCCATTTAACAATGTGTATTTCACATATTAATGAAATATAGAATTTTGTTTTGTAATGTCCTTAAACACAGATCCAGGGTGATTTACAATTGTTACAAGATATCACATTATTTGTACATAGAATTATCCATTTATACAGTTGGGTTTTTCCTGGAGCAATCTAGGTAAAGTACCTTGCTCAAGGGTACAGCGGTGTCCCCCACCTGGGATTGAACCCACGACCCTCCGGTCAAGAGTCCAGAGCCCTAACCACTGCTGTTACTCCACACTTTGTTGATCATTAATGAACATTTCTGTACTGTGGGTGTTGTTGAGTGATTGAAAACGAGACATTTTGTGTTTCAATTCAAAGTGATAGTCTTGAGGAGTTGAATGGGTCAAAGTTCAAGTATATTTTCCTCTAGAGAAATTATCACTGTTTGATGCCACTACTGTGGTAGTGGCTCAGGATGCAAATATAACCTTCATGTGTGTGTGTATATATATATATATATATATATATATATATATATATATATATATATATATATATAAACTTTTAACTACACGCTAAGTTAAGTAAATTAAATACATTTTATTGGAATATGCAAAAGAAAGTACATTTGAATTTTTGATATTGTGGACATTGCCATTGAAAAGATACACCAGGGGGCGGAGTTGAGACGGCACAGAGTTTTTTTTTTTCCCTGTCACTGACACTGTTTGAGTAGAACAGATGGGAGGAATAAAAATAAATACAATGACGTCTCGGATTTCAGTAAAATTTCAAGGTATGTGCCTGAGAGGGGTGGATAATGTGCAGAAGAGTCTTTTTGTGTTTTTCTGTAGCGTTTACAAGCCACTAAAAATACATTATTTTAAGTGACAAAGTTGGGGTGACTGTGTCTAAAGACAGCGATTTTTATTTTTAAATTTTTTTATTTTTTTATTATTAGTATTTTCTATCTTCCAGATCATTTAATTGTTCTTTATCCAAATTGGCATGTTTGGTTACTACTTTGGGATTTTTTGCAGGTAATTGGTCACTCAGTTTCATAGTTACAGCTGTACATCTGTAACTGTAAAAGCAAGATGGCTACCTCCGACACTTTAAATTCTGTGAGGCAGCGCAGTGATTTAGAATATGTGACAAGGCTCCAATTGTCCGTATCCATCCAATATACAGACAGCTGGAACCTTGCTCGACCAATCACATTGCTTGGTTCACTTTCCAACCCTGGATTATATATATATATATAGGACACACGCCAGAGCAATGTGGATGAGGGATGCAGCAGACAGGCTTTTGTAGAAGAATCTTCCAGCAGTGGATTGAAAAAGGCTGAAGATGATGATGATGATGATGATATATACATTTTTTTTTCAGCTGCTTCTGGTTGCTGTTGCGGAAGATGTGGAGTGCGTACCAGGATTCCAGGAGAAAAGCTATGAGTTGGAGTACCAATCAGGATTCAGGAAGGAAGAATCCATTCTGAAAGGTAAGGGGGCATTGCTTATTTGACAGGTCTGGCTGAAGTTTGCATTTTGTGGTTGGAGAAAACACAGCTGTTTTTACTTTGTTCAGCTCAGAAAATTCAGAAAGGTCAGTAAAACTTGTAGGTGACCGTTTAAAAAAAAACCCAAAAAAAAAACAAAAAAACACAGTTTTATTTTAAAATGATGACCCGAGATACATGCCCTTTTCACTTCTCGTCAGGAAGCAGGACTGATTTTAAAAGGATAATTTGCTTAATCAGAAATCCGTTGTGCAAAAAGTGGGATATATCAATTTTGAGTTTTAAAAAATGTATAATTTCTTCTTCTTCTTCTTCTTCTTCTTCTTCTTCTTCTTCTTCTTCTTCTTCTTCTTAATTTATTAATTAATGTAGTTATTTATTTATTTATTTGGCAGACACTTTTATCCAAGTATAAATGGATGCTGTTTTATAGATCTGAACTGAAAAAGAGGTTTTAACATAACAACAGTGTACAGTTACATACCAGTCAAAAGGACTGACCAGAAGTAGTCTGTTCTAGAGAATTTGTGATTATGGAATGATTCAATTATAATGGCTTGGCTACCTTGTGATTTTTCAAAAGGTTCTGATTGATTTTAACTGCCTTGGATGCACTTCAAACGTTTGTGAAACAAAAATAAAATTGCAAATGGAACCTTTTTTGTTTTACGTTTGGTATTGACTAAACTTTTGTTAGCTTTTTTCAGCAATGCTAAACAATGATTATTTTTTTAAATCAATGATACTAAACTTTAATTAATTTAACAAAACAGACTTTATATAATCATAAGAGTGCTAAATAGTAGAAAGCTGGCAACTCTTAATAGACTCAGAATTGTGACCACATTGTTGACTGGTTTGTTACTAGCATTAACAGTTGCATTTTCCTTTAAACAAAAAAAATTAAATATTTAAAGTCACAGTGTGACAGACTCCACAAGGCGAAAGAAGATGTCATTAATATTCAGTCAGTTATATTTCACGTGATTGGTGCAGAAACGTAGGCACAGGATCATGATGACAAATGTGTTTTTCAAGTTTATCCCAAACATGCTCAATTGTATTGAGATCCAGGATGCATTGAAAGCAACCATTGCCATCAGTGTAAGAGTAAGTGTAAGTGGAGCATTGTTTGATGGACTTTAATTTAACTAATGTGTTCATTCAACTTTCAGAGTAGTTAAGGGAGCCAGTGTATACTATGAGAACATGCCCCACATCAGGGCCAAATCCAAACAGTTAAGCTGCCTGGCCACATAATTAGGACCTGTCTATCTGTTCCCATTTTAAGATGTTACAGTTTACGAGCATTTTATAGGCATTGAATAGCATCATCTTTACAGTTTAATGCAAGTGAGATTCGAACCTGGACTGCAATCTGTAGAACAGACAGACGTCCTGGTCGTGTTGAACCTTTACTGACAATAACACAGCCCAGTAATCTGAAACATTGTTACACATAGAAAATAGTGCCTGTCAGCCTTGACTTTTATCAGCTAAACTCTTGTATATATATTTTTTTCTGCTGCAGCTGGATTGTGTTATTTTGAAAGGTGAGGGATAAGAAGCAGTGTGGGGATAGAAGCCCCTTATCTGAGACAGATGCCCTATGTGTGCCACACTGCAGGTGTAGAGCTTTGTTTTCTTATCCCCTGAGACTGGGATTCAAATCCAGCTTAGACAGAAGGAACAGAAACACACAAATGAGGCAATAAAGGAACAGCCCTGCAACACTGCAGTACCAGGGTGACTCCAGATCTTACTTGTGTTGCCTTCCCGGCACAGTCATGAGTACAAAAACACAGTATTATACTTAATACATTCTTTTCAGCCCAATTTAGCTTTCAAAGCCATTGTGTTCGAAGAGTAAATTACTTAATTTTCAAAAGGAGAACACCCTTGTTAAAGCTATAAAAGTGGATGAACTAAACACAGCAGGTATTCATTTAAGAGAGTTTAAGTAAGTTATGTTGTATCTTTGACATGTTATAATTGGAAAGTTGTTTTTTTCACCTTTTGAAATTATACATTCACTGTTGGGTTTTTACACTGTTTTTCATATAGTGGATACTGGTTCTTGAATATATATATATTTTTTACAATCCAATGATTTTAGCTTTGTCTAACGGGGCAGGGCAGCTATCCCCCCCGCCCTCCCTACAGTCAGCCTCTCCACATCTGTGACCCAATTTATGGGCAGGGGTACATCAAAAGGCAAGGAATGTAGTGTAAAATTATATATTATGTAGTAGTGTTATCTAATCTAAACTTTAATAAATAATCTATTGCATGAGTTTCCTGACTGAACATCTGTTCTTGATGTCCTGAGTATGGTGATGTAGGATGCTATAGGAATACAATAAAACTGTGTTCTTGCTGTAAACAGTGCTGTGGAGTTTGATTTGAATACGTTGTAACATTTCCTAAACAGCAATATCAACTTGACCCTCTGGGGATATTAAAGGAGGATAGTATACTTGCCAACATTCGGAAACTGTTCAGCGGGACGCTCGTCCCCGTGGGGGTCATACACAAAAAACTTCTCATATAATAGACGTATCCCCCCCAACTCAACACGACACGACCATCATGACAGTAAAAATAGACATAATGAAGTGTTCTTACCTTTGTATAAATTAGTGATCAGCAGATGTGTCAGCCGCATGAAGAGCACGGCGTGTGGTTTTCACTAACTCTACTGTGCAGAATAAATGATTTTTTTTTCTATGGGTAAATATTGGGACTTTATTCTTATGCATCGGGACGCAGGACATTTGCTAGGAAATCGGGACTGTCTGACCATATAGGGACTGTTGGCATGTATGGGATAGGAGTTTGTGCTTAAACCTGTGTGTGTATCTACAGTTAGACTGCTTTGGCAATTTTGAGCTTATGTTCCAAATACAATTAAAAACATTAAATTAAGATTAAGTACAACATACCCAATAGCCATCCACCTGTAATCCGGTGGCTTTCAAACAACTGGTATAGCCCTGACTGCTGTAAAATGTACACATCATGACACAATCACGGGAAATTGGCACACATGTCAGTCATTATGTAGTTAGCATTACAGGTGACTTGCAGATTGATTGAATGGAATGTTTTTTGTATCGACATGCAGCTTTTCTGTTCTTTGGTGCCACTATAGCAATGTGTGTGCAATTGACCGCACCTAGGACCTGGAGGAAGCCAGCAACTCTAAAAAACCAAGTTGTGTTCGTTGTTCTCCTCAGCTGAACGGGGGAACAGAATGTATTGGTTTGTTCTCCTTAACAGAGCCACTGTAAACTGTGAGATGTATCTGGAAATGGAAGGTTGGCTTACCCCAGAACGTAATCCCACAGATCTCTGATATTGTCCAGTAGCATAAAAATGTTTTTGCAAGAACAGGCACTGCACAATTATGCAAAGTTTTGCTCTTTTAATTCACCCTCCAGCTCCTGACAAAGATTTAAAATTGTTTGTCTGTTGAGCCAAAACCTTTGACTTTTGTCATGATCTGAAGCACCCAAATTGTCATTTCTGAGTCCAAAGGTACAGTGCTGACTAACTCGCTTTGGAAGATCTTCCAATAAATCCCCCTCCTCCTGGTGCACTGCCCAAGCCACAACAGCAATATTTGCCATGCTTGAAAACAACAATCTTAACTAACTCAGTCATGTGCTTTATATACTCACGTTAAGGTCACTAATGTAGAAGATTACCCTCCGTTTTCACTATAATACATTGCTGACACAACAACATATATACATATTAAAATAACATCGATAAACAAAATCATGGCAGACACCAAAACATCAAGCAAGCGAAAATAGAATAAAACAATATTAAACTTTTCCCATTGATAAGCCTATATTATTACTGTGGTATTTTTCATGCCAGTAAAAGCCATTTACCATCATCAAATTGTTTTATGAATCAGTTTAAGTGTATGCAAATTATTATGATAAATTGTTATTAATTATTATTATTATTATTATTATTATTATTATTATTATTATTATTATTATTATTATTATATTTCTTAGCAGACACCCTTATCCAGGGCGACTTACAATTGTTACAAGATATCACATTATTTTTACATACAATTACCCATTTATACAGCTGGGTTTTTACTGGAGCAATCTAGGTAAATTACCTTGCTCAAGGATACAGCAGCAGTGTCCCCACGACCCTCCAGTCAAGAGTCCAGAGCCCTAACCACTACTCCACACTGCTGCCCCATGTAACTGTCGCAGTTATGGAGTTATGTGCCAAAATTAAAAAATAAATACATAAACAGATGTTTATTTTGATTTTTATTTATTAATTTTGTTTTTTATTTACTTATTTTGTTATTTATTTATGTATTTATTTATATTGTTTGTTATAATGTAATTAGTTCATTTTTATATTGTAGTCTTCCTTCACAGCATCATGTTTATGTCTCGTGACATAAACTTCAATTATGATTGGTTTGCATTACATTGTTGCCAGCTTGTCACCAGCTTGTCGACCGCAGGCTTGTCTCCCGTGTGACCATCTCAAATTGCAAGGCAACACGCACGCAACAAATGTGTTTCTCTTGTTGCCATGGACAAAAGTTGCCCCTGTGACCAGGCCTTAAGGCTATTAAGATGTTTTATTTATTTTCTGTATCCAGTCACAGTAGATGTTATTTCTGCTTTTGTTGTATAAGTAAATGTATGGATATATTCAGAGAAAGATAAATAAATAAAAATAACTTGCATTTACTGAATGGCCTTTTCATGTCTGAGACTTATCTCATCTATCTACTATTGGTGTTTGTCTGTCGTTGTGTCTGTCGGGTGCTTGCAGCGTGTGTGCAGAGCGCAGAGCTCAGAGTGAGTGAGGGGTTTGTCCCTGCTTTTATTATTCCTTTCATTTTTCATCCTTTATTCTTATGTCATAGTTATAAAAATTAAGAGCTTGGTTTTATACACTGAAGGCCGTTATGGCCAAACCCGGGGGGGTCCCTAGGTGATCAAATTCTAATCTTACTCAGAGACATGGAATAAAAATTATAGTAGATTCCCGTGTATCTGTTGAAACATGTTGTTGAACTGGGTAAAGCTGTAGGATCTGCAAATATCAGGTCAGCATCACGAATGAATAAAGCTGTAGTTGTGTTTATGAATGAAGAAGAGTTGACACAGAGAATAGGAAGGATTAGTGATAGATGGGACTCTTGTTTCTGTTTTGCCACTTGCAACCCCTGCTCGAAAAATAACAATTTCAAATATTCCGCCGTTTTTGAGTAATGAGCTCATTGTTAGAGAGCTGAGCAGACATGGACAGATTATGTCAGGAATTTCAATTGTCCCTATAGGCTGTAAATCTCCTGAATTGAAACATGTCATTTCTTTCAGGAGACAGCTCTATAAATGTTGCTGAATGATATTAATGGGCATCTTAACATTGTATTAAAATTTCGAGTAGATGGGAGTGAATACATTGTGTTTGCTTCCTCTGAATTAATGAAATGTTTTAAATGTGGTCATGAAGGGCATAAAGAAACAAATTGTAAGCGAGGTGATGGGGAAAACAGCAAGGCAGGGGAAGGGACCTCAGGGGAGAGCAATCCCGCTGAAGGTACTGCAGAGACGCCCGGTCAGGGAGTTGGGCAAGCAGGGAATATGGCAGAGGATTTGGGAGCTGAAGGGGAAAATAGCAATGACAATGTGCCTCAGGGGACGCAGGAGGGCAGAGGTGGTGCGTGAGACAACGGGGATTGCCTGGGCTGAGGCTGGGGAACCGGCGAGTAAGAAAATCTCAGCCACTGTGGGAGACGGCGAGCAGGCGGAGCTAGGAGCGCAGGTTAGAACTCTGTACAGAAAGACGTAAGGGAGGATGAAGTGCTGGAGGAACAAGGTACTCCTCAGAGCAGAAATCAGGGAGTGGTGGTTTCAGGGGAACCTTAGTTTTATTAACAACCTTAGTTTTTATTAATAAATTATGTATGTATGGATTTATTTATTTATTAAAAAATAGTAATGTTTTAAGAGGATTGTTAAGATTGTGAAATGTAATGTTTTATATGATTGTTCACCAAATTTGATAATAAAGGTTATTTAAAAACTAAAAACTATCCTTCTATCTATCTTTATGGGTGAAAGTGCTCCATCTGTAGACGGAATTCTGTCAAAAGTTATTCATAAGACTCCATAAGTCCATGTGGCAATGTGGTTTGCAGTGCTCGGGTGATGCAGGTGCGCCAGACAAAGGACAAACAAAGTTCATGGTTCAAGTTTTTAATTTCCTTGACCAAAGGTTTTAAATAATAAAGCTGGCTCTACCCAGCATTGGGTATTGCCAGCGCAAACTGGATTCAAATAATAAAGCTGGCTCTACCCAGCAATGGGTATTGACAGCGCCAAAACAGACTGTGTGTGCTCTTGGTGCAGGTGCGGTGCTCTGAGTGGTGGTGGTTTGTGCGTTCAGGTGCGGGCTTAGTGCTGGCTTCTGGCTACAGCTCCCGGCTTCGTATCAGCCGTCTGGCAAAGACAAATACAGGCTTTTTATCAATGGGAAAAACACTTCATTCACGTTTCCCGTCCTTGTTTCCTCCCATTAACCGCAACGAAGGAACCGATTATGGCGTCACGTCCCCCTAAAGTACCCTAAGCCCCGCCCCCTCTGATAGCTAGTTCAATCACATCTCCACCAATTCATGACTGAAACTTCGCTCACCGTACTAGGGCGATGACTCCAGGTACCGTGACGCCGCCCTCTTCCTAAATGGCCGGCTTCCGACTGCCCCTGGAATGAACTGCCCAACCATTCAGTACGAAGCCCACAGTTCCTGTTGTACAGTGCCCTCACAGGTCGAGATTCGGATTCATTCGCTCTTTGTCACAGTCCAACATTAAAAATAAATAAATAAAACCCCACAATAAAACATCCCCTACACGAACATTGGTTTGACCCACCATAGTCCGCTCTGCACTATTTACAACAGCTAAAGTTAGCAATGGTGTGACTGCAACAGAAAATGCTGGGCAGTTTGGATACAAAAAAATGATTCATTAAATATAAGCTATGTAATTGTTAGTTTGGTTTGTTTTATTCTCTATTAATTAAATTATATTCAGATGGTTATTTATGTTTGTTTTATTTATTTATTTATTTTTAAATATGGACGTTAGTAGGCTCATGTTGCTGCAGGGGCCGTGAACAGCTCTAAATCAAATGTTACTGCTACTAAGCACTGGTAATAATATCTGAAGCAGTGGTATTGAAATGTTACTGCGATTAGCACTGGTAATAATATCTGAAGCAGTGGTATTGCAAAACAGAATCCTGTTTTTACTTTAGAAATGTTTTTATTTTTCATTAAAATTAATTTTCAGCTTTCATATTGAAGCTTGTTGTGTACTACTCATTCAAGCAAACCAAGTTTGCTTGAATGAATAGGCCTTCAAGCCAGTAGTCTGACACCTATATGATGTTGGAAATCCAAGAAAACCCAGCAGAGCTAAACCAAGTGTGTGTAAAGTGCTGCACGATCCAGGACTTGCTTAAACTAGTAAGTATGCTAGAAATGGAGCTGCAAGAAGCGAGACAGCATCAGGAGCTTGAGGAGCTGACACACCCACAATTCTTGGAAGTCTGCACCCCTAACAGACTGAAAGCCACCAGGGAGACAGAAGCAGGGGAAAAAATAAACTTCGTCAAACACAACCTCCGGAAATCAAAACAAATTTGAGCCACTCCAAAATTTAGATTATCAAAAACATCAAGAGAAGTAAAGGAACAACATCCAGGACACTATAAACAGTGCTGACCAGGCAGCAAAAAGAAGGGAGATCATGATTGTTGGGGACTCCATATTGAGAAACACAGCAAGTTCACAGACTGGACCCCCTTACTACAACAGTGTGCTGCCTTCCAGGAGCCTTTGTCACACACATCACTGAGAACATGGACAGGCTCCTAGAATGAACAGGAGACGACCCGGGGGTAGTCGTCCACATCGGTAGAAACAACATTGGAAGACACAGGCCAAAATCCCTGCAAAACAAATTCAGAGAGCTAGGAAGGAAATTAAAAGACAAGACCAAAACTGTGGTATTTTCTGGGATACCGCCGGCACCTTGTAAAGGAGCAAACAGACAGCTGGAAATAAATCATTTAAATGCATGGCTGAAAAGGCTTCACCTTCCTTGAACAATGGACCACATACTACAGCAAGAACTATCTATATAGGTGGGATGGACTGCACTTAAAAAGGGTACCAATCTACTTGGAGAAAGGATCCTCGAGGAGGTTCAGAAGCATTTAAACTAGAAATGAAGGGGGGAGAAATCAACAAAAAAACAGAAGGGAGACTACATCAAAACAAGGGTAACAACTCAGGTAAGACAGCCATTAAATGTATTTATCTAAATGCTAGAGGTCTCAGAAACAAAATGTTAGAACTTGAAGCTACTGCACTAACAAGTAACTACAATGTGATAGGTGTTACAAAAACTTCATTGTCTGAAAGTGATGGAGACGAATATAATATTAGTGGGTATACACTGTATAGGAAAGACAGGCAGGACAAAAGAGGCGGAGGGGTAGCGCTATACATCAAAAATAGTCTTGAAGTCCAGGTGTTAAATCTGGAAGGAAAAAACAACGTAGAATCAATATGGGGTCAGAATAATGGACAAAAATTCAAAAGGCATAATAGGGGCATGCTATAGATCGCCAAATTCAGGCACTGAGCAAAATAATCTGTTCTACAATGACATTAGAAATGTGTGCAGCAAAGGAGAAGCCACAATAATGGGGGATTTCAACTTCCCCCATATAAAATGGGAAAACCCAGTGGGGAGCATGACAGACAAAATTGAAATGGTGGAAAGGACAAATGACTGCTTCCTAACGCAATTTGTCAAGGCACCAACTACAGGGGAGGCATGACTTGCTTTAGTCTTTTCAAAAAACGAAGCCAGAATAACTAAAACAGAGGTCAGAGAACCATTGGCAAACTCAGACCACAACATGGTCTCATTTGAAGTGCTTTTATAAAACCCAAAAAGTAATGACTAAAGCTAAGGTTTACAATTTTAGGAAGGCAAACTATGAAGGAATGAAACAGACTAACAGAAGTAGATTGGAGTAAAATAGAGAAAACATCCACGGAAAAAGGATGGCTGTTTTTAAAAATGTAGTACTAGAGCGCAAAACAATTACATCCCAAAAGTTGACAAATATAAATCAAAAGAATTGCCAAAATGGTTTAATAGATTAATTAAAAAAAATATTCAGAGAAAAAAGGCACATTACAGAGCGTTTAAAAGGGACCAAGAACAAAGTACACAGAAAGAGCAGTCAAAAAGTTTGTTAGAAAGGCAAAGAGATATAGAAATGAGCATTGCTAAGGGGGCTAAAACCAGTTCCAAAGTTTTTCCAATATTATAACAGCAAGAGAACATTCAAATAGGAGGTAAAATGTCTAAGAGATACAAATGGCAAAATTATACATGGAGAGAAAAATAGCAAATATATTAAATGATTACTTTTCACAAGTTTTTACAAAGGAGGATACGGGCAACATGCCCCACATGTCGACCTGTTCCTATACAGTTTTAAATAACTTTAGCATAACACAGTGTGTGACAGGATGGCGCAAGGGATGAGGCCTAGAGACAGACTGCAGTTCAAACAAAAAACTTATTAAATAAAAAACACAAAATAAACAGGCACGAGGGCCAAACAAAAGGTTTTTAAAACACAAAAAATAAACAAAGTAAAACTTACAGAAAATAAATCTTCCAGAATGAGCTTAGCCTTCACTGGACTGCAAACATTAAATAAATAAATAATCACACACACACACACGCGCGACGCGACGCGACGACGCACGCGCACGCGACGCGACGCACGCACGCACGCGACGCGACGCACGCGACGCACGCGCGACGCGCTTCCTCAGCTACCTCTCTCTACTGAGGAGCTGAGGCCTCCTTTTATGTCAGGTGGCTGGGTTCTGATTGATTGGTAATTATTCCCACCTGACACAATAAACCTGGGCAGGGAGGAGAATTTAACCCCATCCCTGCCAATATTTACAAGAGCAGAGCCCTGCTTTGCCACACAGAGGCAGAAGTGTTAAAGGGACTAGGGACTCTTAAAATAAACAAATCCCCTGGGCCGGATCCTCCCAATAGTACTCAAAGAAATGAAAGAAGTTATTTATAAACCACTAACTAAGATCATGCAACAGTCTCTTGACGCTGGGGTTGTACCGACAGACTGGAGAATTGCAAACGTAATACCGATCCACAAAAAGGGAGACAAAACCGAACTGGGTAACTACAGACTTTTATATTATATGTAAACTTATGGAAACTATAATAAGATCCAAAATGGAAAATTACCTATATGGTAACAATATCCAGGGAGACAGTCAGCATGGTTTTAGGAAAGAGAGATTGGGTCTAACTAACCTGCTTGACTTTTTTGAGGATGCAACATTTACAATGGATAACTGCAAAACATATGACATGGTTTATTTAGATTTCCAGAAAGCTTTTGACAAAGTCCCACATAAAAGATTAATTCTCAAACTGAACACAGTAAGGATTCAAGGAAATGCATGCACATGGATTAGGGAGTGGTTAACATGTAGAAAACAGAAAGTACTGATTAGAGGAGAAACCTCTAATCGAGGTAGGTAACCAGTGGAGCGCCACAGGGATCAGTATTAGGTCCTCTGCTCTTCCTAATCTACATTAACTTTGCAGTCCATTTATTAATTGTGCGTCAGGCTCGCCAGGTCCAATTTATTTTCACACGTGCAGTTAATTTTAAACGCACTGTTTAAAAGTATTTTTTTTTCCACAGTCAAACGGGTTTAAAAGGCCCTGCATATCAACAAAGCACTCACTAGGCATCTCCGGCCCCGCCCCACCCTTTCGTTCGCTTTCACATATGCTAACAAATAAATAATAATAATAATAATAATAGTCGTACATACCGATCAATCATCTCCTGATGACTCGTTTTGTCACCAAACTCCTCAATAATGCAATCCAAGTCATTATTTTATTACTATAATATCTCGAAAAAGCTCTGCAAATGTCCGTGATAGTCTCTGTGTGCTGATACAGTAACACCCAGCTTGTTTCCTTATGATCTGATGCCAGGGGCAAGTATGACTATTCATGAGTGTAGCAGGGCAGGGCCCTGCCTGTAAATAATATTGTTGTGGGGTGATTTGGTGGTGGTTGGCAGGGATGGGGTTAATTTCCTATCCCTGCCAAAATACATGTGAGAATGTGGCTGGAGCTAATTGAATCATTGATAATTAGGCTCCAGCCACAGGCTATAAAAAAAGGGGAAAATCCTTTGTTTGGTGGAGGTGTTTTGGGGTGAGTGGTTGTTTGGTGGTTGGTGCTGTGTCTTATTTTTGAAAAAGAACTGTAGTGAAAGCGAATGCTCAGCCTACATGTTTGTATTTTGTTTAAACCTTTGTTTTGGCCCTTGCGCCAGTTATTTTGTAAGTTTTATGGTGAAAGTTTTGTTTTTGTTTAACTGTTTTATTTTTGCTCTGTGAGCAGTGTTTTGTTTGAGTTTTTGATTTACTTTTGTTGATTAAACCATGCAACAGCGCTTTAAACTGCAGTTTTACTGTCTCCGAGTCTCTGTCCACCCAGCCATCCTGTCACAATGAGATACGCCTTTTTTTTTTTTTTTTTTTAATCGGCTTGTCTCGGCTCCTGTCGCTCCCACTCGGCCATTGAGTGGTTTTCTCGGCTTTTTCCGGAGAAAAAACGACTTTTGCATTTTGCGGTTTTTAATGATGTGGGACAGGGTCCGACAATGGACCTGATAGGAATAATTGCAATGTCGGACCCAGTCCGACAATGGACTGCAAAGGGTTAATGACTTGGATTCTGGTATAGTAAGCAAACTTGTTAAATTTGCAGATGACACAAAAATAGGAGGAGTGGCAAGTGGCAAGCACCGTTGCAGCAGCAAAGGCCATTCAGAACTAAAAAACTAGAAAGCATTCAGAACTGGGCAGACACATGGCAAATGACATTTAATAGAGAAAAGTGTAAGGTACTGCACACAGGCAATAAAAATGTGCATTATAAATATCATATGGGAGATACTGAAATTGAAGAAGGAATCTATGAAAAAGACCTAGGAGTATGTTGACTTGGGAATGTCTTCATCTAGACAATGTGGGTAAGCTATAAAAAACAGGCCAACAAGATCCTCGGATATATAGTGAAAAGTGTTGAATTTAAATTAAGGGGAGTAATGTTAAAACATTACAATGCATTAGTAATGCCTCATCTAGAATACTGTGTTCAGTTCTGGTTAACTCGCTACAAAAAGCATATTGCTGCTCTAGAAAGAGTGCAAAGAAGAGCGACCAGAATTTTCCGGGTTTAAAAGGCATGTCATATGCAGACAGGCTTAAAGAATTGAATCTATTCAGTCTTGAACAAAGAAGAATACACAGTGATCTGATTCAAGCATTCAAAATTCTAAAAAGTATTGACAATGTCGACCCAAGGGACTTTTTCGACTTGAAAAAAGAAAAAAGGACCAGGGGTCACAAATGGAGATTAGATAAAGGGGCATTCAGAAAAAAAAAAAAATCCAACTCCCCTGTAATGTTGTTGAAGCTGACACCCTGGGATCCTTCAAGAAGCTGCTTGATGAGATTCTGGGATCAATAAGCTACTAACAACCAAATGAGTAATATGGGCTGAATGGCCTCCTCTCGTTTGTAAACTTTCTTATGTTCTTAAGTAGGAATTGCTTAAGATGTTTTTCAAGCTTATTTGTGTATAAATAATGACAATAGTTAACCTTACTTTAAAGGCACTGTGACAGAGAGAAAATGAACCTTGGTTATAAATATCCCTCCCGACCTGTGAGGGCGCTGTAGAAAAGGAACAGCGTGCCCTTGACTGGACTCTCTGACAATTAATTCCAGGGAAAGTTGGAAGGCGGCCATCTGAAAAGGGGGCGGAGCTACGGTACACTAAGTCATCGTCCCAGACAGGAAGCGATGTGGCGATTGCGGATTGGAGAAAACGATAGCAGTCGTTACCCAAGGGGCCGTGACTGACAGTACTTAAGGGGACGTGGCCAAGCGTTCTGTTCCTTTGTTATGGTTATGGACTACGCGGAAAAGGAGCCTAAAAATCATGTGTTTGTTTTTGTCAAGTCTAATAACTGTGCTTGTTTGTTATTATTAGACGGCTAAACACGATCCAGGAGCTGTCTCTTAAGGCCGGCATGAACCTGGACAACACTGCACCTTTGTTCACCAATAAATTGTATTTCACCACTTGCACTTAAAGCACTCAATTTGGACCGTGTTATGTTTCATGTGTGTTTATACTGTGTATATTATTTCAGGACTGAACCCCTGGGGTATACTACCATTCATCATTATTTACAGTTGTCAAGTGTCTTTGGATTAAAAATAAACAACCATTGCACCTGGATTATCGTTGTCTGTCTGTTATTGATCACCGTTTCACTCCTGCACCTGCGCACTGCAAACCAAATTGTCACAGACATGCACCAGAATCGTAAGGTAATTAAACTGTTTGTTTATACTCTCCCCACCGTTCTGTGCGCTGTCAGCCCTGGTTAAAGATATAAATAATGTACCCGATCCGAAGCAAGTGTAAAACTTGCCTGAATATTTCAGTAAAAAATATAAATATTTTAAAACTAGCAAGAAATTACTTATTGCACTAGCAGCAATTACATTATTGTGTTGCCCTCTAACTCAATGGACCATATTTAGAAGCAAGCACAAAGGCAAAGACACAATTTCTTAGAGCAATACGACCATTTTAATGGTATAAAACAAGGAACAACTGTTGAAATTGTTTTATTCAGCAGAAAAAAAGTCTTTGCACTTCAGAGTGAAGTCTTTTTTTTATATGGTAAAACAGTGCTTTTGACATAGCAAGTATTTTGAACTGCCTTACTTGGGGAATAATTACCATCTAAAGCAGGTGTCTCCAACCCTGGTCCTGGAGAGCCGCTATCAAGCAGGTATTATAGGTGTCTTTACATCATCAGTGGCTAAAGATCTGGAACACCTGTTAATCTTAACTAATTAAGCCAATAATTGGTTCAATTAAGTAACACAGATTGGTTGAAATGTCGTGGCAAGGTTTCTGATGGTCGCCAAACAATCTAAAAAATATGACATTTAGTGCACAGTGTTAATATTTCATTTCACTATACAACTTCTTATGCTTATATTCAAAATCAATATAATGTGCATACAAATCATTAGTAGTAATTATTTAAACAATGTACTGTTTTATCATCAGTCTTCTGCTTTAAATATGAACCAAAAAATAATGTATAAGGTGACATTTTATGTGCGGTTACTTGGGATTTTGAAAACAGTTGTTAAAATGGATGCAAAATGAAAAAATGGCTAATGCTACTTGTAGCTCAAAGAAACAAAGAAAACAAAGAAAACAAAAACAAAAAAAACAAAAAAAAAAATCGCTAAAAAAAAATTACTATCTTATATTCACTTCAGTTTTTCTTACTTTGGTGACAAAGATGATCCGCACCCTCATGTGTCATTTGTTGTGGAGTACTGACTCACGAAAGCTAAGCCGTCGGCCTCAGATTGCGTTGGGAAACAACACAAGTTTTTCCAGAAGAAAGCTTATCAATTAGGTAAACAGCAAGATGTTGTTAAAAAATCAGTTACTGTGTCACAGAAGGAGATGAATGTATCCTACCTGGTTACAATGTATATTGCAAAACTGCACAACCAACTATTGTTGGTATGTTTGCAATGCTTGATGTTGAATTGAAAATTAAAACTGGTATTCATTATGTTGCAACAATTTTAAATTTATATTGTAACATGGTAAAGGAAGCAATCCAGGCAAGTATTCTGGTCCCAAATACACGGTTTATTTTACAAGAATGAGCAATAAAATAAATGCAACAGCGGCAAGTGGGGCATGGCCTCACCAATAATTCCCAAAGGCTAAAAAAACATTTGGCATAGTTGTATTATTTAATTGAGAAATATAAACACATTTAATTAAGCACATTTACTGTATATTAATATTAAACCAACTTAAATCCACAGAAGCGCTAGTGACGTTATTTAAAAGTCACAACTTGCTTTCAACAGTAGCGAAAGCGCAACTGCTGCATGACACACAAACCTTGAGTGCCTCACAAAGCTGCTCGTTACCATGGCAACTCACCATGCTGGGGAAATCACTTTATGAAGGTGTTGCTATGGTAACCTGTGGTAGGATGGCTTGCAGTGGTGAGGTGTGGTGACGTCACGGACCAGGAAGTAACTGAACCAAAACAATGGATGGGCGGGTGAAGCTGAATGCTACTGCGGTCAGCGTGTTTAATAAATAATAATACAAAACAAAAAGGCGCGTTGGCCAAACAAATAATCAAACAAATAAGCGGGCTGGTTTTTAATCTATCTCTCTCCTCGCTCTCCCCGCTCCCCGTACTCTCCTCTCTACACTCAACCCCGCAGCACGGACAGCTGCAGGTTCTTATACTCTGGCCGAGGGGTTAACCAGCTGTTAATTATCTTATTACCCCTCGGCCACAGTCTGCACGCGTTTGGTAAGGATGCGTGACTGTCAGCTAGTTAAATATTCAGTAGCTGATCAGCCACGCATCCTCACAGGGTTTTTAAATATAAAAAACAATAACAAAAGACGCGGCGCTTTTATCCGCGCCGCAAACAAAAATACAAATAATGATAAATAAATACATAGGGGCGGGACACTCTGCCACATAACCACAATAAGCTTGATGAGGCACCAACTGGATTTGGAACAGTTAGAATTTGTGCGATTTTTAATTTGTTCAATAATGGCTTTAGTTGAATCTGATATTTTATGTGACCTGATGAAAATAAGTTTTACAGTAAGAGAACAAGAAGAGAGATGTTCAATTGTTACGGACGGCAGATTATTATTATTATTATTATTATTATTATTATTATTATTATTATTATTATTATTATTATTTATTTCTTAGCAGATGCCCTTATCCAGGGCGACTTACAGTCGTAAACAAAAATATATTTCAAGAATCACAGTACAAGTATTAATACAATTAAGAGCAGGATAAAATACAATGACTTCGGTTCTAGCAAGTACAAGTATATGACAAAATACGATTCAATAACGGAGCAGATAACAGTGTCAGTGATAGTTACAGCAGGATATAATTAAGTACAGAATACTACAGATTAAATAACACTTGTGACAGATTACAGTACTTTAAAGTACAGGATTAATTGCAGTAAAATAGGGAGCAGATAAGAGCAAGTAAAGCGCATTAAGGAAGAGTGATAAAGTGTCCAGGGGGAAAAGAGGAGTTCTACAAGTGCTGTCTGAGGAGGTGAGTCTTGAGGAGGAGCCAGAAGGTGGTCAGGGACTGGGCAGTCCTGACATCTGTAGGAAAGTAATTCCACCACCGAGGGGCGAGGGTGGAGAAGGAGCAGGCTCTGGAGGCAGGGGAGCGTAGTGGAGAATAGCACTAGCACTGGAGATCGTGAAGAAAGACGGTCAACGAACACGGCAAGGAGTTCATAAAATGGAAGGCAGCACTGTGAACAAACTATTGTTGGCCATGTTTCCTTCTTTCAACTAAATAAGTCAAGGTTACATCTCTTTCACTGGAGTAAAACTGACAATTTCTTGCCACGACATGACAAGCTGCCTTGTTCGTTTTGAATGAATGATTTTGTGATATTGTATTTGTGTCTTTATAGTGAATGTTCCACACTGGTGTCACATAATGACGTGTAGAGCTAAATACTACATGGTTTTAAGGTTCTGTTATTTGCCAATTGATTATAAAAACTTGTATTAACTATTTTGTGATTTGGGCCTCACCTGTCAAAAAAGTCACGAGCCGCCACTGATTAAATGAAATAAACAATAACAAACACAGGGTTTAAATAAAAGGGTTTAATAAACAGTCAGGTAACACACACACAAAGCTAACAGTCTCTGCATGTCTGACTTGGTAATTAAAAAAAACAGCAGGTTTTCTCCCACAGCTCCAAAACTCCCTCTTCCAGGCTTACATTTCGCTCTGTCGTGCACGCTCCCCCAATCACAGGCACACATTCCCGTCCCACCATGCATTATCGCAATGCACCAACATAGTCCATTAGCCTAATCCCCATGGGGGCTCTCCTGCAAATTCATGTTCGCGATCAGCTGCAGTACCATTGTCCGTGCGAAGGGGACCCTTAACTCAAAAACCTGGGCTGGCTGTCGTGTGAGAGATTGGTTGTAAGGTTCGTCTGCCTCGTTGTTACAATATACCATTTTTTACTAATAATTAATTTGATAAAAGCAAACATATTAGCAATCTGTAAAACTAGCAGCCTAAATGCTTCTATAGTGTAGTATAGTTACAAATAAATTAAACATCACTTTTTGATTGGTTAAGAAGTATTTCAGTTAAAATACCGAATAGTGAATCATTTTGGGTCGTGGGTTCATTATTCCTGTGTTCATTTGGGTTCCCAATCAAAAAGTTTCGGAAACACTGTTAAAGAACAGTATTTGCTTTTCTTTGTTTATTTAACACTTTCCTTTAATAAACGTGGGAATTCTAGGTGGAGCACTGTGCAGAGATTTGCATGTATTTGTATTTAATGCAGTAAGTACATACTGTACATTTTATGATGAAACATCTGCCCGATTTTGTAGGTTTGCAATTACTGAAACCGTAACTTCACAACAACAAGGTTTGCTTGGTTTCTTAGAGCTTCTTTAATTGTAAAAATAAATAAATAAATAAATAAATAAATAAATAAATAAACATTTGCTTCTCTACGCTCAGCAGTTAGTCCTTCAGTTTGCCCCCCTACTGTTTAACAAAGTTAGGCGCCTATGTTTGAGACACACAATTCTTTGACCATTGCTTCTGACACTGATTAAAACACTGAATTGTTGTACTGCTTTTATAATGAAACACTCACCTATACATACCAAAACTGACGTGTTATTGAATAAGAAAGGTTATCGTTAAAAGTGAGTATAATTTAGATTTTTGTTATTATACAGGTAAATAAACTGTTAATGCAAAAACTTTATTTTTTACAGTTGGTTATTAGATATCAACATAGAAAATGATGTAAAACCCGGAAAACCATATGAACCCTGTATTTACAATATCTGATTGAGTTAAGCAGAGATTATATATAGTGGTTTTATAAAATTAATATGTGAATTGGGCATACATGTAAAATGAGGGGTCTTCACACTTGCAAAAAGGCAACCCCAGTACCTGACATGGAGGAAGAAAAAAAATTCCCATGAGAGCCTAGAACTTCAATTTTCTGTTGTGGGTTTATTTGGCTGGCAAAAGAAAAATGTTTTTTTTTTTAGAAACAGTGTGGGACCAAATTACACACAAAATAAATGCACAAGGGTCAAAATGTACCACCATCAGAAAACAGTGCAAGGTACCAAAGCGGTACTATGACCTACAAGAAAAATAAAAAACAGGCAGGGTTACCACTGACCATCCCTGAAGAACAGGTCCTGTCCACCTGGGATGTGTGTGCTCTGCAGGAGCTTGGTGGGATAGACATTGGAGTGGAGGGTAGGTGTAAGTCACAATAAAAAGTACAAACTAAAATAGAAATATGTAGCATTAATATGTCCTGATATTAAAACAATTAGGCAGTGACTGGTTTCATTTTTAATGTACAACTCCAGTAATAGAATTACAAATGTAAAAATGCAGCTGTGTATGAAACATTAAAATATTAGGACATTAGTGTACTGTGTGATATTTGTAGGATGGAAGAGACAGCGCTTGGTTTGCAAACTCACACAAGCTCCTCTCACAGGAATGCATAGCTGGCAATCTTTAGCTGGCAACCATGACTGATCTGTAAAACAAAAGTTATAAAGCAAAAGAAAATTTGCTTTCTAACATTTTATTTCGTACTGCACATCACAAACAAAAATATACAAAACAATTAAAAACAACGCATTAATATTGTACTGTTATCATATACACACGTATTGCACAATAACACAAAGTAAATTAAATATCTACTTGCTGAAGCATTTTTTATTTTAGTCAGCAAGATGTTCACTTGTGGCAGCAATGCACTAGCAAAAGTCACAGAGCAGTGACATAAGCTGCCTAGCAACAAGCCTCCTATGTTGGGAATATATTATTTCAATGCAGCGGGTTTGTGCATTTGAGAAAGGAGAGGAAGACATGAAATTAATTGAAAACTTAAGTTGATGAGAATCAATTACCTTCTGCAGTACCAATTAAAAAGGTGTGCTGCTTTTTATATGAAAAATGAGAAAAAGTGGGTTGCGTAGATGATTTATATTGGACCCTGACGCCCCCGATAAAACGAGGGAGTGGTTGTACAGTATTTTATTTGTTAGCCTATTTGTTTTTCTATGGGTCTCTCGCTATATCGTGGCCCTCGATATATAGCGGATTTATATTGGACCCCGACATCTGCAATATATCGAGTGGGTGTGTATTATGTTTATTTGCTGGAAACATAACAGAAAACTACCTTACCTAAAAAAAAAAAGGTAAATATGTCAAGGTAAAAAAAGTGTCTCAATTTACATAATCAGATTATCAACTCAACTCACACATAAAGTACAAATTAGAAATATATTTGTATTCAAAAAATATAATAGGCCTACACTATTTTAAACTATACTTAAACTTATTATTTTTGGTGAAGAGGAGCTGGATGTTAAGTTTTGATGAGACAACGAAAAAAAAATCAAACATGAAAAGAATATATTTTTTTTTTAGTTGCTGGAACGATCCGGGCGCATAGAAACCCAGCGGCAGTTGGATCTTAACCTGTGTTGGTAAGACGTGACTTCTAGCAGTCTGGCTTTAAAACCTCCCTTAATTCCTTGCACAGGTTAATAACTGCAGCTGTATCAAGTCTGAATCTTCTTTTTAACTCTTCATCTGGCATGTTTAGGAAAGATCCTAGGATGGATTTACCACAGTCTCGCTGCTTTGTTGAGCCTGATTTTTGTCAACCTGTTTTGCAACAGCATTCTCTGAAACTACATGAGACAGCGCTACTGCTGCAAAGCCATGCTTCCTTTGTGTTTAGAAGATTTGAGAAGTCGTGTTAACTCCGACTGTGAAAACGGTCATTCTTTACTCAAAAAACATTTGATGAATCACTTCCATTTTCTGACTTTTAGGTCAATGATATGCAAATTAGAAAACAAGTAGTTTTGCCGAACTTTCGGATTCAGGAAAACAGTCCCTTTTTAGTATGAAATGACGTCACACAGTTGTCGAAACATGAAACACGTCTTTGATGAATCAGAAACAGTTAACTTAAACAATTCAAAATACATTCATAATAATGATTTTTGGAACTGACACTTTGATGAATAGGGGTCATCATGCTGAACAAAAAAAGGTTTCTGAAGTACTTTATAATGTTCCCCAGAGTGTTCTGAAAAAAAGGACACCATTTCCAAGATGTTACTGTAAAAATAGATTTTTGATAATTTTTCAAGGAAGAGAATCAACTACAACCAAAAAACACCTTGTTCTGGGGTTGCAGCCCACTGAAATCTGCTTGGTCCTGAAAAGGTTAAGAGCAACTGATTTGGACAACATTGTTAAGGCGTTACTTGCCACAGTTTTATTTTTTAAACACTTGTGAATGTGATGTAAGCAACATACCAACCAACTGTTAGCAGTTTCTGAAAACAAAGTTGCAGGGGCAATTATTGGTAGTAACTCTGAAGCTGCAACAATGAGAAAATGGCAACCAAAATGGATGCCAACCTTCTGGTGAACAAATATTGGATGAATACGATAAATGTGTCTGCATATCAAGGGGGGTGAGGGAGGGCTACTTAAGTTGTTTGTATAATGAACTGCCAAGCCTCTTTGACAATAAGGAGTTTCTAAATTACGCTGCACAGCTTTTGCCAGAATAGCGCTGTTTAAAGACAGCTGTGAATCCACAGTTTTAATTGTCTATAAGGAATGCATTTCATTAGGGTAGAACATTGCAGAATGATCTTCCATGATTTAAAATGTTTCCGAATGGGAGCTTGTGGCAAAATGCCCGCCCCTATGTATATAGTATATGTGCGCCGTTATTATTTATTGTATTATGATTTATTATTTGGCAGCATGGATGGGGTTAAAAGCTCCATCATAAAAAACCTTGTGCAGAAGGTGACCATCTCCCGACTTAATTCATTGATTAATTGTTGCTAATCGGGAGATGGTCACCTGTATAAAAAGCCTGCAGTTTTCTGCGCTCTGGGTGGAGAGTAGTGGAGAGAACGAGAGCGAGAGAAGGCGTCTGAAAACAAAAGAAACAAAGAAATCAAGGATCAGTGAAGGCTACTGCCCAGCCTGACTTATATTGCTTAGTGTTTGTGACTTTGTTTTGTTTGACTATTTATTTTTACTCTGTGTGTTTATTTTTGTTCAAACCTTTTATTTTGTTTAAAAATAAACGTCTCTGCAGTGCCTTTTGCCCTGCAGCACTTGCCTCTGTGTTTGTTCCTGCATCTGGCCTGACATCACCACTCAGCTATTCCTGTGACAGACCTCCATGCCTTGTTTTTTACTTTCCTCCTTCAGAAATTTGTATTCCCCAAGTGTTAATGGTCTTATTTTTTCTGGGCATAACTCTTAACAGTAAAACTAAAAAGTCTGTAGTTACTGTAATTATCACTCGCAGGCGATGAAATCTCTGGCTAAGGGGATATAGTAGAGGCAGCCATATGCACATATGTCACACTTTACATTTTTCCATATATGTAGAAAACTGTTAAAACAATTTTGATGAAAATTGGTATTAATGTCATTTAGCACAGTTTAAGAGAGTATCAGATTGTGGGAATAGAGGTGTCTCTCTGTCTGTTCAACCGTCCATCTGCTATTTCTTGTACTTACTACTGATTTACGTCATGGTCATCATCGTTTTCCTCGTGCTGTTAGCTCTAATTTTGTGGCAGGAGGGTGTATAGACAGGGTGCTTGTGTCACGTGTGTGGGTAGCCACTGCTTAAGCAATACAGAAAGACATGGGAGGTGGAGTTGAAACGCCAGCACAGGCGCGCAGGATTTATTAATACAAAAAGAAAGTGAAAAAAGGGGTCATGTGACGTTACCAGCGATGGTAACACACAGAGGACACATATAGCAAGCTGTACAAAAGGCAAAATAAAACACATTACAAAAACTACAAATAAAAGGTGCCACACAGGGCGAGCGCTAGCCTTATAAAACAACGCGTCCTGCTCCAGGAACCGGAACCGGCTACACTACACTACACTATCCCCTAAACTAACCTACTTATGAGCCGGTATTCATACGACGACTCTTGCTGCTTCATACGGCCTTGGCTGGGCATTGCCTTCACAAGCACCTCTTGCAGTTTCAGGGTTGCGTAGCTGTCGTTCCTGCAGAGCGGACTTTCTCCTCTGCAATATACAGAGCTCCCCTCTTTAGCATGGCGTTGCAGTCACCAAGAGCGATCTCCACCAGATGTTTTTAAAATGATAGACACTCGGTCAAGACCCGCCCACCTGCTGATTGAGGACCAGCACAGCCAATCACTTGCTGCCCTTCCTCTCAAACAAACCCAGCAGACAGCATAGTCTCAAACGAGCGCCTGTCTGTAAACAATCAATTAATCAAACAAATAAATAAACTCCAAAATGCACACATAATAAACCCATTTCCCCATATAAAATTACACCAACACTAATTTACACATGTGCTGGGCAATCGCCCTGCTACACTGACATACTAGTTTATTTTAGTATTACTGAAGACCTCAGGGGTTGTCCCGATCAACACAGGGAACCATCGTCACCAAGAAGATTGATCGCTCTGGATGAAAAAGCTAAATAAAACAAAATGTCACAATTTGCTGGCAGCGAGAGTATACAGCTATGGCCAAAGGTTTTACATCATCTAGAATTTTAAGATTGAGACATTATAAAAAGAAAAATATGAACATAATTTAGATATTTTATTTAACATAGTGTAATCAAAGAAACTCTATATCTCAAAAGTCTACCTGAAGCCATAATACTAGTATAGTATTTCATGTTAGATTTTGCAGTTTGTCAGTTTTATGTTAAGTGAAAACTACAAAGTGGTATGTAATTCAATGTGTTAACGTAAAATTATTCAGCAGGTTTCATTTTCAGCAGTGTGGAGTAGCGGTTAGGGCTCTGGACTCTTGACCGGAGGGTCGTGGTTTCAATCCCAGGTGGGGGGACACTGCTGCTGTACCCTTGAGCAGACTTTATGAAGCAAAATTAGTTAATTCTACAGTGTGAACTTTTGGCCAGAGCTGTAGATGAATCTGTGTACAACCCCCACAGTTTGGGATGCTGCAAGGTTACAGCATCGGTAGGCTATGAAGGCATCCAGGCTCTGATTCTGATTAGTAACTCCCAATATGGGAGAAACAAATCTTCAGTCTTTAGGGCAACCACTGATCTAAAAACACATGCCTGACACAACTCAATAAAGATTTTTTTTTTTTTTTTGTAAACTCCTTAACTCTAACCTTGGTTCAGATAGCAGCCTGCGGGACAGCACTGGGAATTAAACTTGCAGCTTGCAGAGACCGAGGGGGTAATTGTATCCATTTTACTTAAATTTGGGATGGTGATCTTTTATCCTTGAAGCGCTGAGGACTCAGCCCCTGACATCCCAGATGCTGACAGGATCCAGCGGTAAGCTGCTTAATAAAAAAAGATAGTTTGGCTCGAGGATCGATCTGCCAGCACACCATGTACAGCATCTCTAATGACTTCTCAGTCCCATGAACAACGAGCCTGATGAAGAATAATGTTTATCAGTGTTGACTGAGGGTTGCCTACTTGTCTAAGTCAGTGCGTGGCAATTCATTAAAAAAAAAAAAAGAACTGCAGGTCCGGAATGCATTATGCACCAGACTCTGTCTGACCAGAGGCTGGAGTCATTATTAAGCTTACGGTTGCATCTTACACAAATATGTGTTGAAGCCAAATGGAATGGTTTAAATACATCACATTCTATAAAGCAGGCTCTTTGACTAAAGGCTCTCCTTCCTTACCCTGGCAGTATTATGAAGTAAATGTCTTAACCTCCTCTTCTTTTTACTTGAAAGCCCTCTCTTCAAGCACTAGACCAGACAGAGGCGTCTACCCAGTTTAACAGTAGAACCGCCAGGTTTGTTTGTGCTACTACCTATAACTGCCGGCAACAGTCATTTTGACAGGTACATGTTAAACAACTTCGATATGAAAATGAAAAACAAACTTTCAGATACAACTCAAAAGATGTATTCGTGAACATAATATCTAACATTTGCATAGCAGAAACACTGTATTTAAATGAAAAAATAAATATAAAAGGTTTTATTTTCAAAATTAGCACATATAATGCATGACTATAATAAAATAAACATTTGAAAAGAAAATGTGTAAACAGCTGTAAACTGGTATATGTACATACAAAATTGTAAAAACAAAGTAATTATTTATAAAAAAAAAAATAACATAACAAACTAATTAACTCAATTCCAATATTAGCACAATCCACACAAATGTAACGCTTATCAACTTTTTGTGTGCATTTACCACATACTGCTCTTTCATACTGGGCACAGATATCAGAATTTATTTTTAATTTTTTTTTATTGCATTTAGTTACCTGGCATTGTTTTCTGTTGCGTGTGTCACTTGGTGGAGAGTGGTATTGCTGCAGAACGCAGACTCGCACAGCGTAGCTCTCACAGGCAGCTTACACAGGGTAGTGCTGCATGTGCAACTCGTAATAGACATCATCATTATATGCTACAGCCCGATCACATGATAAGGGTGATGAATTTAGGTACTAAAACTAAGTTTATTTCGTAACAATAACCTAACCCTAAACCTAAGGTTCGTGGGGTATTGGTCATGGATCACCAGTTAATTCTCACAGGGTAATCACTATGTTCAGTGTCTCCCCCTCCCACACCCTGTTTATGGCCAAGTGGTAGGGGTGTTGAGGGAGAATGAAGCACAAAGTAAATTACGAGTTGCACACGCAGCACTACCCTGTGTGAGCTCCATGCGAGAGTTACACTGGGTGAGCTCCCTGTGTGAGCTACGCTGTGCGAGCTCCCTGTGTGAGCTATGCTGTGTGAGCTCCCTGTGTGAGCTACGCTGTGTGCGCTCCCTGTATGAGCTACGCTGTGTGAGCTCCATGCGAGAGTTACACTGGGTGAGCTCCCTGTGTGAGCTACGCTGTGTGAGCTCCCTCTGTGAGCTATGCTGTGTGAGCTCCCTGTGTGACCTCCCTGTGTGAGCTACGCTGTGTGAGCTCCCTCTGTGAGCTACGCTGTGTGCGCTCCCTGCGAGAGTTACGCTGTGTGAGTTACGCTGTGAGAGCTACGCTGTGTGAGCTCCATGTGTGAGCTATGCTGTATGAGCTCCCTGTGTGAGCTACGCTGTGAGAGCTCCATGCGAGAGTTACACTGTGTGAGCTCCCTGTGTGAGCTACGCTGTGTGCACTCCCTGCGAGAGTTACGCTGTGTGAGCTACGCTGTGTGAGCTACGCTGTGTGAGCTCCCTGTGAGCTACGCTGTGTGAGCTCTATGCAAAAGTTACACTGTGCGCGCTCCCTGTGTGAGCTACGCTGTGTGAGCTACCTGCGAGAGTTACTCTGTGTGAGCTATGCTGTGTGAGCTACGCTGCGAGAGCTACGCTGTGTGAGCTCCCTGTGTGAGCTACGCTGTGTGAGCTCCCTGTGTGAGCTACGCTGTGTGAGCTCCCTGTGTCAGCTACGCTGTGTGCGTTCCCTGTATGAGCTACGCTGTGTGAGCTCCCTGGGAGAGTTACGCTGCGAGAGCTACGCTGTGTGAGCTTCCTGTATGAGCTACGCTGTGTGCGTTCCCTGTATGAGCTACGCTGTGTGTGCTCCCTGCGAGAGCTACGCTGTGTGAGCTCCTTGCGAGAGCTACGCTGTGTGAGCTCCCTGTGTGACCTCCCTGTGTGAGCTACGCTGTGTGAGCTCCCTGTGTGAGCTACGCTGTGTGCACTCCCTGTGTGAGCTACGCTGTGTGAGCTTCATGCGAGAGTTACGCTGTGTGTGCTCCCTGCGAGAGTTAAGCTGTGTGAGCTCCCTGTGTGAACTACGCTGTGTGAGCTCCCTGTGAAAGCTACGCTGTGTGAGCTCCCTGCGAGAGTTACACTGTGTGAGCTACGCTGCAAGAGCTACGCTGTGTGAGCTCCCTGTGTGAGCTATGCTGTATGAGCTCCCTGTGTCAGCTATGCTGTGTGCATTCCCTGTATGAGCTACGCTGTGTGAGCTCCCTGCGAGAGTTACGCTGCGAGAGCTATGCTGTGTGAGCTCCCTGTGTGAGCTACGCTGTATGAGCTCCCTGTATGTGCTACGCTGTGTGACTTCCCTGTATGAGCTACGCTGTGTGTGCTCCCTGCGAGAGCTACGCTGTGTGAGCTCCTTGTGAGAGCTACGCTGTGTGAGCTCCCTGTGTGACCTCCCTGTGTGAGCTACGCTGTGTGAGCTCCCTGTGTGAGTTACGCTGTGTGCGCTCCCTGTGTGAGCTACGCTGTGTGAGCTTCATGCGAGAGTTATGCTGTGTGAGCTCCCTGTGTGAGCTATGCTGTGTGAGCTATGCTGTGTGCGCTCCCTGTGTGAGCTACGCTGTGGGAGCTACGCTGTGGGAGCTACCCTGCAAGAGCTACGTTGTGTGAGCTCCCTACAAGAGCTACGCTGTGCGAGTATTCATTCTGCAGCTAGATGCTCTTGGCTTGGTGCGCACTGTATCTAGGTTGAGCTGCATTTCCCTGCCGCTTTGCAGTTTTCTGATCGAAATGTTTCTGCAAAAGCTCCGTGGCTGGCACCAAGATAAAATCTCTCCTACTGATATTTTCCCCAGTATATTCCTGTACAAAGTGAAGGAATTGATGGCTGCCATGTCCAGTACATTGTAAAATACAGCAACTGGACACCAGTGATTGCTTTCACTGAGTACTAAGTTTTGCGCAGATGGTAGAAACTCTCTTCTCATTTTGTTTACTGTCCCAATCAGGCTGTTTCTTTTTTTTGTTCAACTGTTTTGCTAATTACAGTGAAATAAAAAAAAATGTCATTGACAACATTCATCCTGTTTACGTACGGTTACATCAGCCCAAGTACCACATTGTCACCCAGTCTCTGAGTTTCATCTTTGCACAGGTAGGGGTAGGGTCCGCTGCTAGCCGAAACCTGATCCCAAATTTGACAGGTTTGTTTGACATGTATTGTGTCCAGCATTGTGCTTTTGTTGGAAACAGCTACTTGTCCATGTAATGTTTTATGTTTAGCTTGAAGCAGGCAATGCTGTTTTCAATTAAGTCGTTCCAGGTTTCTGATGCCAAGGCAAATATATCTCATATATATATTGCTCTCAAATCAAAACGCAAAAATCTCAAGATTTCTTGAAAAAGTCTTAGTAGTAGTAATATTATACGACAGCAGACTATATATGCTCACGTAGACAGACAGACAGCAGTTCTCCAAGGAATTGATAGGATTACAACAGATATTTGGATAACACATATCTAGACTTCAAGACCAATATTCTATTCAAATAGGAAAAGTCAAGAATAGACAACCACAGATCTTTAACACACGTAGAATAATTTCAGTAATAGAGGAGACTTAATTCTACCAAAATGGACTGCAGTTATTATGAGGACTTGATTATATTACCTGGGGCAAATGCTTTGGAACAGTAGTAGCTAATGTAATATACTTATACTGCATATATGGAAAGTTTGATTGAAAAATCCCACTCAGGAATTATTCCCCAGGATAAAACTACTGCAGTTTAATAGGGGACATTTCATCCTATCAAAGTAAGGGGCAATTGTTTTGGGGACTAGATTTTATGTGGGGGCAAAAGCCTTAACCATTCAATAATGCAATAGACCTGGTTTATATGTGTAATTTAGATTGTCTTCTGTGACATTTTGATTCATAATATAAAAAAGACAATATGAAGACATGATTTTGTTATTCTAGAAAAATGCAAACTTAAGTTTTATTCTGAGTTCCGCCGTTCCGGGTTAACCCAGTCCCTACACAAACACACACTTTATTAAATCAAAAAACGATTAATGATGGGGTTATCAATCAATCCATTTGTTTTTATATAGCGCTTTTCACGTAAGACATCTCAAAGTGCTTCATATAACAAAATTAAATTAAATTAAAAAATACATCGAAACTGTTTAAAAAAACAAAGCAAAAAAAGAAAACAGTTATGTCTGATGTCGTATGCTGAGAAGATTTGCCTTACAATTTAAATCCAAACAAATTCAAATAATGAAATTGCACATTCATAACTTTTAAAGTATTTTTCAAAATGCTTAAAATATACATATGAAATGCTAAATAAAGGTAAAAATGCATGCACCAATCAGCAGCTACATCCAATGGAAACACCAAAAGTTTTTTTGCACTTCTTTAATTGGGTGATTCAGACAACTCCGTCCAACCCTCACTCTCCTCGGACTGATGTTGATGTCTGATGGCTGACAACTGACTCGAGGAAGACTGATGCCTGATTCCTGATGCCTGATGACTGACTCGAGGAGGACTGATGCCTGATGCCTGACGACTGACTCGAGGAGGATTGATGCCTGATGACTGACTCGAGGAGAACTGATGCCTGATTCCTGATACCTGGTGACTGACTCGAGGAGGATTGATGCCTGATTCCTGATGCCTGACGACTGACTCGAGGAGGATTGATGCCTGATACCTGGTGACTGACTCGAGGAGGACTGATGCCTGATTCCTGATGACTGACTCGAGGAGGTCTTATGCCTGATTCCTGATGCCTGACGACTGACTTGAGGAGGACTGATGCCTGATTCCTGATACCTGGTGACTGACTCGAGGAGGATTGATGCCTGATTCCTGATGCCTGACGACTGACTCGAGGAGGACTGATACCTGATTCCTGATGCCTGACGACTGACTCGAGGAGGACTGTTGTCTGATGACTGACTCGAGGAGGATTGATACCTGATGACTGACCCGAGGAGGACTGATGCCTGATTCCTGATGCCTGACTCGAGGAGGACAAATTTCGATTAATTTGTGTTGAGACACCCTATATTTATTAACTGGCAGTGGTATTCCTTGTCTGACAGTTTCTACCCCAGATCACACCACTCTCACAACTGTAATCGTGTAGCATTAATCACTTTTTCATTTTGCATAGAGGCATGGTGTTTTTTGGGGATATTTTTAATTGACTATAAATCAAGCACATACTTGACAAATGAAGGCAATTATGGGAAAAGCATTCAGTGACGGCAGATGCATATTTCCATAGGAAATGTTGGCTGACCTTCTGCTACCCTACCGTGACAATTGTCAAATTAATTAAAGATTTGCTTATAGTGTGTTCTGGAATACCGTGATCACAGTATTCTAATGGGTATAGGGTGGCAGTTTCATGGAAAATGAATTTCAACACATGGTTTATTCATATAAGGCAGGGGTCTCCAACTCTGTTCCTGAAGGGCCAGTGTCCCTCCTGGTTTTTGTTCTAACTGTACACTAAATTAATTAATTTGACCAATTAAGCTTTTAATAAGCACTTAATTAAGTAATTCTGGGTACAGTTGGAACAAAAACCAGGAGGGACACCGGCCCTCCAGGACCAGGGTTGGAAACCACTGATATAAGGCATTCTACAGAGAAGTTTGCGGTGGATGTCTGTTCTACAGAATGGCCCATGGAGTTCACACTAATATCAAACCTCAGAGCAAAGGCAGTCAGATCTGCTGTCTTTCCCGTTGGGTCTGAAACTGATTGTAGGAGGTAGATGCAGCTTTTTATTACACAATACTTATCGGGGATGTGAGGGACAACCAGTTTTAAACAAAAGTGTATACTTAGCATATCTTTTGTCAAGCCTCTGTATATTCACACCCAGTACTGTGATTACAGTGACTTTTGATTAAGTACCGGCTGAGTAAAAAAATGTTCTGACCTTAAAGGTAGGTCTTTAAGTCCTGTGAAGGGATCCAAAAGAAGGTCATGGCAATAAGCAACATTTTTTTTTTCTTAACCCGCTGCAGGATGTTGTAGAATGAACTAATCTGGAAATCCTTATTGATTTTATTTTTGATATCAGGAGCATGATCTCCATCCTTTTGCAGTGTTTTGATTATTGGTCATGGTTTCTAAAACAGCATGATGCTCAGTGTGGTGATAAAGTAAGATTAAATAACAGGGTCTGCTCTTTTTGTGAGGATCTATTCACACCCTTTGTCATAGCAAACCCAAATTAGCTCAGGTACAACAAATTGCCTTAACAAGGCACATAATAAGTTAAATAGAGCCCACCTGTGACAATCACAGTAGTTCAACTGATTCAAATACTCCTGGATGAAGAATCAAGATGTTTCTGTTGTATGAAGTGAATTTGAAGCAAAACATGCCAAACAAGGAGCTGCCAAAAGAACTCCGGGATAAAGTTATTGAAAGGTACAGAATGGGGGAAGGCTTTAAGAAACTTTCAATGTCTTTGAATATCCCTTGGGGCACTGTCAGGTCCATCATTGTAAAGTGAAAACTGTTTGGCACCACCAAGACACTGCCTCGATCAGGCCGTCCCTCCAAAGTCAATAGCCGTGGCTTAAGGAAACTGCTGAGAGAGGTCACTGTGAAGCCTAAGATTACTTTAAAAGAACTACAGAAGTCTCTGGCTGAGATTGGGGAAATTGAGATTGGGGACACTGCATGCATGTGGAAGAAGGTTTTGTGGTCTGATGAGACCAAAGTGGAACTAAGCGATATGTGTGGCATAAACCAAACACGGCACATCACCCTGCTAACACCATCCCTACAGTATAGCATGGTGGTGGCAGCATTATGTTTTGGGGATGCTTTGCAGCAGTGGGGCAGGGAGGCTTGTGAAGATCGAGGGAACGATGGATGGTGCAAAGTACAGGCAGATCCTGGAGGAAAACCTGTTCCAGTCTGCCAGAGACCTGGGACTGGGGAGAAGATTCACCTTTCAGCAGGACAATGATCCTAAGCACAAAGCAAAAGCAACAATGGAGTGGCTCAGCAAGAAGAAAGTGCATGTCCTCGAGTGGCCTAGTCAAAACCCAGACCTGAATCCTACAGAAAATCTGTGGCAAGACTTGAAAGAGCTTGAGCTATTCTGCCAAGAAGAATGGGCAAAAACTGCACAATCCCGCTGTGCTAAGTTGGTAGACACTTATCCAAAATGAATCATGGCTTGTATTGCTGCAAAAGGGGCTTGCACCAAGTATTGACTCAAGGGGTGTGAAGACTTATGCAATCAAGATTTTTTTGTTTTTTTATTTTTAATTACTTTTTGAATATTTCTATAATTGTTCTTTCACATTGAAAGTGTAGATGATGTTGTGTAGATCAGTGAAACAAACTCCCACTTTAATGCATTTTGAATTGTATTTTTTAGGCAGTAGAATGTGAAAAATGTTCAAGGGTGTGAAGACTTTTTCAAGGCACTATACTGTATATATATATATATATATATATATATATATATATATATACAGTATATATATATATATATATATATATATATATATATATATATATATATATATATATACTGTATGTATGTATATATATATATATATATATATATATATATATATTAAAATGAGGATCCTACAATATCTACATGGGTTTAAAGTCTTTGGTCAAATGCTGTAAATCTTCATGCTACAATAGAGAAGCCGAAATCTCAGCAAAATTGGCTGCAGCTTAATTGTAGAAGAAAGTGCGTTAAAGATGGGAATAAATACCCTGTATCAATAAATAGCTTCTGTGAATGAATTAGGCTCACATGCTAGGGTGGCAAAGTGGGAATTTGATTAGGGCTGTGGGGTCAGCATCTTTGCATTTTTTAACACGCTAAATAAATCGTTATCATCTGCAGACACAACCTGGAGCATAATTCTCTCTCGACAGACTTCATCTGCTACATTATATTACTTTCACACACTCTGTATTGGTAAATGAATAGTCCCAAAGGCAAGTATGTTTCCTAGAGCCACTGATGACCTTTATATTTTGATCCTCTACCTGATTTGAGAGATGCTCACATTTGTAAATTTGTGATTGCAGTTTTGGAAGATCCCTACAGTGCACCTACGATAAATTAGATTTCTCTACCCGCACATCAACACAAGAATACGAAAGTACAATATGGTAGTAAACAGAGCTATTTGTCATGCAGCAGTGTAGATTGAATAAAAAGGAGTCCTAGTCGTGTTAACAAAAATGCCATGCACTTCTTATAAGGACTCTGGACATAATGCTAACCAGAATTGAGATAATATCAATTACATGCTATCCTGCAGTACTTCATCAGTCTTGTGTCGACTGTCGCATATATAGAGGTGTTAATATTATGCTGTCATTGCTTTTCATTTTAACATGCTATCCCACACAAAGAAAATAAAACTATGAGAAGCAACTCTCATGTTTTGAATATAAGCTGTGTTTATGATCTCCATGACCAAAATTATAGCTTTGAAAGAGTGTAAAACAAGTTTTTATTTGTCCACTAATTGCTATGAAACAATACCATTAAAATAACTTATGTTTGCACCTTTCATATAGGAGAAAAAGTGAATCATAAATAAGAGGTATAGGAGGCTGTGTGCTCCAGTGGTTAAAGAAAAGGGCTTGTAACCAAGAGGTCCCCAGTTCAAATCCGGCCTGCAGTGTTGAGTGGTTATATTTCCTATACTACTGGAACGGTCTGTAGTGTTGAGTGGAGTTATCTTTCCTATACTAATTGAGCAGCCTGTAGTGTTGAGTGGAGTTATCTTTCCTATACTAATTGAGCAGCCTGCAGTGTTGAGTGGAGTTATGAGAGTGGTCTGCAGTGTTGAGTGGAGTTATCTTTTCTATGCTATGAGAGTGGTCTGCAGTGTTGACTGGAGTTATCTTCTCTATGTTATGAGAGTGGTCTGCAGTTTTGAGAGGACCCATAATAGCAAACGACATGTTACTGTTGTATCCTTTGTAGGCTGATTTCATGTCTTAATTGACAGACCCGTTCGTTATATAAAAATTAAGATGGGACACTACTTGCTGCTATCAATCCCATATTAGTTCTAGCGCTGCCAAAAAATACCTCCAGCGTAGTACTTGAACACAGCTTGTGAGCCAACAGTCCTCTCATTTTACTTGTTTAACAGGAGAGATTGTCTCCTGGGAGCCACATTGAGAGAAAGCGGTAGTCTGTCCTCTTAGCCTGGGCAACAGAAATGCAGTTATCCATTTTTCTTTTCTTGTCATCGTTCTTCTTGATCAAATATACCATATAAGCGCCAATCTTCCATACATTTACTTGTGCTTGGCAATGCATTTCCCTTTTCACAGTACAGATTAGCAGTGAAGAGGGGCTTCAGGTAAGATTATTATATAAAAGTGTAAGAAATATATCATTTACACACAGTTGAAATCAAATATATCCCAAAGCTGTTTACTCCAAATCGTCACTTGTGCATTTTTTATTTATTTATTTATTTATTTTTTAGCAGACACCCTTACCCAGGGCAACTTACAGTTGTATACAGAAAAATAAATATCATGAATTACAGTACAATTAAGAGCAAGATACAAAATACAATGACTTCAGTCCTAATAAGAGCAAAGGTCCAGGGTTACGCCAAGGTTCTTGGCTGAGGAGGAGGGAGAGAGCGTGGTAGATTCCAGAGGAATGGAGAGATCAAAGGAGGGGGAAGATGAGGAGGGGAAGAAAAGGAGGTCAGATTTAGAGAGGTTGTGTTTGAGGTGATGTGAGTGCATCCAGGAGGACATAGCAGACAGACAGGTATAGATACGGGAGTGGATGGTGGGGTCAGAGGAGAGGGAGGAGAGGTGAAGGAGAGGAAGATCTGAGCATCAGCAGCATAGAAGTGGTATAAGAAACCATAGGATGCAATGAGGGGGCCCATGGAGCGGGTGTAAAGAGAGAACAGGAGAGGACCCAAGACTGATCCCTGGGGGACTCCTGTTGAGAGAGGGTGAGGTGTGAAGTTTGAACCACGCCAGGTTACCTGGTAGGTGCGATCGGAGAGGTAGGAGGAGAACCAGGCCAGAGCAGTGTCGGAGATTCCCAGGTCAGCGAGAGAGGATAGGAGAATAGAGTGATCGACAGTGTCAAAAGCAGCAGAGAGATTGAGGAGAATTAAGACAGAGGAGAGAGAGGCAGCACAGGCAGAGTTTATCGAGTTAGTGACAGACAGGAGAGGGTAGAGCAGAGAGTGGTTAGACAGGAAAGCAGAGAGCTGGCAGTGTACTGCCCACTCAAGGATTTTAGAGAGGAAGGGTAAGAGGGAGACAGAACGGTAGTTCTGGAGGGGGGTGAGGTCGAGGGTAGGTTTTTTGAGGAGGGGGGTGATAGAGGCTTGTTTGAAAGCAGAGGGAAAGAGGCCAGAGAGGAGAGAGAGGTGTTGAGAAGGGAGGAGATGAAGGGGAGTAGAGCAGGAGCAGCATTTTCAAAGATGTGAGTGGGGAGGGGGGCCAGGGCACACATGGTGGGTGTCACAATCAAGAGAGCTGCAAACAACACTTTACAGGCAAGGGTCCTTTATCGACAGACAGCTGCACCTGCACTAACCTGAACGTTTGAAATGGAAGTATCATGACACTCTCGTGCTGTTAATAACATTCTGAACTACAGAAGTCAGGTTTGGTTTCTGTTGATGTCTCTGGCATTGGTGGTTTAGCTTTTTTGTTGTAGAAAAACTCCAAACGTAGCTGTCTTTTTGCCATTTTAACAAGGCTCAAATTACTCTGTTTTTAACACATATTTTCGCTGACTGAAAAAGTGAAAGTCTCACACATATATAACGGTGATGGGTCTTAGACACTCTTTGGTTATGTTATTAAGTTTTGAAAGTTTGAAATAAGCTGCACACTTAACGTATTTTTAAATAATAAACCCTGGCAACAGTGGCGTAGCCAGGATTTTTTTTCGGGAGAGGGTGGAAATGGTAACTTTAAGGTGAGTAGTCACAGTGGTGCAATTGGCAACCTGATTTCTTATTAGTGCATTGACATTTTATTTTCGAAAAATAAAGAACAATCTTTTTTTTTAACAGAAGATCCAATAACCAAATACACTGTTGTGCAAAAAAAAAAAGATTCAGTTTAGAACACTTCCGATTAAAAACAAAAAAAGAAATACAAAGCAAAGGACTTGAACTTTTAATATAATATATAATTTCAATCATACTTATGGTTGTTCATTTTTGTTAACTGACATTTGGTGTTCAAAGCACAGCAAACCATTTTATTTAATTTCACAAATCCTGACTAATTTAATTACCGTTTGACTGACGCAGGACTGCCAGTGGTACCTAATCTTCTGGAGGTTCGGGGGAGGAGGGACTTGTGCACACAGTTGCATTAACTACATTGTATAACTACAGCGCCTTTAAAAAAAAAATGTACGAACAGCTGATCCAAAAAAAAACTTGGGTTGATTGACAGCAAATCCAAACACTCATTTTTTATGGTTGATGGTTGAATTGAAAGTTTTGCCGTTTCTCTCTCAGCAGCATCCAGAACTGTTTTAATTCTGATTTATTGCTTTAGTTATTCAATTAATAATAGGTTGTACATTTACCACTCCATCTCCAAGACCTGGAAGGGATGGTCTTGGTTACCGTCCCTTGATGAAGCTGGCTGCACTATCCGTGAAAAATGATAATCTTATTAGTAGGCTGGCCGCTGGAGAGGTCAGCTGGCAGTAAGATATGTCGTTAGGCGAGTGCATTCTACGTAAATACATAGGCTACTCATTACATAGCAGATATCCTCTACCCCATCTATGTGTGTAGTAGTTAGGCTACATAGAATATAGAGTCATAGCCTATATGTTACATGCATCTGTGTGTGGTGCAGCTTGCTTATGTATTCTCATTGGTTGACAGCAACGCGGTAAATATAAAGTTCGCTCCGTAAGCGAAAAGAAAAATCAGCGCCGCCCGTGCTGCGTCCGTCCCGCATAGACTATAATGGGAAGTGAAAAATATAACGATAATGCAATTTCTTTATTTCTTACACATGTTTCAGTGTGAACGATCCTAACGCAGTGGCTAAGCCACTGCCTGGCAGAAATCTGGAGGGGCACGTGACCAGGCGTGCCCCCCCTATGCGTCGACACTGCGACTCCTGCTTCTTCATACGGCCTTGGCTGGGCACTGCCTTCACAAGTACCGTGTTGCAGTTTAAGGGTTGCGTAGCTGTAGTTCCTGCAGAGCAGATGCTCTCCTCCTGAGTGTACGCAGCACCCCTCTGTGTAGCATGGCGGTGAAGTCGCCCAGAACGATCCTCACCTGATGTTTTTATGCTGATGGACTGTGGCAGGCTGGCTCGCAGTGGTGAATTGTGATGACGTCACGGACCAGGAAGTAACTGAAACCAAAACAATGGATGGGCGGGTGAAGCTGAGTGCAACGGCACTCAGCGTATTTATTAATAAATACAACAAAAACAAAAGATTTAAACAAAACAACAAACCAAAGCAAAGGGCACGAGGGCCAAACGAATAAACAGACAAACAAATAAGTGGCGTGCTGGCTAAACCAGCACGTTTTAGCAATTGTTTTTATGTCTTCTACGTGCTCTTTCTCCACTCTCCCGTACTCTCTACTCCAACACTCTACCTGCAGAACGGACAACTGCTGGTTCTTATACTCTGGCCGAGGGGTTAACTAGTTGTTAATTATCTTATTACCCCTCGGCCACAGTCTGCACGCGTTTGGTAAGGATGCATGACTGTCAGCTAGTTAAATAATCAGTAGCTGATCAGTCATGCATCCTCACGAGGTTTTTAAATATAAATATAAAAACAATAACAAAAGACGCGCGCTTTTATCCGCGCGCAAACAAATACAAATAATAATAAATAGGGCGGACACTCCACATGGACACTCAGTCGAGACCCACCCACCTACTGATTGAGGACTGGCACAGCCAATCACTCGCTGCCCTTCCTCTCAACCAAACCTAGCAGGCAGCAAGTCTCAATCAAGCGCCTGTCTGTAAACAATCATTCCATCAAACATAAAAACTCCCAAAAGGCACACACAATAAACCCATTTTCACATATAAATTACACCAACACTAATTTCCCCATGTGCAGGGCTACACAGCCATGATCTGTATAATCAGGACCCTTTTATTGCTGGCGCTCTGCTGCACCACGCCCACCTGCTGATTAGGAGCGCACAGCTGGTAAACACACAAGCTGCTCATTCCTGCAACTAAACACACAAGTTCAGGTTCCCCATAAAAACTAGTCCTGTTATTTATACAAATTTTTCACACTCACAATAAACAATCACATAAGCCCTCCCCCTGCTACAGTGGGTTTGTACTTTCAGTACCTTTTGAACAAAATAGGATCAACCTTTTGAAATGTTAACTAATATTGAAACACACTGTTTCTGATGCCATTTGCCAGTTTCATTGACCTCTGTGGTCACCATTTATTTGTTCAAGTTTCTCTTGTGTGATTATCTGAAGGGTGCATTTTCACGTGCTGACCAAGTAGACAAGAATTTATATTTGAATGTAAATGTCTTTAATGTTACGACAGTAACACCCATGTGTTGCTTACTGGTACAAATAGCCATAGCCAGATTGTAACGTAAAGGTGCACCCAATTGCCTATTCATGAAAGATATTAAGAAATGCTTATAGACAAAACGTTTGTCATTGAATGTTATATCAGTTATATTAATTTGTTTTAGTAATATCTACAGCTATGACCAAAAGCTGAGGAACCCCTTTGCACAGAGATAAAAAGGTTGAAATATTTCCATCAGCTCTTATTGCTTGTGTTTGATTTGTTAAGTAGTCCTTGATCCAATCCACAGCCCTGTCACTAATTCCCAGGCCACATAATTTCCTACAGAGAACAGTATGATCAACTGAATCAAAAGCCTTGGACAAATCTAGTAATAAAACAGCAATATATTTCCCATCATCCAAAGTGATTGATATTTCATTGATAACTTTAAGAACAGCAGTATGGGTACTATGTTTTGACCGAAATCCAGATTGATGTCCTTCCAAGATATTATTCTGTGTTAAAAAAAAAAAACTCTTTAATTGCTTAATTACTAACCTCTCAAATATTTTAGCAATAACTGGTAGGACAGAGATAGGTCTATAATTATTAAGATCTGATTATTCACCTCCCTTAAAAACAGGGACAACACATGCCGATTTCCATATTAATGGAATTAAATTGATGATTGGAGAAAGATTAAATAGTTCAGTTAGTGGTTGAGCAATAATCCTAGCTGCTATCTTTAAGAAATATAGCTCCAGATTATCTGGTCCAGCAGACTTTCTTTGATCAAGGTTCATTAGTAATTTAAGTACCTCCTTTGTTTTTATAGTACGAAAATAAAATGTAGCTGTAGTCTTATCTTCCTTTAGTTTGTCTAAGTTAGAATCAATGTGTGACCGAGTATTTGCACCAAGCAAATTTGTTGACCAATGTGTTACAAAGTTTTCAAATGCTTGACCGGCCCTAATAAAATGCTTATTAAAACAATCAATAATATCTTTACTCCCAGTATAACTACAGTCATTAAATGTAACCTGATGAGGGAGAGCTGATGATATTGCAGTGTAGTGTTAGAATTAACACATTTTGCTTCATAAACCGGCTGAATAATGTTACGTTAACATATTGAATTTGAATTTGTACCGCTTTGTAGTTTTGCATATACTTAATGAAGAACTGACAAAAATTGAAACACGTGACATTTTGAAATCTAACATGAATACTGTACTACTATTATGGCTTGCAGTAGACTTTTGTCTGTGTTTGTGTTCAATTGCAAGTACAGGTCTAAAATATCCAGCTTATCTTAACTAATTTATTTCTCTTTTCTTTAGATGCACTTTTTATATATCATTTTCTGTTTCAGTCATCACAGCTGGGTTATGTTTTAAAATGATCTTTAAAGCACCCCTGTGACCTCAACATAGCTCTTTACATATGTGTAATCTATTAGTACAGCTGGTACACTAGAGTGTAACCATTAACTTGTCCCTCAGTGGACATGCACAAAAAAATACCACATTTGCTATGTGTGGTATTTCTTAGTGACAGACCACCATCGGGAGCCAGCTTTCATTGAATAAATACTTCCGTGCCATCTGATCCAAAACATCAACTCCATATTTTGTTGCGTTGTAAAACTCCACTGTCTCTGGTATTTATTTTCACTAGTCCTGATGCTAACTGACTGACCAAAGCAGCGCAGCTGATAAGCAGACGCCAGTCTTCAAAAGGCTGATTGAAAACAATAGACTGTAAGTCATTCACTCAGGCAGAGAGTAGAGACTAATCTGATTATAGCTAAACACATTGCGTACTGGTAAATAAAAATAATAAAGTAGAATACCGTTCTGTATAATCAAAATACAATTGTTTTCTGTGTGGCTGTCCATCCAACAACTCTGCAGTTACACTCTCATTCGCCAGTGAATTATTTATACAAGAAACTTTCAAACAATATGAATAGCTGATTGAAAAAGTGCATTTGTTGTGCTGACTCCCTGTGTTGGATCTTTCATCTGCTTCTGGGGTCCCTGGGTTCCTGCTATAGTGCTGGAGGCAGGGATGTTACGACATCTGTGGAGCTGCGTACTTCAGAGGAGAGGCTCCCTACAGAGACCTGGACACCCCTTTGATTGTGAGACTAACACAAGTGGCTAGAACAACAGTGGGAAGAGAGACATGCACATTCCATAGCAGTAAACGTCAAATCATAATCCACATAATGCATTATGAGCTTTCCCTTTTGAAGATTGATGTACTGTATTTATTTATTTATTTATTTATTCATCTATTTATTCTTTTATTTTAATGCTGCAGGGGTTTAATAGCAAGAAACATTATTTATAGTGTGATTTTTTGCATTGTATAACTTGGATTGTAATAAAAGATCCAAATACAGTAGGGCTATATATATATATATATATATATATATATATATATATATATATATATATATATATATATATATATAGCTCAAAGAGCCAGCTACCCTATATATATATCTACAGTGCCTTGCAAAAGTATTCAGACCCCTGACCAATTCTCTCATATTACTGAATTACAAATGGTACATTAAAATTTCGTTCTGTTTGATATTTTATTTTAAACACTGAAACTCAAAATCAATTATTGTAAGGTGACATTGGTTTTATGTTGGGAAATATTTTTAAGAAAAATAAAAAACTGAAATATCTTGCTTGCATAAGTATTCAACCCCTGTGCTGTGGAAGCTCCCAGTTTACACCGATGAAAGAAATTGCCCTAACGAGGACACAATTACCTTACCATTGGCTTCCACCTGTGAACCATTAAAGTTGTTGTCACTTTTATTGAGTACAGCAGCAGTGTCCGCCACCTGGGATTGACCCTCTGGTCAAGAGTCCAGAGCCCTAACCACTACTCCATACTGCTGCCCTAGCAGGTAGAACATTTTTTAAAATTATTAATTTCTTCTATTTGACGTATTGCTATTTTTCAGGGAATGGAGGGGATGTTTAATTTCTGAATGACTGACCTGGGGTGTTCTGAGAGAAGGTAGCAGCCTGTATGTAGCTAGTTACACTACCATTCAACTGCAGCCTGTTTTTCTTTAAAAATTACTCTAAAAATAGACTGTCCAGGGCAGTAATGAATGGCCACAATATGTTTGCCTTTGTGACCTGACTTTCAAGCTAAAGGAGTTTTAATCTACAGTTAGGTCCATTAGAGAAATTAGCAGCAGGCTTCAGACCAGTGCTCGCAGTTAAGTATGAACTCTTCAGGAAAATAAACCCAACAAGCTCTTTGGGTCAATCCAACAGAAGTGGACTAAGAGGGGTGGTTTGCTCAGCTCTTCTTTTGCACGCACACCCGACACCCACCCTAGAACCCTTTTCTCCATGTGGTTTAGGTATTAATAAACTATAAAGGGAGGAAATGCCTCCTCAGAATTTGGAATGACCGCATAGCATTTCCCTGTGTGTAATTGACACTTTAATAGCATGTGTGTTTTTATACATTGCAATCCCTGAATATTGACCACTGAAGTGACCTGAGTCTCAATACAGGGCTTCACCCAATTCACCCAATTTCCTATGTTACTAGTTTTGCAGTTTTGTGATATATCCTTGACCCCTATACTGCAGTATTAATGGCAAGATACCGTTTTTGAGAGTCAGAGCAATGGGTCCCTTGTGTGTCTACCTATGTTACAGTACGACAACGATGTTTATCTGGCTGTCTTGTCAAGAATTTTTATTTTTAATCTCTTTCCATAGGAAGTACATTATTCAGATTACTTACACCTTAGACCTTTTCCATTAGACTGTTGCCATTGTATTAAATAGAAATTCTCTTCCGTTAGTGATATGATCTGGAGAATTAGGCCTTAGTCCTTTTGAAGGGGGGGGGGGGGGGAGGGGGACGTTAGGTTACTTACCATAACCCTGGCTCCCTGAAAGAGAAGACAACCACCAACCAATACTTTTGGGATATGCCTGCCTTAGGTAGGAATTCGCTGAGCATTTTATGTCAGAGCTACCGATAGGCCCCTCCATTAAATGACGTCCTCGGACCCGCCTGCCGAGGGAATAAGTAGTCGTTTTGTGGAGCTCACTTCCTCTTTTGCACTGAACCCACGAATGCGAGTGATGCGACTCAAGAAAGTTTGGTGGTTGTCTTCTCTTTCAGGGAACCAGGGTTATGGTAAGTAACCTAATGTTCCCTTTCAATTCAAAGATGACCACCATACCAGAGCTGTCGCGAGGGAGTGTGAGCAGACAGCATGCGAGGGATGCCTCACTACAGCCAACTAGTGTTGGGGGTGCGCGTGAGCACCTCAGAGCTAGGCTCTGCCTCAGTAGAGAATGCAGGTTCCTCTCCTTCCTCCATTTCAGTGGGGAAGGAGTCTTCGTTCCAGGAGGCCGCTATAGAAAGCGCGTCCTCCTCTGCGGTCCGTGTGGATGATTCCAGCTCATCCTGAACTCCCTTAGGGGACAGGGGCTGGTACTGGGGCCATCACTAGCAGTCTGCTGCCGCACCAACAGCTCCAGGACCTGGGCCATCTGTGCCTTCAGGTGTCCCTCGCCTGTCTCGTTCGTTTGACCTGCTTCACCGTCTGTGGAGAAGTGGAGCGGCTGCGAGAGGGTGGTGGCTGAGCCTGTGCGTAGGGGATACCCTGCGAGGGGCTCTTGGACAGTTGGAGGAGGGGGGTAACTGGGGCTCCTAGGGCCTCAGACGGCTTGGCCATGGGACGAACATTCGATCCCCATGGCTCTGTTAAGTCTTCTGCGAAGCACCTGGTGAAAGATGTCGCAGAACGTCTCATCCCCTAGGGCTGAAGTGGCGTGCTGGACACCCAAGCGCCGTGCAAACAATGTATGCCCATCCTCCTGGGGCATGTTTGCGACTGTAAGTCACCCTGGATAAGGGCGTCTGCTAAGAAATAAATAATAATAATAATAATATTCGTCCTGCCGGATGTACACACTGGGGTATGACCCTGACACTGCACATCGTCTTGCACTTAGTGTAAGCATGGGGGCGCCTAAGCACTGCGTGTACCAAGGTACCAAAGCACCCAGGGCACAGGGCGTATCAGGCACTGAGCATGCCGAATGCCTTGTGTACTGATTATCATGTGTTCCGAGGTGCTATGCGCACCAAAGTACCGTGCGCACTGTGTGACTAAGCACCGTGTGTACCGAGGCACCAAAAGTACCAAGGGCTGAGTGTGCATGAGATACCGAAGCACCGGGGGGCAGCTACTGCAGCGGTGCCTACCCAACCATAGTCAACCACCTGGTCAGCACGCAGCATGCACCAGGGGAGACACACAGGCCGAAGCTGCGGCAGGCGAGAGCTCAGTTAGTTTGAAAAAGAATAGAGCAGAAGGGAGAACACACTTTTTTTTCTTTTCTTTTTGAAGTCCCAAAGCGCCGAGGTGGGTGGGCCGAGGCAGCTGACAAGGTCTACTCAACAGCGGGGCAGGCTAAAGCACAGCCCTGATGGAGGAACACACGGTTGACGGGCGACAGAAGCGAAGCAGACCGTAAGAAGGAAAAATACATTCAAAATGGAGCCGCTGATTCCACGAGAGCGGCAAGCCAGCCCTCAGCATGAGCAGAAGAGCTCTTTTCGCAAAACACTCTCTGGTTAGTGACACAGAAGCGTACCTTACCGTAGGTGAGAGGCAAAAGAGGAAGTGAGCTCCGCGGAAGGACTACTTATTCCCTCGGAAGGCAGGACTGAGGATGTCATTCCACGGAGCAGCTTTGATATAAAATGCTCAGCAAATACCTACCTAAGGCAGGCATATGTCAAAAGTATTGGTTGGTGGTCATCTTCGAATTGAAAGGGAACCTACAGATTTCAGTTACAGCTCAGATGCCCAGCTGTGCATCATAGAATGTTGATGAGCTTTATAAATTGTAGCCTTTGTTCATACCACCAACATCCCTTTATGGTATTGCTTTAACTGGGCATTCAGATGAATGAATAGCTTTTGTAGATTGGAAAAAAAAGAGAATTAAGTTCCAGTACGCCTTCAGCATCCCCTGCATCAAAGGCAAAAAAAATCAGAATTTATAGGATTTGATCAAATAAATAAAAATGTATGGTTCAGACCAGTACATCTGCAGTAATCATGACCAAGGGGTATATACAGGCTGCCATATGCAGAGCAATTGATGTTTAAATAAAAGAGCATTCAAAGTGCATTTCAATGCTGGCATCATAAAATGAGTCTCAATATGATTAATGGAGTTGAAGGTTTTCAGATTGATGCTGGCTGTTTGAAAGCTAAACTCATGTATATAAGCTAAATAAACCCCCCCCTTACTTTGAAGATCTTGCTTTAACATATAAGCGTTAGAGGAAAATAATATATATACACACACATGTTGAATAAATTGTACCCTTTCTACTATGTAAACACTAACAGTTATACCATGTTTCCATGAACCACAGAACTCAGGTAACGTGCTTGAGTTGCCCCCCCTCACCCCACCCCACCCCCGTTTCCGTGTTTTTAAATTAATCGTGTTGCCTCTCAATTTGGGCTGGTGCCCGAATTCTCTGGTCCAATTTCACTCCTGAATTTTAAAGTCTGAATTCAGGCTGGGAGGAAATTACATCACTAAATATCAATCAAAAATGTTGTAGGGGGTGGGAACATACTGTATAATGGGACATATTGACTGGTGTTAAATTCGCCAGATTTGCTACCTTGGGATATTTTGATGGTTTTTGAATATCTGTTTTTCACTTAGCACAGTCCCAAAAAAATGCAACACAGTTTTGCATTTATACTTTTAATTCCAAAAATATTCAAATCATGTTTACTTAATGAAATTTGTCTGCTAAAACAGTATCTCATTTACAGTAACTCGTTATACTATCATCTACAATGTCACTGCAGCAACTTGCAGAACAACAAAGAAAGCCTTCTAATTTATTTTAACGTTTTGTTTTGTTTATGGACATTGCGATACCTGCACAGTGGGTGTCTTTAGTAATATCTAAATGCGTTGACAGTAATAATCAACCATTTTGTTACAGACTTTCAAACAAGTCTGGCATAAACAATTTTGGCTGTTACTTAATTAAACCCTTTAAAAAAAAGAAGATGAAAAATGCTTAACATAAAAAAGAACAGTCCTACTACAGTAGCAGGCGCAGTTTACAGTGCACCTGGGTTTTTGAATTCCATATTTTTTAAATCCTTTGATGGAAATGTCCAGTCTACTTTTAATGTTTTCAAGCAAACTGGCTTCATCACTGCCAATCTCATATCCATTTTGACATCGGACACATTATTTCCCTTGTTCAGCGCTTCTTTCCCTGTTCTGCATACCAGTCTGCCAGAGGTATATGTACTGCATGAAGAAAATGCGAAAGAATATCTAGATGGATTTATCTTTTAAATCATTGACAATGCCTCCTTTTTCAAGTTGTCCATCTACTCGAGTTCTGGGAGAATTCGAGTTGGCTGTCCATGGTAACAAGGTATTAGTTTCACAGATCCTGATTAGCTCTTCATCTAAATTAAAATTGGGTCAGAAATTAGTGCTAATCAAGGTCTGTGAAACCAGCTGTAAAACTGACACCTACTTTTGGTCTGCATGTTTTTGACTATGGTTAAACGTATAGGCGACTGTGGAAGGGTGGTGGGCAACTCACTGACACCAGGAGACAGTATTTGTGATGCCGCTCAGACGCACTGATTTATTGCGTCCAGGAGATGGCGTTGTTGTCCGTGGACTGGATACTGGCGACAGTAACCAGCACCACGGCTTGTACCACAACAGGTACACAAGCAAGGGCACAACAAGTGCTCGTAAATAATAATGAAAACCAAAGGCGAAAGAAAAAGGGAAAATAAAACACAGTAATAAAACTACAAACAAAAGTGCTGCTTACGCAGTGCCCCCACTGCCGCTAAGCCGGTCAGCACGAGCCTCCGTCCTGCGCTTAGCTTGCTATACACTGGGATGGCCGTTCCCGTATAACTAAACCCGTCCCCTTGGGTGTGTAGCCACGTATTTTATTTTGATTTCTTTTTAATTATTTTCAAGCCGGCTGTTATCCCCAGCCCGACTTGCCTCATTTTCCTCCTTTTATCACCTGACGTCTGCGGTCAGGGTCACGGTGTGTTCCCCAATACGCCACCCCAGTGCACCTAAAGCACCGTTCTTAAGGGCCGAGCAATCTCCCAAGGCCCCCCTCTCAGCCACTCAGAGAGAGGGAAAGCACACAAACACTCTTCCCCACCTCTCCGTGTCATCGCCATGACTGACAGGCGGATCATAGGAGACTGCTGCCCTCTACCTGCAGCAATACGCATGTGCCAGATAGTCAGTCCAGGTCTCCCCTGCTACACATCCTCCCCCTCAGAATGGCACCACCGGTCCGTTCGAAAATCCTACAACCCCATGCCTTCCCGAGAGAAAAGATCTGTGTTTTGATGCAGTTTCCCTGCTCGGTGGACTACCCTGAAGGCATAGGGCTGCAGGGCCAAGTACCACCGCGTGATTCTGGCATTGTTATCCTTCATCCGATGAAGCCATGCTAAGGGGGCATGATCCGTAATCAGGGTGAAGTGTTGCCTCAGGAGGTAGTACCAGAGTGACTCGACTGCCCATTTTACTGCAAGACACTCCTTCTCGATGGTACTGTAGTTTTTCTCGCGGGGAAGGAGCTTCCTGCTGATGTACAGGACCGGTGCTCGCTTCCCGCACCTCCTGAGACAACACTGCCCGAGACCTGTCTCTGACGCATCCGTCTGCAGGGTGAACCGCCTACTGAAATCAGGACTGCACAGCACTGGCTTGCTGCACAGCCTACGCTTCAAAGCGAGAAAGGCTCTCTGGCACGGCTCCGTCCACTGAACCGTATTTGGGGAAGCCTTCCGGGTGAGGTCTGTCAAAGGAGTAGCAAGCGTGGCGAAGTTCGGGATGAACTTCCTGTAATAGCCCGCTAGTCCCAAGAAAGAGCGCACCTGGGTTTTGGTCGTAGGGACCGGCCAGTCAGCCAAGGCTTTCACCTTAGCAATCAGCGGTCTGATCTGGCCGCTCCCTACTCGATACCCCAAATACTCAGACTCACTCTTCCCAATGGCACATTTCTTTGGGTTAGCAGTGAGCCCAGCCTCCCGCAAGGATTGCAGCACCGCCGCCACCTTACCCAGATGACTCGGCCAGTCCTCACTGTGGATTACCACATCATCTATGTAAGCGGCGGTGTACTGCTGATGGCGTCGCAAAATGCGATCCATCATCTGCTGGAAAGTGGCTGGTGCTCCGTGCAACCCAAAGGGCATGGTCCTAAATTGGTACAACCCGAAGGGAGTCGAAAACGCCGTCCTCTCTCTGGACTCTGGGGTCAGGGGTATCTGCCAGTACCCCTTCGTTAAATCCAGTGTCGTCATAAAATGAGCCGTGCCTAGACGCTCCAGCAACTCATCTACCCGGGGCATGGGATAAGCATCAAACTTCGACTTTTCATTAACTCGCCTGAAATCAATGCAAAATCGAGTTGACCCATCCGGCTTTTCCACTAAAACAATCGGACTGTTCCAGTCACTTTGGGACTCCTCTATTACCCCCAGTCTAAGCATCTCATCAATCTCCGCCTTCACTACCTGCCTTTTGCGCCAGGTATGCGGTACGGCCTCTGGCGAACTGGTGCCCCGCTCAATCTCAATGTGATGGTGGGCTACTCGAGTCTGCCCCGGACGGGAGAAAACACATCAGGAAACTCCGCCACTAGCGCCGAGCCTGACATTTCTGTGTTGGTGTCAGATTATCTGCAATCTGTACCGACCCTTTTCCGCCAACACAGAAAGATCAGGTCCCAGGTCTGTGACGCCATTCTGCTTGCGCCACTAACAAAGCCTCCTGCTGTAACCAAGGTTTCAACAGGTTTACATGGTAAATGTGCTTCTCTCTCCGTCGCTCCGGCTGGCAGATCTCATAATCGACCGTCCCAACCCGGCATGTAACCTCAAACGGCCCTTGCCACTTCGCCAGAAGTTTAGACTCAGAACTGGGTAGCAATAGAAGCACCTTATCCCCCGGCTGAAACGTGCGCAACCGGGCCCCCCTGTTATATTGGGTCTCCTGTCTGTGCTGAGCCTGTTGCAAGTTGTCATGTGCCCACTTTCCTACAGACTCAAGACGTTTGCGCAGGTCCAACACATACCGGACAGTATTGGTCGAATTGTCCTGCTGCTCCTCCCACATCTCTCTGACCAGATCGAGCACACCCCATACAGCAGCTCGAATGGCGAAAAACCCGTGGAAGCCTGGGTTACCTCTCTGATAGCAAAGAGAAGGGGCGGAATCAGCTGGTCCCAGTAGCGCACGTCACTATTAATAAATCTGCGCAACATGTTTTTGAGGGACTTATTAAATCGCTCCACAAGACCATCAGTCTGAGGGTGAAAAACCGAGGTCCTAATGGTCTTAATCCCCAAAAGTTTACATGTTCCGTGGACTAGCCGGGACATAAAGTTGGTGCCTTGGTCGGTCAATATTTCCTTGGGGATCCCCACCCGGGAGAAAACCTTCATGAGCTTGTTGGCAACAGATTTAGCAGACGCAGATCGGAGGGGAATGGCTTCTGGATAACGCTTAGCGTAATCCAGAATGACCAATAGGTGTGTGTATCCTGCCGCACTCCTTTCTAACGGACCCACTATATCCATTCCAATACGCTCAAACGGAGCCTCCACTAGGGGCAACGGCACCAGTGGTGCGCGTGGGACGGTTCTAGGGCTAGCTTTCTGACATTCCCCACATCGTTCACAAAAACGTCTGACATCACCGTCCAGCCCCAGCCAATAGAACCGTGTCACGAGCCTCGCTTTAGTCTTGTCCCTTCCCAAATGACCAGACAGGGGAATAGCGTGAGCAAGCTGCAACAAATCCTCTTTAAAGGGCTGAGGAATGAGCAACTGGTGACGCACTTCCCCAGTCTGGGGCAATTTTTCAACACGGTACAACAGGTCTCGATTAATTTCAAAGTGAGGGTTTGTGGCGGCGCGTCTGGGCTCGACCACACGACCATTTACCACAGCTGCTTGGCAAAGAGCCTGCCCAGCACATCGTCACGCCCTTGCTCAAGTCGGAAGTCACGGGAACGAGCTAAAAAATCAGCTCCCATGGCTTCCAACTCGGGATCAGGTCGGTCCCGAGCGGAGGCAGCCGAGCCAGACCCCTGCGCTGACTCCGCGGCCTCCCCGGCAGACTCCTCCCCAACCGCCCCCACCTGAAACCTCTCGGACTCCCTCCATTGCCAGCCCTCATTCTTAGCGGCCCGGCATTCCCGTTTAGTTTTGCGGGGTCTGAATCTATGGCAATAGCAGTCCGGGTCACGAAAGGGAAAGATCTCGCCAATTACTTCCTCTTTCTTTGCCAATAAGGAAGACGGGGCTGTCACAGCAGCCAACCAATCTTTAAACTGCTCGCAGTCCCGTCCCAGAACCACAGGCACCGGCAATCGAGGACACAAACCCAATTCACATACATTTTGGGATAGGTGCGCACATCACCATGAATACATTTAATATGCACCTGTCCCGTTATTTGTTTATGCCCCGGTGAGATTAAGCTCTCTTGTATCATAGACTGACTACACCCTGAATCTAAGAGAGCCTGGGTTTGTGTATCATCCACTGACACAGGAATCACAAAACCCGTCTGCTGGAGTGACTGATGTAATGGAACAGTCTTACCTGGTCGGATGACGTCACATCCCATAGCGGGCAAACCCGTCGATGTGGTTCACCTCCCAGCTTGTTCCACACATCAGTGAACTGGTTTCTCGCCAGGAAGCTTCAGCAGGAGGTGGAGACACAGGAGCAATCAAAGGGGCTCGACGGCAGGGTGGCCGCGAGACCCCGGGTCCAACACTGCAGCAGCCCGTGGGTGACCCCACTCTGCCCCAGTTCTCAGGCCGGGAGCTCCCACCGCCACACTCCGGCCCAAAGACCTGGCGACCCCTTCCCCAAGTCCCTTCGCCCTCCCTGGGGCCCGTGAGGGGTGATGCTGGAGTAGCCGCTCCCAGGCAGCTTAGCGGCGCTGGTTCTGCTGCCTGGTACTGCTCAGCTAGTTGGATCGCCAAATCCAGGGTGGCGGTGCCTGCCGTTGTACCCACACACAGGGTCCCGGAGCCAAGCACTGCAGGAACCGCTCGATCACGACCAGCTCCACCAACCTGGCAGCGGTAGTAGCTCCCGGATTTAACCATCCATGGGCATAATCCTGCAAGCGATGCGCGATGGCCCGGGTGTTCCTCAGCCGAAGCTCACCTCCTGAACTTGCGGCGGTAGCCCTCCGAGTCGCACCCACGCGGTTGAGGATGACAGTTTTCAGCGTGGGGTACTCCATCATTGCCAACGGATCCAGGGTGCTCGCCGCCGCCTCGCCTCCCCATCAGCTGTGGCAGGAGGTAGCTAGCCCATTGCTCGCGGGCCCACCCGCAGAGATCGCCATCGCCTCAAACACCTCCAGGTATGCTTCTGGCCGATCCTCCGCCGTCATTTTTGTGGGCTGCTGTAGCCATGGGTCCGCCCCACAGCTCTTGCACTCCCCTGCACCACCGTCGTGAGGGTTTCGCGCAGGAGATCCATTAAGGTGGTGAACTGCTGGGTATCCATTCTACCCCCTGGTCTTGCACTGCTTTGTGTGGGCAGTGCCAGTGAATCCCACTTCTAACACCACGTGTGGAAGGGTGGTGGGCAACTCACTGACACCAGGAGACAGTATGTTATTTGTGACGCCGCTCAGGCGCACTGATTTATTGCGTCCAGGAGATGGCGTTGTTGTTCGTGGACTGGATACTGGCAACAGTAACCAGCACCATGGCTTGTACCACAACAGGTACACAAGCAAGGGCACAACAAGTGCTCGTAAATAATAATGAAAACCAAAGGCGAAAGAAAAAGGGAAAATAAAACACAGTAATAAAACTACAAACAAAAGTGCTGCTTACGCAGTGCCCCACTGCCGCTAAGCTGGTCAGCACGAGCCTCCGTCCTCGCTAGCTTGCTATACACTGGGATGGCCGTTCCCGATAACTAAACCCGTCCCCTTGGGTGTGTAGCCACGTATTTTATTTTGATTTCTTTTTTAATTATTTTCAAGCCGGCTGTTATCCCCAGCCCGACTTGCCTCGTTTTCCTCCTTTTTATCACCTGACGTCTGCGGTCAGGGTCACGGTGTGTTCCCCAATACGGCCACCCCAGTGCACCTAAAGCACCGTTCTTAAGGGCCGAGCAATCTCCCAAGGCCCCCCTCTCAGCCACTCAGAGAGAGGGAAAGCATACAAACACTCTTCCCCACCTCTCCGTGACATCGCCATGACTGACAGGCGGATCATAGGAGACTGCTGCCCTCTACCTGCAGCAATACGCATGTGCCAGATAGTCAGTCCAGGTCTCCCCTGCTACAGTGACATTCTAAATGTTTAACACTTAACTAGTAGTATTAAAACCCCTATTTAACTGTGAATTGTCTTACACATTTGGAATCATTCTTGGGCTCACTCATTCTTCCCAGCACCAGGTACAGATGCTCCGTTATTCCAACACTCGCGGCTGTTACAATGAATAGGTCATACTGTTTGATCTGTTAGTAGAAACATCTTTAGAGCAATTGGGGCACTCCTCCATTCCCAAATGTATCAGTGATTCTATTATACAGAATCAGCAGGTACTGAACAGTTCCCACTAATGAAATAATCCCATATTATTTCATTAACCTGCACTTTCATTCATTATGTAGGTCATACATGTGCTGTTTTGAAAGAATCACAAATAGATTTAATAAAAAGACTAAAATCTGTTCCTGTTTTTTATGGAGCAAGCTTGATCTGTCCAATAGAGGCAGATGCAATGATAGGTGTTTTAGTATACTTAGCACCACTGTGAATACTTAAATAAAGAATAATAATAATAATAATAATAATAATAATAATAATAATAATAATAATAATAATAATAATAATTATTATTATTATTTAGTCATTTAGCAGATGCTTTCATCCAAGAGCAGTAGGCGCTGTATGACATTTGTGGAGCACAAAAATACAAACAAAAACACACTATGTCAGAGGAAGGTCAGCAAATTCCCCTTGACGCATGGAAAACAAAAGTCCTTACGACTGAGGTTACTCGGTATGAAACACAGCTGTTTGGAAAAGCCTCAGCCAACATCAGTTAAGCTAGTATCCTTAGGAAATTATATGTATTGGCCTGTTTCAGCAAATCATCCTGAAATTTGTCTAGCACTCTGGAAATGGTGAATTGGGCTATCCCTCCAGACATTACAACTGTGATCTGGAAGGAACCAGAGGCCAAGTAGTAAAAAGAGAACACAGCACTTTCACATGTGCATAACACTCCCTAGATTGATGCTGGGGTCTAGCTCATCCCTCAATTCAACTATTAGGTCAAGGATGACCTGCGGAGTGAGATGATAACGCTTTAGCACCGCATCCTCTGGCATTCCAAACAAAGTGACCCTGAGATTGATTATGCAGGGTCTTCTTCATCTTGCCCTTCCCCTTCGAACGTGTTCCTGCCTCTCCTCAACAAGAGCTAAGTGTCGCCACATCAGGAAGTGTACCACAGCAGCCATCCTGAAGGCAATAGCAGGTGTGTGCTTTTATACAGCTCTTAGTTACTCGCTTCTACAATGGTTTGCACCTTCTAAGAAGAGGTGTAAAGTTTTTGGAGGGTCAGGCCTAAGTACAAGGCAAATTCCTTACGTTATAATGTTTTCACCCTCTTTGTATTCAGATCCCACCCAATTCCATGCTGTTTTCTTCATTTAAATGCATTTCAATATAATTGTAATGGATTAATGATGGCAAAGTACAAATTTGATAGCAGGTGCAGAACGCCAGATAAACACTGTTCTTTACATACACCACATTATAGGGGTTTTGGACCCACAAATCACTTTGTGACTATCCTTACATCTACCTCTCAGTGTTAAATGCTGTGAGAGGGGAGGGATCTAGACTGGCTGTCAGGTGCATGCGTGAGCTTGTAGGGGGTTCGGACACCCCGTGTATTTTCACGCTGTCAGGCAATGTCTTTTGACAGGAGTCAGCTATGGATGAATCGGCTGGTGCTCTGTCATTGGCTGGGGGGGTGGGACTATACAGGGTGAAATGCTAAATAAAAAGGCACTGTTTTTGTATCTGCTCTGGCTCATACAGGAAATAGAGTGGAGATTGACTTCACAGTGGAATCCTGAATCGAAAACTGGAAACTCTGGAGCAGCAAGTCGGGGAGACAAAGCGGCAACTCCAGCGTGAGACAGACCTGGGGGTGCAAGCAAGCCACGCACCAGTTATTTACTTTTCACTATCTTAGATAGTTAGTTTAGTGGGGCTGTGCCGTCCCACAGTATATGAAGATACTGAGCAGTGCCTGTTTCCTGGGGCTTCCACTGTTTTAGGGAGCAACGAGCCGCAGTTTAAAAACTGCACACTTTATTTTGTAGTTTTTCGTGAAAGTGTTTTGTTTTACTTTTTCCTTTCGCCTTTTGCTTATTATTTTTGGTTTATACACCTGCGTGTGTGATTTATGAAGATGGGGCACAATACCATTGCTGGTAGAGTGCCACCGAACTGTCACAGAAATGCCTGTGCCGGCGTTTCATATTCAAACTTTGTGTCTGCCTTGTGTTTTCCCACACCCTTCCAAAAATGCTCATAAAGTTAATTGCTTCTGCAGCGGGGTTGGCTTGAAAATAACAGGCTCATCTTTTAATCTGTTTCCTTCGTTTTATCTCATTTGTCATACTCAGCTGGCTCCAGAAACCTGTGCATGAACACAATATTTGTGTTTCTCCAGCTGATTTTTACTTGCTGTTGATTGTATGAAGTAGTGTTTTTAGGCCAGTTCTTTGTAGAGTTAATTTACATATGACATAAGTCTGCAGGCACTAGAGATCTGTATTTCAACTGTGTCATTGAGATCAAAAGAAACTGAAACTTGTGGGGTTGTTTCAGAAGAAGCTATACTACTGAATCTCAAGGAAGTTTTGGAATTGGTCAGATCTAACCTTACTCTAACACAGGGTCCTGTATTTAAAGATAACATTTAAGCACCAAATTAAACAAACTCCCCAATTGTGACCATTTCCTGTTTGCCTATTTAAACATTATCATCTAATTGTTAAGTGAGCATTGTTAATTATTTGGGAAAATAACAGCCAAAACTTCAGGCACCCATAGGACGATTACAAGTCTTACAGAGAACATATAAATAAATTAGGCATTAAAACACTTCTGCTTTGCGTGAAAAAAAGCCAGACTTTGTCTGTGACTTTACTGGCATGCTGCTAATAGCAAACAAGACCAAACCCCCACAGGAAGTATATACAAAGCAATTATAGAGAAAAGTTGCCTGGAGAGCCTTATTAAAATTTAACAACTTTGTTGCTCCCTTTTAGTGAGAGTTTTGTGGTGCTAGCACATTCTGTTTCCCAATTCTCAAATTAAGTTAAAAAAAAAGGAAAGCAAGGCATTTCAGCCTTGGAAAGCTACTGTTTCTCAGTTTTGCTTTGCCGTCTGCCATATATCCAACAGGACCCAGCAGATTATGTGACAGGAAGTTGCCCTACCAGGGGACTGGTGACCTTGTTTTCCTGGTTCACAGTTTGCCTGAAAGAGCTGTTCAAGTATGAAGCTGTGTTGACAGGAACAGCTCATCCCTCTAATGTGGAAAGGCAATGTCACATGGCCATCCTTTTATAAGCATTCGTCTATTAGCCATTGAGACATTCAGAAATGTTAATGTTTAAGAAACAGCATAATATAAATTCACCTATACAAGCCATCATTTTGCAGTGTTTTTTCAGTTTTAACATGCCTTCCCCATGATTATACTGTGCATTTACCACATGTTTATTAATATGCTTTACCATACTCATTATTACCATACCTCACTATTCTTTACAATGCTTACCTATGCCTAACCATGCTTTCACTATGCTTTATTACACTTTGCTATGCTTTTACTAATGGCTTTTATTGAGAGGAAAATGTAAGAAAATATGAAAAATTAACAAGCTTGAGGAGGCCAATTAAGTTCCAATGATTCAACATCAACAACATGGCATGGTAAGCCATTCCATATCCTCACCACTCTGTTTGTAAAAGTGTCTCCACTTAATTTCTGGTTCTGATGCATTTACTGTGCTCAACGTATTTTAACTTTGTCAACCAAGCCCCCCTTCATTTTACATTCTTCCAGGCTATGTGTGTTCTTTTCAATAGTTAAAAAAATATTTTGTGTCTTAGTGTTTACCTAGGTATTGATTGTTACAAAAACACACACAAAAATTATGGATAACAATAAAAATCTAACTTGTCAGGCCAGCAGGCAGTTAACCCTTAGCGGTCCATTTTTTCAGCACTGTAGTGATGGCTTTCTGCATAAGGTATTAAAGCTTCATCCAAACCTTGAATACAAAAGCCAGCGTTGGAAGGGTAAATGTTGCTCTGTATTTGTCATTCATAGTGAAGCATTTACCAGATACCACATTCACTGCCTTGGGATTACAGGAGTGTGCACTGCTGAATTAGGCATGCACAATGCTACTATATAGAGGTGCACTTCAGAGATTTTATATGAATTTGGATTGTTTAAGTAGACTATTTATTAGCTGAGGCTGAAGGTCTAGGCAGGGTTACAGACCATGGCCCTATTTCATTGTTATCGGGTATAACCCCTCAAATTCCTTCAAGAAATATTGCTTATTTTATTATGTAGTCTACTCCACTGACCAAGCAAGATCAGTTTCTCTTCCAAGGTAGATGGCCTATTTTCCTCCCCTAAACTGGCAAGTCCAAAATACTGCACAATTCCTGGTATTGATACCCAAGTGCATTGTTTTGTGGGAGTTTTGAATGAGTGAATGTATATATTGGCGCCCAAACCCTGCTGGTTACAATGAAGCCTTGGATGCTCATAGATTATTAAGTGTAGCATAAGGGTATAACTGTGAAGGATAATGAAACTTGTTGGTCTCCCAACTGATATGTCAACTGTTGACTGATTTTAGATGCAACATCTGATATAGAGTGGGTTCCTGTTTATGTCTTGATTTGGAGGTACTGCAAGTATTTTGAAAGCCACCAGGACCTGAGAGGCTTAGTTTGTATTTGAACCTCAGATCTCTAGGCTTTAATCGCTCGTACAGGGTTACCGCTACACGCCATGTCAGGTGATCCACTGGAGGGTTTCTAACAGCTGAATACCAGATGTAGTTGATGGCAGTGAAGTTGTGATTCTTCATTCTAGTGAGATGTAGCTAAAATCTCCCAACGTAAACTATAAATTAAGACAAACTTACAAAAAATCACTGCACAGTGATTTCATTAGAAAAGAGATGTAAGATTTTAAGTTTAAGTTTAGCAACAAATACAGGTGATATAATTAAACTGAATTTTGAAAATGATTTTTTAAGCAGAACATACCAGTAGCTGCGTCCCTTTACCAGGTTTTCCTTGTCACTGTTAGTGAGGACAGCTGGTAATGATCACATAACTAGATACAGTCTGCAGCCTCAGCCTTATTGACTGATATGGCCTACCCCCCAACTCCACTGACATCTGGACAAAAAAAGGCAATTTTGTCCATTTCTGATCATGATTTAAAAAAAAAATTTACAAAAAAAAAAAATTGCGCACAGCCCTAACTATCTTGTAAGGAAGAAATGATTAAACCTGAAAAACAATATTAGTGAAGCCAAAAATATGTTTATTGGTGTAATACAAGTATAGAAGTATTTGAAGAAAGCAGAGACAAATGCTCTGGGTCACAGCGGATGGAATCTGTGCGACAGACAATGGCTGCAATCACTTTTTAATAACATAGAACACTCCCCTATAATGACATCATTTGAGACCCTCCCCACCTAAACCTGTGTACGTGGCCAGTCCCCAAGCCTCTCCCACATTCCTTTGCATCTGTAGATTCTCTGAGATTCTCCAATCCCCCCATGCAATCAAGCAGAGCAGAACAGAGACCCTTTCCACAAATACCCATAAATGGTCATATTTGCTGTCCCTGCATTCCAAAATACCCCACCTAAACTCTGTGCTCAATGTCTCTCCATTGAAAGTACCATACATCCCAAATATTAATATGGACTATAAAATTGCCTTACAATCTCTTTAGACATGATCTGGTTTGGGGGTGGTAGAAAACACCACCAGCTTTCCTGGTATTGTGTCAGTTTGTGTGTGGTTCTATTCCAGTTGTTAAACTCCAAAACTGCAATAATGTATAAACAAACTATTTATGTGCTAGTACCTTGCACTCCTCTGCTTCTTTCTCTCTTTGTCACTAAGCGCAATGAAGCAATGTTATCAGAAATACCTAGACAGCTGTAGCTGTCTCCAGGATGTTTATTGAAAGGACTTGCCGTTTACTCTGGGAGTGTTAGTAGGTGTGTATATTAGCATTGCCTGCCAATATTGGCTTTGCTGTAAACCCAAGCCTGCTTGTTTTAGCCTTGGCCAAAAATGTGGAATATTATTATTGTTTTCTTTCTAATTAAGCTCTTCTGGGATTGTTGCAAAGAAGTGTGTTATCTTGAATTAGAAACTCACCTTCTTAATAAATGACGAACTTGTCTGTACAGACTCTCAACAACAGGCCATGCAGGCTCTTTGTTTTAATAACCAGAAGAATTGCACTGGAGAAGTATCAAAAGCAGTGCATCCTCCCTCAGGTCCTGAACTAGTGTGACATCATTTTACTGGCAGTGGAAGCACTTTATTATTATTATTATTATTATTATTATTATTATTATTATTATTATTATTATTATTATTATTATTATTATTATTAGTTTATTTAGCAGATGCCTTTATCCAAGGCGACTTACAGAGACTAGGGTGTGTGAACTATGCATCAGCAGCAGAGTCACTTACAACAACGTCTCACCCGAAAGATGGAGCACAAAAAAGTGACTTGCTTAGGGTCACAAAGTGAGTCAGCGAGTGAGCCGGCATTTGAAACGGGGACCTCCTGTTTACAAGCCCTTTTCTTTAACCACTGGACCACACTACCATCACATGTTTCTCAACCAGAATCCCTGATAGACTGCAGTGTATCATTCTTGAGCTTTTTAAATGGAGTGTCTGAGGTAATGTCTTCAAACCCAATTAACCTATTTGAGGGATCACTTGGCTACTCTAGGTCAGAAGTAGGCAACCTTGGCTCTGCCAGTCCATTCCATTGCATTGCAAGGTTTTTTCCAACTTGATCGCTTAAAGAGAAACTTGGTATGTGACTAAAACACACAGTTATGTTAACTAATGTATTCTTGTTGTTGTTTAGATATACTAATATAAACATTTCCAACCACTGGGTTATAACAACCTCCCTGCTGACTTAAAGCTTTAGGTATGACCCATAAAGTACTTCCTCCTATAATCAGAAGAAAAATGTCATGATTCAAAAACTATGCTTCTCCTACTGAGCAACTTGTCAGTGATCACTGTGCCCCATCAGGTGTACAGAATAGCATCCTGAGCTGCAGAAGTGATGGCTATCTCCAATATACAGCGATGGCGAAAAGATTTGCATCACCCTATAGAATTACTGTAACTAATTTTGCTTGATAGAGTCAAATAAATAACACCGTGGGTAAGACACGTCCACGTTTCTGTAATATTAGAAAAATAACAAGGAAATATGCATACAGTGGCTCTCAAAAGTATTCACCCCCTTGGTCTTTTCCACATTTTATTGTGTCACAACATGGAATCAAAATGGATTTAATTAGGAGTTTTTGCCACTGATCAACACAAAAAAGTCCATAATGTCAAAGTGAAAAATAAAATCTACACATTGTTCTAAATTAATTACAAATACAAAACAGAAAAGAATTGATTGCATAAGTATTCACTCCCTTGAGTCAATATTTGGTAGAGGCACCTTTAGCAGCAATTACAGCCATGAGTCTATTTGGATAAGTCTCTACCAGCTTTGCACATCTGGATACTGCAATTTTTGCCCATTCTTCTTTGCAAAATTGCTCAAGCTCCGTCAAGTTGGATGGGGACCTTTGGTGAACAGCAATTTTTCAACTCTTTCCACATATTCTCAATTGGATTGAGGTCCGGGCTTTGACTGGGCCACTCCAGGACATTTACCTTTTTGTTTTTAAGCCACTCCAGTGTGGCTTTGGCTGTATGTTTGGGGTCATTGTCCTGCAGGAAGATGAATCTTCTCCCAAGTCCCAGGTCTCTTGCAGACTTCAGCAGGTTTTCCTCCGGGATTTCTCTGTACTTTGCTGCAACCATTTTGCCCTCTATCTTCACGAGCTTTCCAGGCCATGACGCAGAGAAGCACGGTAGGGATGGTGTTCTCAGGATGATGTGCGGTGTTAGGCTTGCGCCAAACATAGCGCTTAGCGTTGAAGCCAAAAAGCTCTATTTTGGTCTCATCAGACCATAGAATCTTCTTCCACTTGGTCTCAGAGTCTCCCACATGCCTTCAGGCAAACACTAGCTGAGATTTGATGTGTTTTTTTCAACAATGGTTTTCTTTTTGCCACTCTCCCATAAAGGCCAGTTTTGTGAAGCACCCGGGCTATTGTTCCCGTATGCACAGTGTCTCCCAGCTCAGATGTGGAAGACTGTAACTCCTTTAGAGTTGCCATAGGCCTCTTGGTGGCCTCCCTGACTAGTGCCCATCTTGCGCAGATACTCAGTTTTTGAGGACGGCCTGTTCTAGACAGATTGTGCCATATTCTCTCCATTTCTTAATAATGGACTTTACTGTGCTCCGGGGGATATTCAATGCCTTGGAAATGTTCTTATATCCTACCCCTGATTGGTGCTTTTGAAGAACCTTATTCCAGATTTGCTTTGAATATTCCTTCATCTTCATGATGTAGTTTTTGTTAGGAAATGTACTAACCAACTGTGGGACCTCCCAGAGACAGGTGTATTTAACCTAAATTCATGTCAAACACCTTAATTGCACACAGGTGGACTCCATTCAACTAATTATGTGACTTCTAAAGACAATTGGTTGCACCAGAGCTTATTTAGGTGTGTCATAGCAAAGGGGTGAATACTTATGCAATCAATTATTTTCTGTTTTATGTTTGTAATTAATTTAGAACAATTTGTAGATTTTATTTTTCACTTTGACATTATAGACTTTTTTGTGTTGATCAGTGGCAAAAACTCCTAATTAATTCCATTTTGTTTCAATGTTGTAACACAATAAAATGTGGAAAAGTCCAAGAGGGATGAATATTTTTGAGAGCCACTGTATATTAACAGAAGTCCTTGAAACCAGCAGGCAAATGAACAGGTCTGTGACTCATGGTCTGGGTGGAATGGGCTGAGTCAGTGTCCATAGAATGAGGAGTTCTCAGCTTTTGAACCATCTAGGTGAGGTGACTCTGTAGTGGATGAAGGCAAAACATCATCACCCGGGTTGTCAGCAGAATCAGTGGCAATAGGCGGCACAGCCGGCACAGGCGGTGTGACAGGTAGTACATGTGGCACAGCAACTTGTTGGTGAGTGGCTGCTCTGGATGGAATGGTACTCCGGCCTCTCTTGCCTGAAAAACAAAAACAGGGAGAATCGGGGTATGGGGACAAGGGTTGGCCACTGCAGGTAGGTCCCTGCAGCTGGAGAAGCACAGGATACTGGGGAGGTGCATTCGTCACTGGGCTGGCTACTTCGTGACGTAGAAAGGTGGGAGTCACATGGGCCTTCAGACGATTATGGTGCACAACTTGAGTTTGTCCATCAGGAAAGCATCTGTCTCTGATGCGGTACAGGACACCGTCTTGATCCTGCAGTTGTAAAGGCTGTACAACAACAAAAGTACCTTTCTAACGTGGTGCCAATTTACTTCTCGAGTTGGCTGGGTCATTCAGCCAGACAAGGTCTCCCTTGGCAGGAGAATAACAAATGCCCAGGTAAATGAGCTTTGCGTCCGTATACCAGAAAGAAAGGTGTGTAGCCAGTGCTGGTATGCGCACTAGTGTTGTAGGCTAATTGTATTTGGTTGAGGTGGCTGTCCCATGACTCCTGCTTCTCATACAAACACTTAGCTTGTTGGTCTTTTAAGGTGTGATTGAAACACTCGATTAATCCATCACCTTGAGGGTGATATGGCGAAGTTCTCGTCTTATTGATGCCTAGGAGGGAACACAGTTCTCTAATCAGGTCAGCTTCAAACTGTCGTTCTTGATCAGTATGAAGGTATTCTGGAACTCCATGGTTTCACACATATTGCTCAAAGATTGCACTTTGCCACAGTGACTGCACAGTGATCTGTCATTGGGTACAGATTTACATACTTGGTGAAGTAGTCGTGAATGACTAAGATGTACCGGTAACCTGTCTGAGTTGGTAGTTCAGTGATGTCAGCACCAACTTTTTGAAAAGGTCGGCAGGCTTGAACAGTTTGAAGTGGAGCTTGATTGTTTGATACTGGCATGGCTCTGGATTGGCATGCAACACATTGCTGGCAATAATGTTAAATATCTTTTGCCATACATGACCAGTACAAATGGTCCTGTGCTTGAGCTAGTGTCTTTTTATTACCTAAATGGCCAACTGTTTGGTGTCCATATAGATATTGCAGAATCTGAGGTATTAACAGTTCAGGAACAAGGATCTGGTAGATGAAACCTTGACCAGGTCTGCAGCGCCTGCACAGTACCTCAGACTGTAGGCAAAGCTTAGGAAACTGTCTCCACAACACTTTGAGTTGTGGTGCATGTTTTCGGATGGTCCAGAGAGGCAGTCTTCTTCCTTGGGTTAACCATTCTTGAACCTGGGAGAGCATTACATCTTCCCTTTGATGGCCCAGCAGCTCAACAGCCAGTGTCTGAGACAGGTCAACTAAATTTTGGACAAATAGCACTTCCTCAGTGTCTGTTGAAGTTGCTTCTGGAATCAGCGGAGTTGTAATTGCATGTCCTATCATGTCCATCTTTGTAGGTGCTTCCTTGGCACCTCTTGAACGACGAGAGAGAGAGAATCTGCGTTGGTATGACTTTTTTCTGCTCCGTGCTTGATGACCCAGTTATATACGTCTAGCTCCAGAGCCCATCGTGCTCGTCTTCCCATCGGGTCATGCTTAATTGGTAGCTTCTGTAAACCAACTAATGGACGATGGTCAGTCACAATGGTGAAAGGAAGTTCAGATAGATAATGGCAAAAGTGTCTTACTGGCCACACTATAGCCCACCATTCTCTGTCAAAGGTGGACCACTTGTGTTCGTGTTAACACATGATTCGCATAGGCGACAACATTTTCAACACCTTGCTGTTCTTGAGCTAGCACTGAGCCAACAGCATCGTGTGATGCTGTGTATAGTATAAACGGTTTCTTGAAGTCTGTGTAGGTAAGTATTGGTGGTTCTGACAGTGCCTGTCGAAAGAAGTTGAAGGCATCTTCACATTGCCCATTGTAAATGGGATGTGCTTCTGAGTCAATTTGTGAAGTGGAGCAGCTTTTGTCATCCAGTAGACTAATATTTTGGACCAATGGAGGCCACGTAACACTAACTCTACTAAATGCTGGAATGTTGGTATTGCATTTGTTTAACCCATGGGCATGACCTTAAAATGGTATAACCCATCACCGGTGGTAAAGGCATTTTCGTCCATTTGGATCTGCCAATATCCACTAGACATTGTAGGAAAAATTCAATAATTGATAATTTAATGTTTATCAGGGTTTATTAGTTCTCTTATTAATAATATTTAATTGACATGTTACAAAGATCACACACACATATACGCGCAGACAAAAGGAATGTTTAATCAACAGTAGTATTTTATTAAGTACACAAATAATTAACAGAAATCAGAAAAGTCAGAAAGTAAACCTCTTAGTCTCTAAGCACCAAACACAAGTCCAAAAAGCTCTCACTACACTCATCGGCTAGCAGGCAATTGAAATATGACACCATCTGTCTCCTCACACACAAAGTAGCAACTCAGCAGCTCAAGCAAGCTGTGACGTAGCTAGTAACTTGCACACACACATACACACACACCCATATACGAGCACAGCCTCAACTGAGATGATGCAGACAATCTTAGAATATATCACTGTGGTAGGGTGTGGGAAGACACAAGACAGACAAAGTTCAAATATGAAACACCGGCACAGGCACACAGATTTATACATAAAGCAATATTGTTATACTGTTATGAATTGGTGAACTAATATTCCTGCTCTGTTGACTGCTGCTCTCTAACACTGTGATCAACCCTTCAGACTTACTTTTGTTTATGTCTTTGAGTTTTTAATTCACACCCTCCCTCCTTGGAAAGAATCTCATTAGCATGAGGAGTATACAGGCTTCATGCCAGCTGAAGTGTGCTTACTGTTTTTTGCAACACTAATTACATGGAAATAGGTCAAATGTGTCCAGGTTAGCAAATAGATCAGGACTGTGCCTGTCTTTCTAATAAGATGGTGTCCAAGGCCCACTTTGTTTTTAGTTGAGCATCAGTTTGTTCAATGGTGTTTCTGCTTATTTTAACTGTTAGTATTTTTAATTGTTGTAATTAATGTTTGATATTATAGTTTAATTTTTGCGTGTTTTATAAAGCGCTTTGGGATCGCTTGCCATGAAAGACGTGACATAAATATCCATTGATTGATTGATTAAGAAAACAAAACATAAATGGATCAAATCCAGGCTCACTCACTGACTCACTGTGTGACCCTGAGCAAGTCACTTGACCTCCTTGTGCTTCTTCTTTCAGGCGAGACGTTGTAAGTGACTCTGCAGCTGATGTATAGTTCACATACCCTAGTCTTTGTAAATCGTCTTGGATAAAGTGTATGATAAATAAACAGATAATAATAAATTGTCCAGACCATTACTGAAAATAAGTATCACATAAGTCAAGGGTTATGGAATATATATTTTAATGCACTATTGGCTATGAATGAAATGGTCATCGTGCAAGGGAGATAGTAGTATTTTAGTGACAGACTACAACCTTCCTGGCAGCAATCCATCATGTTGTAATATAACTAGGCTTAGAGTGATAATGATCATGATGTTATTTATGATATATTCATGACTTGTAGAAGAAGTCTTGGGAGGTCTAGCATTGAATACATTTTTCATATTCAATACTGTTGAGTGAATTATTTTTTTCCTGGATCAGATTTTGGAATCTCTCGCATTCATTCAAATTGAACGACAGCATGGCCGGACAAATTGCATTGTTCCAGATTACACAACAGTGCAGATTGCTTTGAGGAAAGTAATGAATTCATCAGTTACATTTAGGTTTTGACATATTGTATTTTCCATACATAGTAGATAGACATACGCTGTGGTTTTTTCACTCATTTGAACAAAGACTGCTTGAAATATATTCAGTGGCAGAAATTACCATTTTCAGATTTGTTCATATTACAGAATTTTTAAATGACTGTATTAAACAGACATCATGAAAGGAAACCACTATATGGTTTTAAGTAGCAGTATACTGTACTATGCTACTGTAGTTTCTTTTTTGTATCGGCTTTCAGTCGTGCAGTAATATATGTGCCCTTTCAGGGCCACTGAGAGCCTTCATGGGCCCGGGAAAGGATTGGCATGTGGGTCCCCCTCTCTCAATCAGTCATTGATGGATAAGTTATTACAATAACAAACTTGCTTGGTTGGCTTTACACAAGCTGTTTAAATGGTACTGCTGTAGCTGGGATACCTATTCAGTAAAAATATGCCATTTACGTGACCAAATGAGTTGGTTCAATTCAACCCAAATAATGTCCAAATAGTACACACCGCTCATCCTCCTTTCCAGGGTCCAAGCTTCACTACAGTACAGAACTGATAAATAACATTTAAACTGACAGAGCAACTTATTCAACAAACCCACACTTCCAAATAAAAAATACTGTAAAATGCTTTCTTTTTTTCTTTTTTTTTTTAATTTAGTAGTCGGCAATTGATTTTTACCCAATTTTTCTTCCAATTTGAAATAGCCAATTGTATTATTTTAGGCTCAGTACACCACTACCACCCCTGCAGTGACTCGGGAGCAGCGAAGACAAACACACGCTGTCCTCCGAAACGTGTGCCGTCAGCCGACCAGTTTTTTTCACTCTGCAGGCCCGCCATGCAGCCACCTTATCGTTTGAAGCTCATGTTAGAAATATAACTAAAGTGTCATTCTTTCATCTGCGTAACATTGCCCAGTTAAGATTATTTTTTAATTAATTTCTCATCTTCTGCTGAGAAATTAACTCATGCATTCATCTCCTCAAGATTGGACTACTGCAAAGCTCTTTTGACTGGGGTTTCTGTTAAAGTACTCAATAGGCTTCATTATGTGCAGAATTCTGCAGCCCGTGTTTGAACTCATACCTCATCCTGTGAGCACACAACACCTGTACTGTATGAACTGCACTAGCTCCCTGTGAGGTATCGGGTTGACTACAAAATTCTGCTCCTTACCTATAAGGCCTAAAATGCCCCTATTTATTTGAGAGATCAATTGCAAAAGTACATTCCAACGTGCAATTTAAGATCCATGGATGCCGGATGTCTTGTTCAACCTAGGACTAGGCTCCATACTATGGGAGACCGAGCTTTTTGTAGTGCTGCCCCGCAACTATGGAACATGCTGCCCAGATCTATTCCAGATTCTGAGTCTGTGGATATTTTTAAATCTAGCTTAACCCTTTGCGGTCCTATGTCGGACCAGGTCCGACATTACAATTTTCCCTTTCCCTTTCATCAAAAAGACGTAAAGCACAGGTCTCTAGTTGTTTTTTCTCTGGAAAAAGCTGAGAACTATTCAATGGCCGAGTGAGACTGATAGGAGCCGAGAGAAGCTGAAAAAAAGGGGCAGAAATGGAAGCCTACTTACGTCAAAAAATACAGTCTTTTCAGATATGTATTTTTGATATTGTATCATTTTTGTGTTCCCTGAAAAACGGACAAGGTTTTGGAACAAGCCAAAATGAAATAATGAGATATGCGTCACACGCGTTTAACCGTCACTGAAGTCAAAATTTTATAGGGTCGGATATGTGAGTGCTGACTGTACAAACAAGGCACAACAAACTTAACTGGTAACATTAACATCACCCAGTTCTACTTTTTATTTTGCAAATAAAAATTAAATAGACCTTGATAACTCTGGATACTCAGAGCGGTTAAGTCCGAGAGTCTCGGCTGAGTAAGACAGCCGCTACAAAATATTTAAGAATTTATTATGTACCCAAATGAGACATTGACAGCTTAGTAGGGGAAGTCTGGGCAACCCCGTGAGTGATAATGAAGGAATAACAAAGAGTCGCAGAAACCTGAACCACACAGGACAGCAGAGGTCGTGGGACGCTGCAAGAAGCAGCACCTTGAAGTTTTGTTATTGTGTTTTGTTTTCCTTTGTGAACCCCCACACCCTCCCACTTATGCATTATTAACCCTTAGCAGTCCATTTATTCAGCGCGTCAGGTCCAATTTATTTTCACACACACAGTTTATTTTAGACGCGCTGTTTAAAAGTATTCTTCACAGTCGTGCATACTGATAAATCATCTCCTCGTTTTATCACCATACTCCACAATAATGGGATCTAAGTCAATATTTTATTACTGTAACATCTCAAAAAGCTCTACAAATGTCTGTGATATTCTTTGAGCGCTGGATGAGGAAGCAGCTATTTTGTTTGTTTATGGCCGTGTTATCTCTGTGGTGCCGGGGCTATGTGTATTGCTCAGATCCACCCCTTTTTTTTATTTTTGGCTTCTCTCAGCTCCTATCGGTCTGACTTGGCCATTGAATAGTTTTATCTGCTTTTTCTGGAGAAAAAACGACTAGAGACCTGAGCTTTACATCTTTTTGATGAAAGGGAAAGGGAAAATTGTAATGTCGGACCTGGTCCGACATAGGGCCGCAAAGGATTAAGCTAGATTTAAAAATATCCACAGACTCAGAATCTGGAATAGACCGACATCAGACCGGAAAGGGATAAATTGTAATGTCGGACCTGGTCCGACATAGGACCGCAGGGGGTTAAAACATACATTAGATAACCTTCTGTATACATTACTTTGTTTTATGTCTTCAGTTGTTCATCCATTACTTCAAAATGCTAGACCGAGTTAGCCAGTGCCTGAACTGTACACTGATGAAGGCACTAGGTTGCCATAATTTCAAATAAATTTTACCTTATCTTAAACTGACTAAGATCCTTTACCTTTCAAGTGCCATTTTTGACATTGATAACAGTAAGTACCTTTATCCCTATTACATGTATGGAACACTTTTTAAAAATAATCTTTTTTTACAATACCATTTCTTATGTACTTGAGTGATCAGGATTTCACAGCATTGTTTTAAAAACTAGGGAAAGATTTCTGATATTTGTATGTGTGAGTACAAAAGTTGCAGGGTAGACAACAGTAACTGCTCTGACAATGAAAAGGCTAAACTTGCTCAAACATGGTGTGTTGTCAGCTATAGCTTATCTGCTGTGTGTCACAGCTATCTTTGAAGTAGTCATCCTGTATCATTTCACTTGCATTTTAACAGCGTGCAACATGGCTCATCAAGGCCAGTTAGCTGCTGTAATTTTCTGCAATCTTGAAAGTACTGTCTGCCTGATAGCAACTTCATGCTAGCTTCCGCAAAGTAACAAGATGACCCTGCAAGCTAAATTCAGACTGTAAAGCGTCTAGAAAAAGAAAACTGAGACGTGAGAAACAGCTGCTAAAAGGGTGATATTGGAGGAGCTGCAAGCTAATCTTAAGTTACTGACTGTTCTGCTCACATGGCTTAAGAACTGTTCTCTTCTTGAGTTGTTGTTGACACTAGAATAACCAAAGCGGTCATTTTGACCATTTTTGGAATTTAAATTTTAATTGCTGTGTGTGTGTTTAAGATACGGAGCTGTGCTTTCCTGACTTTTCCTAAATATATATATATATATATATATATATGCAAAAATTAGCGAGATAAAATACTGTCATACCTATTCCAACCAGAAGCGGTCAAATTGACTGATACATGTAAAACATATTATAACAGTTAAATGTTGCGGTATTATTTGTATTTATCAGTCGGGACTTGCTGCTATGTATTGAAGTTTGATTATATCAGTCTGCATTCCTCAAGTGAGCGGTTTTCTGGCATTTCTATTGTTTCAATGAGCCTCCTGATAGCCCATTAAGGATGCCAGCCACTTCAGCTGCATCGCCCCTGCACTTGATCCAGCCACTACTTCACCTGAGGCGCCGCTTCTCCAGCGGTAGTGCGAGCACCACCTGGCACTCAAGAGGCTGGTAATGATGGCACTGTTTGGACAACTAAATCCTGGTATTGAAGCTGCAGGTAGAAGGGGTGAACATAATATTTTGAGGGAAGATCCAGGGCCCATGGCGTATGCAAAACACATTGATGAGAGCATATTGAGTGCTTTTCGCCTATTGATTGACATGGATACACTTCACCACATACAACCTGGCACTGAAGCAGAAGCCCACCGATAACTACAAGATGATTCCTGGTCAATGCCCTTGGAGGAATTAGAAGCTTTCATTGCACTAGTATACGCCCGTGGAGCATTTGGTGCCAAAGCCTGAGTTACTGTTGATAGCTGTGCCAAATGCACAAAGAGAATCTGCGGTAAGTGCACTGCATATTTTGAAAAGCGCACGATCTGTATTTGTGCCAGCACTTAGACTTTGTAAACGATTGCAAATGAAGCCCATTCTGTTCAAAGGTTTTTTTATTCATGTAATTTCGATCAAAGTATGTGTATAAATACATAGCTTCGGTTGTGTATATGCGCTTTTGTAGGCAATATAAACCCACTTATTAAATAAATAAAAAAAATAAATTATATATATATATACACTTATTTACATTGTTTCAGTTGTACAGTTTTGTATATACATTATATACCTGTATATACACAAAGGTTGCGCTTTATGTAATATGTCTGTATATAAACACATTTCTGTTCAAATGTCCGTTTATTTACAATGTTTCAGTTGTGTGGATGCTTTATATGACGTTCCTGAATAAAACTATGACTTACATTCAATTGTTTGTCCCTTCATTATAATATTTATGTTGTTTTTAATACGCCGGTCAAATTATAGGTCATGGTTGTTCTAGGTATGCCTATAAACGCGGTCGTTTTAGTGTTAAGACCTCCGCCAACTTCTACATTGTAACAAGGGAATCTGCACTCTCTTGCAGATTTGTTTCTTCAACCATTTTGTCAACCTAAGCTTCCCCCGGAATCCAAAGTGCCTATTTGTATCACTGTGGCAGCAAATAACCCTCTGTGCCATTGTTCGGCACAAAAGTAAAGCATTTTCTACTAAATAAATAAATACATGGTTGCTTGTAAAAGTAGATAGGTGGCAGATTTTTTTCTTAATATAATTATGCTGATATAATACTAAAAGTAAAAGTAGTGAGTGCATTTGCTTGCAGTAATGTCAGTCTGGGGGTTGGGTGGATGGGGTTGTATTTTGGTACCTCCAGGCTGGTTGTGACATAGAACCTGAAAATAAATTACCTGAGGTGTCATGTCGACGGAACCCCGAATGTTACCACCTGATGACCCCTGTGAAGTGCCCCACCCAGCTCATTCATTCCAGATGGCTGCCATGTTGAGGTGCTAGGGAGCCACACTTTGGTTGATGCCTGGAGCCAGCATTACACTTCAGCCATCAACACCAAGCCAATAAGAAATCCATGTTACCTGGTGGAGGAAAAGCACTGAAGGCTCATATATTACAGCAAAGCTACGTCTCGGTTGGTCCCCACCACTGCTATATAATTTTACCTTGGCGTAAGCCGAGTGTAGTATTAGCATAAAGTAAAAAACAGCTACTCTCATGTAATAAAAATCATAACATTAATGAACTACACCAAAAACGGTTCATAAATTGAAATGATTAATTTGGAAATCCGACTTTGAATGTACAGTATACTATGGATTGCTAACCCTTGCTGATTCATATAAAATGTAGATGTGCTGAACAGGGAAAGGCAAAATAAGTCTGTTTAATCAGGTTGACTTATGTAAGTCTACATCACTATGGGTCTTAAGTTCTTCCACCCTCCACCATTCAAAAACCCACAGCCAGCACCACACAGCAGGGAAGTGCGAAGATTATTGCAGGAGTGAAAAAAAAATCTAATGTTAATTATCTTCAGTCATTCCTGGCAGATGGAATGCAATTTCAAGATTTTTTTTTTTTCTGCGAAGAAATGAAAACATTTCCAATCAGCCTTTCAAGCTTGTATCTGAGATTTTTACTCACTGAAGCAAAACATTAAACTTCAAATGCTTCGACTTGTTTGAACAGAATGCTGAAATCTGGACAGTGGCACATATTTGTGTCACTGCAGTTTTGGGAAGTTCTTAGGCCCTACAGAAAAGGACACCTGGGTGTCCAGTTTGTGTAACATAGGTTTCCCTGGCAGTCAAGAGAATAAGACACAGTGGAAGATTACTAGACACAGCTCTTACTCCAATAAAGGCTGATCTACAGCAGGCAGTCAACTAGAACTGAAAAGCAGCTCATGAACTCAGTTGAACACACCTTTAAATAATAGCAATTAGAACGACTCAGAATTATGACAAACATCATAAAAAGGTAAGAGAGCAACAAAAACTAAAAACTGCTTACTCTTTAATTTCTTACCTGTTTTAATATCAGATTACCAATATTACTGTAGTGTATGATTCTGTATTTTTGTTTCTGCTTAAAGCAAATGTTGTTTGAGAAAATACTCCTGAAGGCTGATTGCAGTGAAGTGAGGCGGGTAAGTATATTAGGGTTGCGTTGTGTACTGAAGCACGTAGGTGAAACATTGCCCACTGAACCCTGTGCAGCACTGATATTCTTCCTCACATGTCTTGTCTTTACAGAATTTTTTTTTTATTTGAATGGTTAGTAAGCATGGCAAATAATGATCTAAGCAGAAACAACACTAGATAATCGTACAGAACACACAATAAGATATTAAACACATACAATAATTAAATATTTGGAAAATGTAGATTATATATTTCACTGGAACAAGCCTGCAAGTGAGACAGGGCACTGTATCCAGCTCTCTGCCCAGATTAAATACAGTACATTCAGTACCAAGCACTTGAAACTAGCTGTCTTTCTAGATAACATCACAGTATTCGTTATAATTTTTAATGTTGTTTGTTGTAAGTTTTAGAGACAGAAAGGGGAGTGCTTTTAAGGTCTAGCACAGTACAGATGGCAGGATTTCAAATCTGTCCTTCCTCGTCCCCATCATTGCACCTATTTGCAAAGTTGAGCAGACAAGCAAAGACACTTCACAATGCTGCTGCAGTGGTAGTACGTGTTTATTTGCTCATTAAAACACAGTGCTAACGACTTGAAAAACTAAAGCCTTTAAAAGTTTTAAGAATGCATATATCGGAAAACACTGTTCGGTAACATTAATACAAACTGCAGTTTAATGTGGCCTCTGGAACTTAGCTTGGCTCCATTGGGGGGCGGGTGTTATTTATGTCAAGGCAGTATAAAATATCAGTTATGCTACCAATGATTAGTTCAGATCACATGGAAATTAATGTTTAATGCAAAGGCTTTATGCAAATTTCATTTGGTTGCTAAGGCTCTTCATTGCCTGGTTTCACCAGCGAGTTTCGATTAATGAAGCCACAGTGGAAAAGGAGAATGAGAAAAGTGCTAGAAGCAGAGACCTTCAAAAGCAGGACCGTGGGCTAGATGGAAATCAAAAGCTCAAAGAATCAAAAAGGCTTTAGAAGCAACTTGTTGACTGCCCTGTTCCCAAGAGAAGACTGTCCAAGGGTTAGAGTTTTAACCAAACATTTCAGATGTTCCCTTCCCCTCTAATTCTTCCAAAATAAGTACTAGTGTGGAGATGGAGTACTAGTTAAGGGTTTGACGGGCACTTTGATCTGCTTCAATGGTCGTGTGCACACTAACCTTGCTGCTCTTGTAGTGTGTGGCTTTGATCTCTAGGGCCTCTGCAGACAAATGTACTGTACATTAAAGCTTACAAATGTCTAAAACTCAATTTCCTTGTATATATAATTAGCTCTGAGCATTTTTTTTATTTTTACATTTAACATTTATTTACCTGTTATCTTCCAGTAAGGGTTGAATGTTTGGATCAAATAGTTTCCTTTTTAAAAGGTGGCTATTTATAAGTCCATAAGCAGAAAGTCTGTTCCACAGGTTTTTCAGCCACTAGCTTCACACAAAAATGATCATTTCAGGATGTTTTATAGATGATGGTTGTGAATAAGTGTGACTGACTAAAAAGCAATGGATAAGCTGGATAAAGTGCATGGTATTAATGTACTTTAATGCAAGCCAATGCATTTAGCTTCTTGAAGATTTAGTTATTTTTATAAGAAAATAAATGGCAAACATTTAGAATTTTTTGTTTTTGTTTTTGTTTTCTGGAGAAATACACATTTACAAAAATGCACTCAGGAAGAGTCCTTGGGCCCTATTTAGCAACATTTGCAAACCCCTAAGGCAATCTCAAAACACTTTTGCGTACAGTTAGCGCACCAAAATCAGGCGCACGTGTGGGCAGACAGACTTTGCCCACCTGTGTGATTTAGTAACCATGTTTTAGTGCCCACCTGGCAAGTCAGCGTTAGCGCTGGACATGGGCTGAACTTCAGAGGAGTGTCCTCATTTACATACAAATGTAGATATTTAGCAAACCATCAACAGTGTTAGCGTTTACGTTTCAATTGACATGTGGAAAACAGGTCTAAACTGTATGCAAATTAGAAGCTCAACTATAAATACAGCTGAAACTACCAAGGAAGCAGGTAAAGAAAAGAGACAGAAAATAGAAAAATAAAAGAAATATGGATGTGCACTGGATTTCTACGTGGCCAGACAAAGAGGGAGGAGGAGGCATCATCTGTCTTTTCTGAGCCTGTCTGACACACAATGTATGCAGCGATTTTGCCTCAACAGACAAACAATCACTGCCATCTGCCAGCTGCTACAGGCTGACATGGAAGGAGACATGCAGAGAGCACACTGTGCCTGTAGCACTAAGGGTACCCACTGCACGAACATTTTATGCCACTGGCTCGTCCCAACATACTGTGGGTTACTGTAAAGCCATAAATATTTAAGACTGTAACAGGGGAGATCAGATCTGGACTGACTGTCTGGCACATCCGTATTACTGCAGGTAGAGGGCAGCAGTCTCGTGGGATCCGCCTGTCGGTCATGGCGATGACACGGAGAGGTGGGGAAGAGGGTGTGTGTGCTTTCCCTCTCTCTGAGTGGCTGAGGGGCGGGCCTTGGGAGACTGCTCGGCCCATAAGAACTGGCTTGGTTGTGCACTCGGGTGGCCGTGTTGGGGGAAATACAGTGTCGCTGGCAGAAGAGGCCAGAGTGAAACAAGGAGCAGGCGAGCCCAGCTGAGGGGCAGCCTTTCATAGAAAAAATAATTTTCACAGAGCAATATAAATAAATACGCACCGAGGGACGTGTAGATGTATCGGGAACCCTGGCCAACCCCAGTGTATAGGCACAACTGAGTGTAGGACGAAGACCCGTGCTGACCGGCTTAGCGGCAGTGAGGGCACTGCATAAGCAGCACTTTTGTTTGTAGTTTTATTACTGTGTTTTATTTTCCCTTTTTCTTTCGCCTTCTGTTTTCATTATTATTTTGAGCACTTGAAGGTGCACGGATTGGGATACCTGTGTTGGTAACCCCGTGGTCCTGGTTTACTGTCGGCAGTATCCAGACCACGGACAACAGCGCCCTCTGCGGGCTAAACTAGATAAAAATAAATAAGTAAAATAAATAAATCTGGGCACCTGTGCGGCGTTTGCAAATAAAATCTTCTGTCTCCCGTGTCAGTGAATACACCCTTCCACAGCAACCAAAATATTTTGTGAATCACACCCATAAAACCTATTTTGCTCCAGAAATGTTGGCTACCTGTTGGAATATACATGTATGTATGTATTATTAGTGGAATTTGATTTTGTGAAGAAAAAAAAAAGTTTTTCATAACCGAAAAATGCATAATAAAAGGCTTGCAAATATTTATGGCTTTACAGTATACTGCAGACGTGAGCTCGTCGGCTGTATCATGTGCAGTACAAGATGTACCTGCAGCTTTAGTAAAGCGGGTAGGAGAATTCATCCATTTCCTTGTCTCCCACGACCTGCAACAAAATACAAAGCAGGGTTTTCTTGGGAGGTATGGGTTTCCTTGTGTCCTGGGAGCCATCGATTGCTCACAATACAGAGTAGGCACTTCTACATACAGTGCCGTGAAAAAGTATTTCCCCCCTGTCTGATTTTCTGCATTTTTGCACATTTTTCACATTGTATTTGGTCAGATTTTTTTGTGGGTTGTAGTAGTATATATAGGGAGTCTGAGAGAAAAAATTACACCAAAGTTTGGTGCTTCTTTCATTTGTTTGGTGTGCAAGGTAATCAAACATGCAATCTTCAGGTGTGAAAAAGTTATTGCCCCCCCCCTAGTTAACTCAACCCAATTAAAGGTATAATTAGGGTCAGCTGTTTGAGTACTTTGGTTAACAACCAGGCCTGATTTGGGCCAGCCCCGCCCAATATAAATCTGACTAACTTTGGCCCTAACCATATGAGTGAAGTTGTCAGCACACAGGTTCTAGAGGCACATCATGCCACAAACAAAAGAAATTCTTGAAGACCTGAAACGAGCAGTTCATGCTCGAAAACCCACAAATGTCACTGAGTTGAAGCAGTTCTGCATGGAGGAGTGGGCCAAAATTCCTCCACGGCGCTGTGAGAGACTAATCAATAACTACAGGAAGCGTTTGGTTGCAGTTATTGCTGCTAAAGGTGGCGTAACCAGTTATTGAGTCTAAGATGGCGATTACTTTTTCACACGGGGGCATTGGGTGTTGCATAACTTTCTTTAATAAATAAATGAAATATATATCAAATGTTTGTGTTATTTATTCACTCAGGGTCCCTTTTATCTAACATTAGGTTTTGGTTGAAGATCTGATGACATTCAGTGTCAAAAATATGCAAAAATGCAGAAAATCAGACAGGGGCAAATACTTTTTCACAGCACTGTAATTCATAAGGGGACCTATTCTATCAATGTGCAAGAAGTGTGTGATCCCAACAACTACATCACAAATGTGCATGCAAACCGTCCTGGCTCCGCTCATTTATCCTCGTTTATCCTTGCTAATTCGCAGGTGGCAGCTGTGTTTCAGTGGGATGACAGTCTGAAAGGCAGCATGATAGGGGACAATGTGTATCCACTGAAGCGATGGCTACTGACACTGCCGCTCAACTCCATGACCTCTGCCGAACAGAGGTATAACCATACCTTTAAATGTGCTCATACTGTAATTGAGCGAACATTTGGAATCCTCAAAATGCGATTCCAATGTTTGGATGTGTCTGGGGGAACACTACAGATCACGTCACAGAAGGTTGGAAAAATCATCCTGGCTGGTTGTGTTTCACATAACATAGCTCTCCGTAATGGATGTGATGTTGAACTTACAGAGGAAAGGGTTTGAGGGAAGCAGATGCTGAACTTGAAGCCCCAATGGTGGAGGTTGCAGATGCTGCAAGTGACAGGCAGGTCACACAAAGCCTTATACATGACTTTTTTTATTTCGTAGCCTTGCTTGAGGGGCTTGGTCATCCTCCTCACTTGGGCTGCTGGAGATTTTTAATTTCTTTGCGCTTTTGTCTCCTTCCTTTATTTTGGTTTCAAAATACCCTCTGCTCGAGTCCTGTGCGTGTCGATTTTTACAACCCGCTTCCGACCCGGACCCGTGCAACATCGTCTTCTTACCTGCAACTTGACCCAACCCACTTTAATAAGATCTGCAACCCAACTCGAACCCGCAATTGTTTGTCCTTTACCTTCTGCCTGTGCCGACTGACTCTCTCACACTCTCACACATTCACACACAGATATCTCTACCATTCTCCACAGATTGAGTTTATACAATAGGCTCAGCACAGTAGCTTTTTTAGCATTGTAACATTAACTATCTCTACTTACTTTACTGTAAAATACCTGTCTATTCCTTTCATGCCACCAGTTGAAAGGGAGCTTATGACAGGCTAGCTGCAGAGATGACTTCAGGCCAGAGAGAATCACACAGACAGATAGTTGTTGCAGTGAATCTGAGACGCTGCGGCGCTCAGCGTTTTATTAACACACAGAAAATAAAAAGGTTAAACAAAACAGAAGACAGGACACGGCACTTGACGCCAAATAAAACAGACAAACAAAACGGACTAACACTTAAACGGTGGACGGACAGACACACAAACACGGTGAGTAAAAATAAACAAACAAGTATCGTGCTGGTCCTACCAGCACGCGATAGCAATTGTTCTTAATATTTAACTTTATTTCTCCTCCTCTCTCTCCCGTTCACTACTCACCGAACACCCAACCCCGAGTGAGCGAAACGTGCATCTATATATACTGTTGTGCCGGGATTCAATTACTAATTAATTATTCACTTGAATCCCAGCACGTGAATTAATTATGTGCAACCTCGTGCTCACATATGAAATACTTTAAATGTGCGTGAAGTGAAGTGCAATTCCCGTGTTTAAATACAATTAACATTTTAAATAGCTCGTGCTGCACAAACCCATTTATATCCCCTGCAGCCATATCTATACACCAACATTAACACACCACACGCAACATACAACACAGAAATACACACAGGGAGGGCACATTGCCACATATACCCCCTGTGCGGCCACCTCCCCCCTTAAAATACCAAAAGTCTCGCTTAAAGTCCCGAGCCAAGAACAGGGACTTCAAGGGGTTCATGGGCGGCAATATTGCCAGTAGCCAGGATGCTACTGGCCATGCTGTCAGCAGACATGCTGACAGCGGGGCAAGTTTCTCATCACGCTGTGGTCTCCAGACCTCCCCCACCTTCTTCAAAGCTGGCAGCTCCCTTTTGTGGGGCTCCGGCCACAGTACTTCCAGCAGCGAAAGTGCTGCAGTGGGAGCAGGTTTCCTGACCTCCACCACGATCTCCGGCAGCGAAACTGCTGCTGGGGTTGGTGGTCTCCAGACCTCCTCCCCCTTCTTCATGGCCGGCAGCTCCCCTTGGTGGGGTTCCGGAAACAGTACTTCCTGCTGTGATGCGGAGCACCAGGCAGACCCAGGCGATGCGGAGCACCAGGCAGCCCCAGGCGATGCGGCGCACCAGGCAGCCCCAGGCGATGCAAGGCAGGCATCCTTGGGCGGTGCGAGGCAGGCATCCTTGGGCAGTGCGAGGCAGGCATCCTTGGGCGGTGCGAGGCAGGCATCCCCGGGCGGTGGCAACCCCAGCTGCAGCTCCTCTTGTGGTGGAGATGGAAGCAGCAAGCAGTCCTCCCATGTTGGGGAATGCGGAACCAGCAAGTATTTACCCTCTGCTGGTGGAGGTGGCGGAGGCAGAAGCAGCTCCGGCTGCTCTGCTCCTTGCGGTGGAGGCAGAGGCAGCTCCTGCTGCTCTGCTCCTGGAGGTGGCGGAGGCAGAGGCAGCTCCTGCTGCTCTGCTCCAGGTGGTGGAGGAGGTGGAGGCAGAGGCAGCTCCTGCTGCTCTCCTCCTGGTGGAAGCGGTTGAGGTGGTGGAGGCAGAGGCAGCTCCTGCTGCTCTGCTCCAGATGGAAGCGGTTGAGGTGGTGGAGGCAGAGGTAGCTCCTGCTGCTCTGCTCCTTGTGGTGGAGGCAGAGGCAGCTCCTGCTGCTCTGCTCCTGGAGGTGGCAGAGGCACCTCCTGCTGCTCTGCTCCTGGCAGTGGAGGTGGAAGCAGCGTGTAGTCTCCTGCTCTTGCAGGGGACTGGTGCGACTCTCCCTCTCTTGCAGGAGACTGGTGTGGCTCTACCTCACTTGCAGGGGACTGGTGCTGCTCCACCTCACTTGCAGGGTACTGGTGCGGCTCTACCTCACTTGCAGGGGACGGGTGCGGTTCTCCCTCTGTCTCGGAAGGGGAAACCAGCAGGCATTATTCCTCTGCTGGTTGTGATGGGGAAACCAGCAGGCATTCATCCTCTGCTGGTGGAAGTGGACCCAGCAGGCATTAACCCTCTGCTGGTGGAAGTGGGGACAGCAGGCATTTCCCTGTGCTGGTGGGGATGGGGACAGCAGGCATTTTCCCTCTGCTGGTGGAGATGGGGACAGCAGGCATTTTCCCTCTGCTGGTGGAGATGGGGACAGCAGGCATTTTCCCTCTGCTGGTGGCCCTGCTACCTGGGCTGCTGTTCTGCTTATAGCTGCCTCCAGGTAGCTGAGGACCAACTCCACAGCTTCCTCCAAGGTGTTTGGGGTGTGTTCCCTCTCATATGCCTCCCATCGCTCCCTGTCCATCAGCCACAGGACCCGGATGGCTATGGGCGTAGACTGGGCCTCCAGCCCAGCAGTGTCCAGGATCCAGTCCCGCAGCCGGATGGCGTCTTCTGCCATTGCCCTTTTTTTAAATTTTTCCCCGCAGTACTCTCTCTGGCCTGAGTCCTGGAGGCGCTGTCGTCCCGTTTCTGACACCACGTGTGAAAGGCTAGCTGCAGGGATGACTTCAGGCCAGAGAGAATCACACAGACTGACAGTTGTTGCAGTGAATCGGAGACGCTGCGGCGCTCAGCGTTTTATTAACACACAGAAAATAAAAAGGTTGAACAAAACAGACGACAGGACACGGCACTTGAGGCCAAATAAAACAGACAAACAAAACGGACTAACACTTAACAAACGGTGGACGGACAGACACACAAACACGGTGAGTAAAAATAAACAAACACGTATCGTGCTGGTCCTACCAGCACGCGATAGCAATTGTTATTAATATTTAACTTTAGTTCTCCACCTCTCTCTCCCGTTCACTACTCACCGAACACCCAACCTCCGAGTGAGTGAAACGTGCATCTATATATACTGTTGTGCCGGGATTCAATTACTAATTAATTATTCAACTGAATCCCAGCATGTGAATTAATTACGTGCTACCTTGTGCTCACATATTAAATACTTTAAATGCACGTGAAGTTAAGTGCAATTCCCATGTCTAAATACAATTAACATTTTAAATAACTCATGCTGCACACACCCATTTATATCCCGTGCAGCCATATCTATACACCAACATTAACACACCACACGCAACATACAACACAGAAATGCACACAGGGGACGGGGCACATTGCCACAGAGCTACACCTGTGCTTTCGCAGAGATGTACCAGTTTTGTGGCTGTCATTCAAAAAAAACCTAATGACAGGTTTTACAAGCAACAAATCCAGTCACATGATCAATATTTTCATTCGCTATGATTTCAAAAGAATTCTACACTTCTGATTTACCTCTCGAACTATTATCCACTACATGATATACACCCTGCGCTATCTTTTGTTTCACCTCATCCACAGATATTTTTAATATCACCAAGCAGACGTGATAAAAGGACCTTGCAACGTATCAAACAAGCAAGAACACTGCTTAGTCAGCTGACTCCTCCCTAATTGCCTTCTGCTTTAGTGCAGGAAATACCAGTACATTTACCTTCTAATATGTTATTTGGGAAAGAGTTACAGACGAGTACACTGAAAGAATCGAAAGAAAAAAAATTACATTTTTTTGATCCGCACCCAAACCGCAAACCGCGAAAAACTTCACATTCCAACCCGAGCCCAACTCGCTTTTGCGGGTCACCTACGGGTACCCGACCCGATGCAGGACTCTGCCCTCCATTCGCTATCGCAGACGCACAGGTTATGTTAAAGGCTTCCCCCACTGTGCTTTGATTGGCTGGGTGCATGATTCACTCACTATTTGATGTGAGTTAGCCCACACGTGAGACACGACTTCTAAATCATGTTTTCATGCACAATCGTGGCGCTAACTCTGTCATTTTTACCCGAGCAGAAGCGGCTGCGCACATATTTTCTAAATAGGGCCCATTGTCTTTTTAAAAACTAAAGAAAACAGAACAAAACAAAACAAAACATGTATATTAAGAACTGTTTTCCTACAAGGACTCAAACGCATTCCTTGAACGGGAAGTACAGCATGAAAAGAATGCAAGATATGTTCACCAATGTTATTCACCATTGTTTATAAATGCTATATGCTAAAAATACCAATAAATATCACATTTAACATAATATGTATCTCTTTCATTTTGGAAAATGTTAGATCTATGAAGTGATGATAATGTATATTCATTTCACGAACACAGCTGTGTAGATGGCTGAAGAAGGACTTTTGACCGAAATGTCCTGAAATAAAAAACATTTTAATCCTTTTGTGATATACGTATATCTCAGATGAGATTTACTGGAATTATGTATGTTAATATTGAAGCATATTGTTGGATACCACTGGGTTAAACAGAGCCAGGGCTAAGAGGAACTGGATTGGTACCCTTAAAAGTGTTCAATTTTGGGATATTAAGACCAAATCCTTACACTGCAGCTGGCACACACCAAGAAAACTGCAGTTTCAAAGAGAAATTCTGGAAGATCTTGTGGTCACCATCTCCAGTGGTTTGTGCCAGATACTTGCTTAAATATCCCACCCTGACTCGGTGAGTCTTGTGAGCTCCCTATGTGTTGACAAGGCACAAAAATTCACTGACTTTTAAAGAAATTAAAATCTAAATTAAAAAAAAAATAACATCACAACTTAATGCTGAAAGTATTTAATAACTTAATAACTTAATAGTTATCAAACACATCGCTCAGCATTTTTTTTTCTTTCTCAGAAATGTGGTAAGGAGATTTGGTTAATTAAGTTAAATCTGATATCCCAGAAACTCTAGCTGACATAGTGCTTTGTCTTTAATCTTTTCATAAGTATTATTAATCGTATCGTGGCTTGTGTATCGTGATACGTATCGTATCATGACCTTGGTATATCATCTCACCCTTACTGCTATGCTATATGGGCTTCAGTTAGCTTTAACATCAATGTGGTAGGAAGGTATAACAGTTCACAAGAGAGTAATGCATTGCAGAAAATAAAAGGCTGTTCACTGTGTTGGTTCTTGCTTGTTTTACTTCCAGAAGTAGATACAATTCCTCAACTTTCTGAGACCTGTTTCCACACTTGCCAGTAAAAGCAAACGGCTGCACCTCTCTGAGCCATGATCAGCTTTACTGCCGGAATTGAGTGAGCCAATGAAAAAATGTTCTGATCGGTTCTGTACCACTCCATGTAAAGTCTGGAGCACCACTCCAAAAGCTAACAGCTGAGCTAGGCCAGTGCATCTGCTCCCAGAGGTACCCCTTCTCCTTTTATGGAGAACCATAGGGCACAGTGTGCCGACTCCTGAGAGGCAAAGAGGTCTACCTCTGCTCTCCCTAATCTCTCCCAAATGAGGCTCACGACCTTGGGATGGAGCCTCCATTCTGCACCACCGGGGACCCCTCTCCAGAGGAGGTCCACAGCCCATTTGATCACCCCAGGCAGGTGAACTGGAGACTGGGTGGAGATTGGGTGACCGCAAACCACCCTGGTGGTTGATGTAGGACACCACAGATGTGTTGTCCATACGAACAAGCATGTGTCTCCTCCGAACCTGCTCCAAAACTGTTTTGTAAGGACAGGTACACTACCTGCAGCTCAAAGACATATATGTGACGACCCTTCCATGGGGGCTGCCACACCCCTTGCACTGCTCGTCCATTCCAAACGCCGCTCCAACCCAAGTTGATCGCATCTGTGGTGACGACCTCCCTCTTGATGACACTGCCCAGTGCCACGGCTAGGCGTAGACGGGCCGGCTGTCTCCCCCAAGAGAGTGCCTGTAGACAATGTGAAGACACTGTCAACAGTAGGTTGCGATTCAACACGGGCTGACAAGCTGCATGGTTGAACCAAGCCTACAGGAGGCGCATATGTAGGAGGCCCATTGGAAGGGTGTTGGATGCTGTTGCCATCAGGCCCATAAACCTGTGGAAAGCCACTACTGGCAATGCTCTGCCGAGCTGTAACAGCTCTAGGCAGGCAGTTATTCTCTCTTCTCTCAAATAAACAGTTTTCACTTCAGTGATTCAATAATTAAAATTCAGCACTTAAAAGCAAAGGCTAAGAAAATGCTAAAAGGTATATAGAGAAAGAAAGATAATACTTCTCAATTCTCAGATGTAATTATACTGCGGGGGCGGAGGAGCAGCTTCGTCACCCTGCTCTGACACGAGTCTTTGGTATACAGTTTTCAGGGTTTGGGTGTCTTAATGTGAAAGAACCATTTGTAATGGTAATATTCCTATTTCAGGGAACCAGGGTTATGATAATAACCTAACATTTTAATTACAGTGGAATTCATTAATCTCTCTCTCTCTCTCTCTCTCTCTCTCTCTCTCTCTCTCTCTCGCTCGAGTTATACAATCTTGTGGCTGCTTCCTCATTAATACAATAAGAAAACTATATTGATCTGACAGTCCTCCCACTACTGAATATATTTATTATTTACATTTACAAAAAAAAACAACCTGATGTGGAGCTCATTACTAACAGGATTGATTGACAGAGTTTAGCTGGCCCTAAGGCAGTGTTTTTGTGGAAAGTTCCAAAGGCTTTGCCTCCGTGTGCTGCTATCAAAGGGCCTGTTTGAAGTGGAAAAGCCTGTACACCAGGGATGCCTGTGCTCTGCTCTACACTGCTGGCTCTAATGATACTGTACTCCGCATTGCTGACTGTCTGATCTCACGTTGCAGTCTGCATTAATACAAAGGCCGATGTGTGCTTTATTTTATTTTATTTTGTTTAAAGATGTGATATCTGTAGGAAAAAAAAAAACTATGCAGGGGTGTGTATTTAATAATAATAAAAGAAAAAACAGATTAGGTATTATTAAGACATAACAGTAGCAAAAAGAATACACTTATGGATTTCAGTCTAAAAAATAACTGGAAGAACAATGTGTCTTCCATCTGCAACTTGAAATAAGTAGATATTATTGCTATTGACAGGTCATGCATTAAAGATGTCTATTTGCACAAATGTGTTTAACACTCGTGCTTGCTCTGCTCTGCGTGGTTCCTGGAGGATTAACACACTTTTATTATGGATGAGGGCAATTGGATTTTAAGACGTGGAGATTTGAAGGGTTAAGTAGTTCAGCAGGTTAATTCACTCGCCTCTCCTGGATGTCACCTTTGAAAAAGCCTGTGTTCAGGTCATGAGTCAACTGGATAGGTGCAGATTATAGTTCACAAAACCTCAGTACAGTTCCCAGGTCTGAGGGGAATGCAGGAGCTGTTCGGAACTTGAATGAAATGTAAGGGTTATGCTTGGGTGATCACACAAGGAATTTTAATTTAGAAAAAAATACTACAGAGATTATTTAGGTTTTGTGTAAGGCGTGCATGAATTCTTCCCTAAGGCATTGAACAGATGAGCAACTGTGACCTGTTGCACAATTAATAGGTTTTAGTGAATAAATATGTTTCAATGACTACATATTTTCCTCTTAAAGGTGAGATAGTGGCTAACAAAATAAGGTCATACATGTAACTGTTGTGCTCATCTAATTGCAATGTAGATCTCAGATGTTTAAGACATCGCATTTCAAACATGTACTGTATGATATCTGGAACTATGCTTGGCTAAAGAAATATGTTTGCTTTCAGGTTATGTTGTGCTTCCTTATTCATTTCACCTGTACAATGAAATTGTCACCACCCTTTAAACACCTTCTGTCATTTCATTAACCAACCAGTTGCTTCCCCTATAGACTTCCTAATCTTTGCAGCCAGTAGCAAGCTTTGACCCCAAAGACACTGCAGAGGTAAAATAACCTAGGAAGTGATAAAAGAAACTAAGAACTTTTTTAATACGGCCCAAGCTATTTTCACCTGTTTCTTTCTTTTTTTTTTTACTGCTGTTAGTTGTGTGGCTATAACTCTTTAACTAAAAAGGCTATGGGTACATGTCATACATGAAATTAATGTGCACTAGGCTTTCATAAAAAAGTGAAATAGTCTGAAACTCACCCTGTTCAATACAGATAACAAAAACCACAGAAAAAGAGAGACACTTTTTAGAAAAAAAAACATTATTTATTGTTCGAAAAATGTGACAAAGTGTGACTACTTTCTGTTGACTGTCTCAGTTTCTAGCTACACAGTTTTAACTAGATGCATACATACTAGGTGTGTAACTAATGTCACAATGCATATCATGAGTTCAAGGTCGTGATCCGATATGTAGCACGATGCATGTCATTGAGCTCCTGATGGGCTACTTGTATGATGCATAATAAATAAGTTAAAATGGTCATTTATTAATTGACTAGCTTGTTAAAAGACAAACATTTACGAGTAAGGGAGAGTATGTACTTTAATCATACCAGCAATACAACATACTTATTCTTCAGTCACAAACCACTTGCTGAATGACAGTGAGCTATGTTGTGCTTTTGGTCTTGTATCACGATACATAGGGATACAATATATAATGTAAAGAAAGTATTACGATTCATCGAAAGGATTGCAGCAATCTTCTCTATCAGGAATAATAAAATAACAAAAATATTGTTTTCCTGTCATGCTTGGCACCCTGACTGATAACATCAGTCCTAAATGCTACAACTGGTCTCTCTTTGTTTTTGCACAAGCAAAACAGAACAATGCAGCTTCTCTTTCAGGATGCACATTAAGAAAGCTCATTTGAAATGGAATGTCATTTTTGCCTTGCTGGATGTCTACTATTGAATTTTTTTGAAGACAGCAGGTGATACCGTACTAGTCTACTGAGAGGATAAAAAAAAAAAATACATTTATTCCCGCTGTTGGTAATGCAGAAATAAGCAGCCCTCCGTCTGCCAGTTTGTGGAAAAGCTTCTGTAAGTAATGCAGAAATCTCGTAAATCCACCGGGGGCTTGCTGTAACTGTAGCTTCCATTCTCTTATTATAATGTAGGCAAAAAAACACAAAAAAACCAATCAATTGCCTCTAGATGGAGTAGGCAATATGAAACACTGTCTTCAGGTTCTCTTCTACTCCCTGTGGTGTGGCAGTTCAAACACAGCCTAGTTGTCTTCCCCAGTATCACCTAGCAGATTAAAATAGCAAAGCAGTAAACTGGTGTAACATTTAAACAATACATTGTCTCTGGTTTTGTTTAACATACCAGTATATTACATTGGTACTTACAGTGCACTGATAATTTCCTTTCTGTAATGTTCACTGTTGGTTTTTGGTTGATGTTTATAATTTAAAAAATGGGCTGATCAGGTGACTAAGGGAGGTAATAGTAATTGATTTGTAATTAAATAAAAATGCCCATTGATATTTTGTTTGTGAACTTACAGTAAGGATTATTAATTTTATAATTCTAACCTTGATTATACCATACTGTAATGAGATCACCTTAAAGGGTACATCAGCACTACATGAAAGATGAAACATAAACTATCCCATCTTGCTGTTCCGAATGTATTTGGTCATTGTATAATAATCCGTATGCGCCCAAACATCTGCATAATGCCACACTGCTATGTCCAAAATCACTGTTCTCGAGCATCTCCGCATGTACCCTCACATGTACTCTGAAACGTACCGGCGCATGCCCAATGAAGCATTGTGTAAGCTATATTACCTTCATGTGGAAACACACTAGTCTGTGTGACAAACATGGTCCGTCTAATTTTCCATAAGGAAGGAACTTGTACCTGCTTTCGTTTTGTGTAGTAGACATCTTTCACACTGTACATGTTTCCTAAGCATTTTGTATCTCGATATATTATTATGATTAATGTTGCATTCAATAAAAATAAAAATAAAAGTCTGTGCTGTGTAAATGGTTGTGGGGGAAAAAAAACAACAGTTGTTCTCATTTTCAACTAATGAAAGGACCCACCCACAATTATAGCAGCACTGTGTTATTTCAATATACGTCCCCATAGTCTTAGATATATCTTCTGAATGTTTGCAGAATGGACACGTATCAAATAAACTAGCAAATGAGATTCGGAAACAGTGTATTTCCTTTCCGAATGAGGTCTTTGAGGATGATCCGACCTAAAAAAATTAAATATTGCATTTTTTCATCCTTCGTATTTGGTTTTCATTTGCATTTCCTGATACAACACATGCACAATCGTCTACACCCTGTTGAGTGGGAAAGTTGAATTTGGCCACAAATTCCATCTCCCTATCAGATACTGAACAATCTGATGTTGAAATATTGTCTGACATTATTTCAGACATTCCCTGTGTACAGTCACACTGTGTTGCAGAGGAAAATTTTAATTTAAATTCTTAATAATACGACTTCGATATGGCAGTGCATTGGTATGTTTTTTTATTTCTGTTTTCTGTTTAATTTTTTGAGAGTCGTGGGTTGTGTGATTGACTGGTGTCAATCTATATGCACATTACAATTTTGGAATCATCCTATCCCCATCAGTTCAACTAAGAAAAACCAAAACTACTAAAAAAAATAGAACTACTAAAGAAAAATGTGGAATTTGTATAAACACCCCCACTCCCCTCCCTCTAAAATGGGTTGGGCTTGTTTTGGGCTAATTTTGAAAGGCCGTGCCACTTTTTTTCCTTGTGAGACTTGACAACAAACACTGCTTGCCATTGTAACTGTGTCTTTTTGGGTGTTTCTGTTATCAGACACCTTGGGGTATAAAGAAATAGCAAAAAACACCCAAACAGACACAGTTACAATGGCAAGCAAAAATCTACAAAAGGAAAGAAAAACATACCGCTCCACTGTCACAAGTTGGGGGATTTATAGGCTGAATTGGAACCATGAACGTTATTATAATGGAACCTTACGCCATATAGTAAATTATGCATCATGTGCGATTTTGTTGTTAAATATCAAAGTTGTGTCATTAACAGTTTCAATTCAAATTTTCCTCAGCAACACAGTGTTACATGTTCACAGGGAATGTCCGAAATAATGGCAGACAATATTTCAACATCAGATTGTTCAGTAACTGATAGGGAGATGGAATTTGTGGCTGAATTTGACTTTCCCACTCAACAGTGTGTAGACGATTGTGCATGTGTTGTGTCAGGAAATGCAAATGAAAACCAAATACGAAGGAAGAAAAAATGCAATATTTATTTTTTTGGGGTGGATCATCCTCAAAGACCTCATTCCGAAAGGAAATACATCATTTCCGAATCTCATTAGCTAGTTTATTTGATACGTGTCCATTCTGCAAACATTCAGAAGATATATCTAAGACTATGGGGACGTATATTGAAATAACACAGTGCTGCTATAATTGTGGGTGGGTCCCTTCATTAGCTGGAAATGAGAACAACTCCATCTTGGGTTTTCTTTTCCCCGTAACCACAGACATGTTTTTTTTTTTAAATTTTTTATTAAATGCAACATTACATAATAATACATCAAAATACAACATGTGAAGGGGGCTTCAGTGGAGTGCAGGATGCGCCCTATAGCCTGGAGATCGCAGTTTCGAATCCAGGCTATGTCATTGCTGACCATGACTGGGGGTTCCTAGGGGGCGGTGCACAATTGGCCGAACACCGCCCGGGTAGGGAGGGATTCGGTCAGCAGGGCAATCCACGGTTCACCACGCACCAATGACCCCTGCGGCTGATAGGGTACCTGCGGGTCTGCAGTGGAGCCATTCAGATCTGTGTTGCCCTCCGGCACTATAGGTCTGGTGCCTTCACTGTGGATCTGCAGTGCGAAAAATTATGGATTGACAGAAGCATGTTTTGGAGGACGTGTGTTTCAGCCTCCATTTCCTGAGTTGCCAGGGCGTTGCAGCGGTGAACCGGGATAAAAATGATAATTGGGCATTCCAAATTGGGGAGAAAACCAGGGTAAAAAAAAAATACAACAGGTGAAGCAAACATGTACAGTGTGAAAATGTGAAAGATGTCTACTACACAAAACGAAAGCAGGTACAAGTTCCATCCTTATGGAAAATTAGACGGACCATGTTTGTCACACAGACTAGTGTGTTTCCACATGGAGGTAATATAGCTTATACAACGCTTCAATGGGCATGCGCCGGTACGTTTCAGAGTACATGTGAGGGTACATGTGGAAATCTTTTTTTTTTTTTGGCTGAGAAGAGAGGCTTGAGAACAGTGATTTTGGACATGGCAGTGTGGCATTATGCAGATATTTGGCCGTATGTGGATTATTATACAATGACCAAATACATTTGAAACAGCAAGGTGAGATAGTTTATGTTTTATCTTTCATGTAGTGCTGATGTACCCTTTAACTCGAAAGCTAATTTTGAGCTTTTCACTAGTCAGAGTACAGTTACACTGCACTGATGAGCCCCAAACAGGGTGAAACATGTCTTCTCAAACACTGAATGTAGAAGCCTTTTGGTAACTTTCATGTGATTTGATTAGCTCTTGTAATGCTGACATTTGCATAATGACATGGTGGTAAAACATGCTAGAAATAATGGTAAACAATGGTATGCATAGCGTAAAGGTAAACATAGTAAACGTACCTATTAGAATCAAAGCAATATGTCAAATGCAGTTTAATTGTTCCGATATTGCTAATGCGCTGGTTCATGTATTTGTAAATAGGGTTTGAAGTAGATCACATGTACTGTGCTGATTTCACCTCTATTGGCTATGGTTCATTATAGAAGCAGGTAACCTCATGTCAACGGTTGTGTATTATACCTAGAGTTGTCTTGTCCTCACACACTGTCATTATTTCTTTTTATATTGAGAATTTGAGTTGATTTGAGATGTTTCTTTAAGTGTTAATGAAAGTATTTTTTTTTCTGTTTCTTTGACAGTCAACTACATGACACATACACTTCTGAGGGAAATCTGCAATTAATTAATTAATTTTATGCATGATCTCTTTTGAAAAGGTACAGTAGATTCTCAAATGGTGCCTCTAGCCAGCCTAGCATAATTAATCAGCCACTGGAATGCTTTGTCTTCTGCACAAATTCTATTTTCATATCACTGATCATTGTGAATGAGCACATCTTGATACGATTGCACCGTACCTTTTCCCTAGCCACTGGCAGACATGGTGATCATGTCAAAGCACTTCTCACTTGTCTTTTACTATTTGTAAAACCCTTTTTTTTTTTTAAAGTTAACTTTGATGACTGTCACGGAAATGAAAATGTGAACTTCGAAGTGTCCCACCCGGCCTTCATCGTAGACGAGGATGGGTCAGTGGTCCCACGCAGAGATGTCACAGACCGTGGCTCCACCCTCTTCATCCACGGCCGAACTGCCTTCGCTCCAGAAAGACGTCCTCAGACTTTGAAGGTAAAGAGTTGCCATTTCCATTCCATTGAACGCTGTAGGAGTCTATAAAGATTGTCCCATGAGACAAACCTTGTTTTCATAAAAATACAGTATACCAGTCAACTGCAAAATAGGCAGTGATCTGTTTAGCTTAGTAATATATGGCTGGTGGAAAAGGTGGACATTAAAAGTATTTGTAATAGAGGGAGAGAATGGTCCAAACTTCTACATATCCAAGATATGGATCCATATGACAGTAGAAATGACTGCCCCACTTACTTCCCCACTAAACCAATAAAGGCTACCAAACTATACCAATACCAGCAAGTAGGGGAGCTACATTTGACTTGGCTGCCAATACATCCCTGTCCGTCTCCCCTAGGTATAAAGAGTGCATCAGCTTGGGCCAAATATCAATAACTGGTTACCTCACTGAGGGAATATAGAGAGACTGCAGGAGTTGACTTATCTATCCACAGTCACACTGCAAACTGTTGGTTTTCCCATATACGCCCTGCTACCTTATGAACGGATCTGCTGTGGTTACACAAAGACAATTCTGTATATTCTGTATATTCTATATTATGTCACTGAGTGGTCCATCATTTTGACGTGTAACAGAAAAGAAGTGAACGACAAGACTAGATACGTCTGAGACAGAAAAAATCACTAAAATACTGGTATGCACCCTGCATTTTCAGTGGGAACAATGAATGTGTTTTTTGTTTTGTTTATTTTAAACAAAACTACAACCACAATGCAGACCACATAAATACATAAAATAGTAACATTGAAATTCATTTTAAAAGGACGGAATGTATTGCTCTAATACAACTGTTTCATTTTGACATCTACCATAATAATGCTTTCACCTATGTGCTATTCATGTTTTTTATTTAAAGTGTACAGTATTTACAAACTAAAAAGCTTCAAATGGACAAAGAATAAATAAATTGCTTTGGTAGCTATTTTTTGTTACACATATCCTGAGCACATGTTCTTGCTCTGTAAAACACATTTCTCCAAAGCATTTTCCAGCATTAAAATAATTACTTCAGTAGGGTGCTTTTGTTCTCCTGTCCACTTTTAAACTTGCAGACATTTTCAAGATTAATTATTGTTCTTATCAGCAAACAGCTGGATATTTTTTCAGCACAAAACCGAATGGGTATTCATTGAAGACTACTGTTCTTACACACTTATATTTTTGTGCTGTCAGCCTATTTGACTCTGCAGATTTATCAGTTTGATCGTCTGCTATTAATCTCTGTCTTGTTTACACTTGTAGTTACATATAGATGGATGGTTTCAAAATTACCTTACTAATAGATCACAGATTGTCAAACATGCAACTATTATGTCAAATCCTGTTTTGTTAAATAAGGGTGTTCCTCAGGGATCTATTCTTGGCACGTTATTATTTATCCTATATATTAATAACATTGGTGATAACATTAAACACTGTAAGTACCGTCTTTATGCAGATGATACTATTTTGTACTCATGTAATCCCTCCTCTTCTTTGGCAATTATGAATTTAATAAATTAATAAATTTGCAGGCTGATTTTGATTCCATTCAACAAGCCTTAATTAATCTAAAGCTTCTTTTAGATTCTAGTAAGACAAAAGCTATGGTATTTTCTTCTACAAGGACAAATGCTACTAAAAAATTATCTTTAGTTACTTTAGATAACAAAGTTATTGAGATAGTTGATAACTATGAGTATCTGGTTGGACAGTAATCTTTAAGGTCCATATTGATAATCTTGCAAAAAAAATGAAATTCATGATAGGCTTCTTTTTTAGACTCCGATCTTTCTGTAGTTACAAAAACAAGGCTAATTGCTTGTATATTCTTACCACAAATTGATTATGGGGACACAGTCTATAGGTTTTCATCGCTCATAACATTAAGCAAACTGGATCCTATTTATCATGCAGCCTTGAGATATATTATGAATTCAAGTTACAGTAACCATCATTGTGAGTTATACAGTTTGGTTGGCTGGACCACCTTGGCTTTGCGAAGGTTGAAGCACTGGTATATTCTGTTATATAAGACTATTTTTTGTAAATTACTTCCATATATAAATGAATACTTTATAGTCGCTTTTTGTAACTACAGAATTTGATTGTATCCATTATTTAATTGTATGGTTCCCAAAGTGCATGCAGAGGCTGCTAAAAGATCATTTGCCTATTTTGCTGCTTTATCTTGGAATGATTTACAATCTAAACTTAGGTTGCAGTCCCGAATAACTCTGGTACAATATATATATATATATATATATATATATATATATATATATATATATATATATATATACAGTACTGTGCAAAAGTTTTAGGCAGGTGTGAAAAAATGCTGTAAAGTAAGAATGCTTTCAAAAATAGACATGTTAATAGTTTATATTTATCAATTAACAAAATGCAAAGTGAGTGAACAGAAGAAAAATCTACATCAAATAAATATTTGGTGTGACCACCCTTTGCCTTCAAAACAGCATCAATTCTTCTAGGTACACTTGCACACAGTTTTTGAAGGAACTCGGCTGGTAGGTTGGCCCAAACATCTTGGAGAACTAACCACAGTTCTTCTGTGGATTTAGGCAGCCTCAGTTGCTTCTCTCTCTTCATGTAATCCCAGACAGACTCAATGATGTTGAGATCAGGGCTCTGTGGGGGCCATATCATCACTTCCAGGACTCCTTGTTCTTCTTTACGCTGAAGATAGCTCTTAATGACTTTCGCTGTATGTTTGGGGTCGTTGTCATGCTGCAGAATAAATTTGGGGCCAATCAGATGCCTCCCTGATGGTATTGCATGATGGATAAGTATCTGCCTGTACTTCTCAGCATTGAGGAGACCATTAATTCTGACCAAATCCCCAACTCCATTTGCAGAAATGCAGCCCCAAACTTGCAAGGAACCTCCACCATGCTTCACTGTTGCCTGCAGACACTCATTCGTGTACCGCTCTCCAGCCCTTCGGCGAACAAACTGCCTTTCGCTACAGCCAAATATTTGAAATTTTAACTCATCAGTCCAGAGCACCTGCTGCCATTTTTCTGCACCCCAGTTCCTGTGTTTTCGTGCATAGTTGAGTCGCTTGGCCTTGTTTCCACGTCGGAGGTATGGCTTTTTGGCCACAAGTCTTCCATGAAGGCCACTTCTGACCAGACTTCTCCGGACAGTAGATGGTTGTACCAGGGTCCCACTGTTTTCTGCCAATTCTGAGCTGATGGCACTGCTGGACATCTTCCGATTGCGAAGGGAAGTAAGCATGATGTGTCTTTCATCTGCTGCAGTAAGTTTCCTTGGCCGACCACTGCGTCTACGGTCCTCAACGTTGCCCGTTTCTTTGTGCTTCTTCAAAAGAGCTTGGACAGCACATCTGGAAACCCCTGTCTGCCTTGAAATTTCTGCCTGGGAGAGACCTTGCTGATGCAGTATAACTACCTTGTGTCTTGTTGCTGTGCTTAGTCTTGCCATGGTGTATGACTTTTGACAGTAAACTGTCTTCAGCAACCTCACCTTGTTAGCTGAGTTTGGCTGTTCCTCACCCAGTTTTATTCCTCCTACACAGCTGTTTCTGTTTCAGTTAATGATTGTGTTTCAACCTACATATTGAATTGATGATCATTAGCAACTGTTTGGTATAATTGTTTAATCATACACCTGATTATATGCCTACAAAATCCCTAACTTTGTGCAAGTGTACCTAGAAGAATTGATGCTGTTTTGAAGGCAAAGGGTGGTCACACCAAACATGGATTTGATTTACATTTTTCTTCTGTTCACTCACTTTGCATTTAGTTAATTGATAAATATAATCTATTAACATGTCTATTTTTGAAAGCATTCTTACTTTACAGCATTTTTTCACACCTGCCTAAAACTTTTGCACAGTATATATATATATATATATATATATATATATATATATATATATATATATATATATATATATATATATATATATATATATATATATATATGTATACAGTACCTATAGTATTCACCCCCCTTAGACATTTTCACAGTTTGTTGTGTTACAACCTGAAATCTTAATGTATTTAAATGGGATTTTTTTTCCTTTGATTTACACAACCTACTCAACACTTTCAATGTGTGAAAAAATGGGGGGGGGTGTGTGTGAAAAAATAAAAATAAAAACCTGAAAAGTCACCCCCTTTGCTATGACACTCCTAAATAAGCTCAAGTGCAACCAATTGCCTTCAGAATTCACACAATAAGTTAAATGGAGTCCATCTGTGTGCAATAAAAGTGGTTCACATGATTTCAGATGAAATACAAGGTCCCACAGTTGGGTAGTGCATTCAAAGCAAAGATACTACCATGAAGACCGAGAAGCTTTCAAAACAACTCCAGGATAAAGTTGTGGAAAGGCACAGATCAGGGGAGGGGTATAAAAAGATTTAAAAGGCATTGAATATCCCTTGGAGCACAGTCAAAATCGATCATTAAGAAGTGGAAGGTATGTGGCACCACCCAGAATCTGCTTAGAGCAGGTCGTCCTCCCAAATTGAGCAGCCGGGTAAGAAGGGCATTGGTCAGAGAAGCCAGCAAGAGGCCAATGACAACTCTGAAAGACCTACAGCGTTCCATGGCTGAGATGAGAGAAACTGTCCATGTGTCAACAATAGCTGAGGTACTCCACAAATCTGGCCTGTATGGAAGAGTGGCAAGAAGGAAACCATTTCTGAAAAGGCATGTGGGAGACTCTGAAAAGATGTGGCAAAAGATTCTGTGGTGCGATGAAACAAAAATTGAACTATTTGGCCTAAATGCAAAGCATTATGTCTGGTGCAAACACAGCACATCACCCAGGTAACACCATCGCTACTGTGAAGCATGGTGGTGGCAGCATCGTGCAATGGGGATGCATTTCATCAGCAGGGACTGGGAAGCTTGTCAGGGTAGAGGGCAAAATGGATGGAGCTAAATACAGGCAAGGAAAACCTGCTAGAGTCTGCAAAAGACCTAAGACTGGGAAGGAGATTCACCTTTCAGTAGGACAATGACCCCAAGCACACAGCCAAAGCGACACTGGAGTGGCTTAAAAACAAGAAAGTGAATGTCCTAGAGTGGCCCAGTCAAAGCCCGGACTTGAATCCGATTGAGAAACTGTGGCAAGACTTGAAGATTGCTGTCCACCAACGATCCCCATCCAACTTGACAGAGCTTGAACAATTTTGCCAAGAAGAATGGCCGAATATTGCACGATCCAGATGTGCAAACCTGGTAGAGACTTACCCCAAAAGACTCACAGCTGTAATTGCTGCCAAAGGTGGTTCTACCAAGTATTGACTCAGGGGGGTGAATACTTATCTAACCAAGACATTTCAGTTTTATTTTTTATTTTTCATTAACTGTTGTTTCACAATAAAAATTATCTTGCCTCTTCAAAGTGTTGAGTAGGTTGTGTAAATCAAAGGAAAAAAAAATCCCATTTAAATGCATCAAGATTTCAGGTTGTAACACAACAAACTGTGAAAACATCCAAGGGGGGTGAATACTTCCTATAGGCACTATATATATATTGCCTATGCCTTTGCAGATGATGTCTTTCCCTCGGAGTTCCATGCCGACATCACCTTAGACACCGTTGCTCATGAAACATCAGCAAGTTGAGCTGTCTTGGTCACTGAAGCTCCTGCCAAATGCGCCCCAACAATCACCCTCTTTCAAAGTCACTGAGGTCTTGCAGCCATGCTAGCCATAATTACAGGCAACCAGCATTTTTATACATGAGCCTAACCATGCTGGGATGTTATTTGATTAATTAATGCATGAGCCACACCTGTGTGGAATCCTTGCTTTCAATATACTTGGTGTCCCTTTGCCGTTTCTATCACACTACCAATGAAGCTTCCCCTTTAACCCTTTGCAGTTCAATTATTTTGACCCTGTCAGGCTGGTCAGGTCTTATTTAATTTTGGGGAACAAAATAACACTTTAGACCAGTGGTTCCCAACCCTGGTCCAGGGGACCCCATGTGTCTTCTGGTTTTCATTCCATCTGAGCTCTCAGTTACTTAACTAGACCCTTAATTGAACTAATAATTTGCTTAATTAGACCTTAATTGTTCTCAGTGCCTAAAAAGTTGAAGATTTCAAGTTACTTATAAAATGTTATAGCTAACTTGAAATTTGCAACTGTTTAAGGGCTGAATACAAGTAAAAAAAGGTCTAATTATAGGGGCTCCCGAGTGGCACATCCAGTAAAAGCACTCGCTAGGGTGCAGGATGCGCTCTATAGCCTGGACGTCGCCGGTTCGAGTCCAGGCTATTCCACAGCCGACCGTGGACGGGAGCTCCCAGGGGGCGGCGCTCAATTGGCGGAGCGTCGTCCGGGGGGACGGAGGGTTAGGTCGGCCAGGGTGTCCTCGGCTCACCGCGCACCAGCGACCCCTGTAGTCTGGCCGGGCGCCTGCGGGCTTGCCTGTAAGCTACCCAGAGCTGCGTTGTCCTCTGACGCTGTAGCTCTGAGGCGGCTGCACGGTGAGTCTGCAAAGTGTAAAGAAGCGGGCGGCTCACGGCACACGCTTCGGAGGACAGCGTGTGTTCATCTTCGCCCCTCCCGAGTCAGCGCAGGGGTGGTAGCGGTGAGCTGAGCCTAAAAATAATTGGGCATTTCAAATTGGGAAGAAAATAATAAAAACTAATTGGCAACGAATAAATTTATTAAAAAAAAAGGTCTAATTATGCAAATTATTAGTTCAATTAAGGGTTTAGTTAAATAATTGAGAGCTCAGTTGGAATGAAAACCAGAAGACACATGGGGTCCCCAGGACCAGGGTTGGGAAGCTGTGCTTTAAACCATGTGCTGTTCAAATTGTTTACATAAAACGTGTTTCAAATCACTATATAATCAAAGTGATACTCGGAGGAAAGAAAATTATACTAATTTTTTCAACCTAAAACAAGTTTTTAATCATTTTTTTTACTATTTATAGGGGAACATTGCAAAGAAAACTGCAAAAATATCACAAAATTATTGTTTTTGCTGAGTTAGGGTGACTGTGACAGGATGGCTAGGCGGTGACGTCATGGCAGAAGCAGGAAGGTAAACACACACCAGGCAAGTACTGCAGTTAAAGTAAATGACGCGGCACGTCTTTTTATTTTTAACTAACAAAAATAAAATAAATATTTAAACAAAAACACTTGCTGACAGAACGAAAATAAAACAGTAAACAAAAATAATCACGAACACAAAGTATAATAAGCAATACAGGTCAGACTGGGCTGTAGCCTTCACTGTTCCTGTATCTTCAATTTATTTTTTTCTCGCTCCTCGCTCTCTACTCTCGCTCCTAATACACCCACCACGAGTGCCGAGAGCTGCAGGCTTTTATATTAGTGACCGAGGGATTAACTATCTATTATTTAATAATCCCCCGGTCACATTCTGCACGGGTTTTCTAATTATTCCTGGCAGAGGACGAGCAATAATCTCTCCTCTGCCAGAACACGTTTACATGAAACAAAACAATAACAAAACCCACGGCGCTCGCCGTCATTTAAAATACATAACTAAAATACAGAAATAATAACAGAATACACGGCGCCTCGCCATCATAAATAATAAATACATAAACAAACACAAAATAACACAGGGGCGAAGGGGGAACCCCCGTTCTGAAAATAAATAAACAAATGAATGTACAGGGCTCTCTACCGCCCTGCTACAGTGACTATAGAGCAATCACTCATGTTCCAAACTTATTGTAAATCAATAAGACATCCCTAACAAAGAAAACTAGTAAAAAAAAAAAAATCACTCAATTATTTGTTTTGTTGAGTGTTTATTAGAAGCTTAATTGACCCAATTAATTAATTTAAGGTACAGTAGGAACAAAAACTAGTAGGGACACCAGCCCTCCAGGACCGGAATTGGCCATCCCTGCAGAGTGATTTTAGAGCAATCACTCAGGTTCCAAACGTATTGTAAATCAATAAGACACCCCTAACAAAGAAAACAAGTGAAAAAAATAACCAATTTTTTTGTATGTATTTTATAAGTATTTATTTGAGTACTGCAAAATACAAAAGTGCACAAATCTGAACCAACAACAATTGCACAAATTTGAACCAACAACAATTATAGAACAAATAAAACTATGTACATGCTAGTCACATTTTTCTTTATCTGTAAGTATCCAGTGCGTTATACTTTTCAAAACAGACACCTATCTATCACAAAACTATCTAAGCTTACAGGTGCGTGTCTCCACCTCCACCCCCACGTCTGGCTCGTCGTGATCGCTTCCTTCATTTTCCTCTGCTGACTCGTCACTTTGAGAAAAATTAGTTTCTTCTTCACTGGATTCTTCGAAATCTTCATCTAAACTACTTTCATAGTCACTGACTGACTTGACTCCATCATCTCTGAAAGTTCTTCAGGCTGCCGTGTCTTTCTCTGCTCTCTGCCATGATGCTCTCTCCAAGTCTGTCTCTGCGCTTCTCTGTTCAAATCATTTTTCTCTAGCTTTTGAAGATATACTCAGCTGGTTCCGCCTTCTTTCCGATCAGAGATGATTGGGGAACATCCTGTCGGCTTTCTCCGCTCACAGCCGACACATGACCTGTTAAAACAGGTTTTTTTGTGATGTCAGACTGAGGTATCGTGAAAGCCAAGTCTATAAATGTAGATCTTCTCTCTCATGTTAGGCTAACATCGTGCATATGCAACAGCCTTGAGGGAACATTTATATAGGAAGAAATCAAAATGATTCTACTGTATTCTCCCTGACAATCCACAGAGCTATTACAATATTATGCACTAAGGTCTTGAAATGGAAGTGTCACCTCTAAGCTATTGCAGTATTTAAATGCAATGTATCAGGCAATTATACAAGTTGTATTATGCCATTATCTCACATTATTATTTAATTCATTAACAGGCATACTAAAGATGTAACAATTATTTGTAGTGCTGTAATGAGGGATCCTTGCAGTAGTAACATCGCAGGGAATTGGATAATTTGTATCACTTAGAAGGTTAGAAACAGTTTATTGTATTTCTATTCCGGAGTTTATGTGCACATTTGAGTGGAACTGTTTAAACTCTTAAATGGCTACCATTGCCATTATTGAATCCTATGAACCTCAAGTTGCCAGATCTACTTTTCTCAGAATATTTGTCCCAGCACTATTCTTCTCTAAGATTCCCATCTATCAGCTCAGCAGCGACGATGGGGCAGAATGTCGCTCCACTGTTTTCTGTCTGACACCAACTCCAGGGCTTCATTCATCTTTAAGCCTTCCTGCTGCAGGTCGTTCATGACGGTATCTATCTTGCGAATCCTTGGTCTTCGCCCTAGGTTTCATTTCATGTCCCTCTGTGGGCATTGCCATGAGGGGTCTTCTATCAGTGTCCATTCTTGATACAGCTCTATTAAATATAAAAAATAGGAACAAACCTGACATTTTACTTTCTCATTAAGATAGAAGTAAACTGACTCACCAACTGCCCTTCTTTTAATGATTCAAACAACAGCAATATTTAGATCACAGTTTGGATCAATGGAATCAATCCACTGTCTGCTAAACAATAGAGAATCAGCCCAGGGTTCCCTTTCACATTTTTTTTTTTTTCTTGTGAGCTTGGAGGTATTCGGAGAAACACATCTTACAAGAGACCTGCTATTTTCTAGTCATTTACTTCTATAACGGTGGCTTTAATTTACTTCAGAGAAACAGAGATAGAGAAGGGGGAAAGAAGAAGGATGCTGGGGTATAGGGTATAGTGGTAGAGGGGATCTTTTCAATGGACTTTAACAAAAAGTGCTGTAGCCATTGCATAGGGGAGTCAGTTTGAACGCTTTGCATAATACTTTATGTTTTAATATCTGTATCAAGTGAGTGATTGGGTAATACAGTTGCACTGCAGTGCTTCTTTAAATAGACAGCGCCCTGGTGCAAATGGATTGAAAGCAGCTGTCAGGGTACATATTGGAGAGAGCTATAGCTGTGGGACTGCTGAGCAGAAGGAAGGTGCTGTTTCATTCTCTGTGTGCCCGTGTTCAACAGGGCAGAGCCTTGGGAGCATTGCATTGGTTTTTCAATGCACTGCCACTGTTTAAACACTGTAGGAACACGTGGGGAAGATTTTCCTTATAAGGCAGATTACCAGCTCGCCCCAGACGTGTTAGTTTACACTGAAGCCAAAGCTAAGACAGCCAGGGCTCTAAATGAGCGTCTCTCTATCCAGAGACACCTGCCTGTTTAAGTCTGTAGAGTATAGCTGTTTCCAGCAAATCAAAAATAGTTATGCTAACCAATTATGCTACATATCACTGATGTGAAGAACACTGCCCCTCTATACCACCGGGTGAAAACAAATGATCTTCCTTGCAAGTTGCTTGGCTTTTTTTTTTTTTTTATAGATAATTTCATTATTCTGGGATTTATTTTCCCTTGATTCAGGTGAAACCCATCTAACCTGCCAGCATGCTGTAGATTCTGGCCCTGCCAGATATTAGGACCCCACCTGACAGCACTTAAAGTTAAAGGGAGTTTAAAGTTTCAGGTAGGGCTCCTAATGCCTGTTGCACAGGGAGTGAATCTACACTCCCTGTGTGATGGAAGATTACATAGACACAAAGTGAAAATAACGTTTGGGAAAACTAAAGTATCTTCAGTAACGTCAGCCGACCGCTTTTTTTTCACACTGCAGACTCACCATGCAGCCACCCAGAGCTACAGTGTCGGAGGACAACACAGCTCTGGGCAGCTTACAGGCAAGCCCGCAGGTGCCCGGCCAGACTACAGGGGTCGCTGGTGCGCGGTGAGCCGAGAACACCCTGGCTGACCTGACCCTCCATCCCCCTGGGCGGCGCTTGGCCAATTGTGCGCCGCCCCCTGGGAGCTCCTGTCCTCGGTCGGCAAAGGAATAGCCTGGACTTGAACCGACGTGCTTTTACTGGATGCGCCACTTTTTTAAATAGTGGCTGCAAATTCAACATTTTTTTTTTTACAAAGAAACATGGAATGAATATAGTTAATTTAAATCCACATGAATAAACAGGGCTAAATTCAAAATGAAATACTTAAGAACTCGGAAGAAGTGCAGGTGGTATTCCTGTGGACTTCATTATGAATTAGCGGCCATTATTTTAAAGTGTCACTGTATCAAGAAAGATATCGGGGGGGGGGGGGGAGTTGTCATTAGAGGTACTTTTTTATTCTTTTTTATACCCCTTTAATGGTTTTAAGAATAGCAGATCCTTTAACCATCTCATTAGCATTAGTAGCTTTGAACTTGTTTTTTACTGACTCCTTACTGTACCTTATGACATTTGCTGTCATTATGAGGCATTATTGTTACAATTGCTCAAATGCTATTATTATTATTATTATTATTATTATTATTATTATTATTATTATTATTTGATAAGTCTGTGTTAAGGTGCTTTCACCTGAATTCAGAGCTGCCCTTCAGTTCTAATTGCCTGCCATAGACATATGTAACCTAAGCTAGATCAATCAAAGTGCCTTTATAGAAGTACCTACCAGCAGCATCTAGTGATATTCCACGGCTATGCACAAGCTGGCGTTTGCTAATAAAAACAAATTTTGGCTGATCTGGCCTACTAACATATGTCTGTCATACAACTAAAACCGAATAGCAGCTCTCCTGAAATCATAGTCAAAGCACCATAAACAAGCTTATGAAAAGCATTAGAGTCCTTGCAATATGAATTGCTCACAAGGGTTGCAAACATCATAGAAAGGTAAGGGGACAATAGGCGGAAAAAAAACATTGTTTCTCCACATTATAAATATTTTTTTCCCATAATCAAGAGTTTGCAAAGAGATGTAGTTCGCCAGTAGTATCAACATTATTGTAGGTCAGCTGTCTGGATTCCCAAGACTGTTCTGACCTTCTGGCTTCCTCACCAGTTCTGTCAGGGGACCGATCGGTTGGCTGATTGTCTTGGAAGGTTGTCTGTGACATTAAAGCCCAGCTAGGCAAAGTCAAAAATGAATAATACTGACAATAATATATGCAAACAGAGTGACTAGATTTACAAGGACATGACTTTGCCGCAATTATTAGCCCTTCTATTCAGGAGAGATGCTGATTGTATGTTGACGGAGCACATACTTGCTCAGCAACATTTTTATCGTAATGAACACTTCATTAGCTATCAGAGTGACATTTGCAGAGTTGCGGTTCACATTTTGAGGTGTAAATGTACATATACTGTGAGGAGCTTCAATATTTAATACAACCCTATCCCCTGAGAACACAATACGTAATACAGGAAACAGACATGCATATGTAACTTACTTTTTTATTGAATATGATTTATTGGTCAAGATTCTCTGTGTCAGATAGCAGAGGAAACTAGCAGAGGAATTGGTATAATTTGTTGATCTATATTCTACGCAATAATCTAAAAGCATTTTCTTGAGTACATCATTGGAAAATAATCCTGAAATGAGCTATATAGATCTCAAATGTTCAGTTTTAAAAGAAACATCATACCCAATACTATACTCGGTTAAAGATATTTCTCAGTTTGCTTGCCTTATTTTCAGGAAATGTGTTACTGTTTCCCTTCCTAGGTCATTCTGCCTTGTCAGTCAATACGGGAAGCAGCTGGTTCAAAACAATAACTGGATTTGAAGGGATGGGAAAAAAAGTAGTCGCCAGGTGACATTATAAAGGAAGTGCAGCACTATCTGAGAATAAGGATTGCAAAATGAGATTTATTTAACAGTGTGCAATACCAGAAATCAGGTTTTAAAATGATTTTACATGTTTGCTAAAATATGTGTTTATTTCAAAACTGGACATGTGAGACCTCAATGTCGAATGGAAGCACATTGCAAGATTGATTGGAATTATTTTGTCAGCTACAGCCACAGTAATGGACTTGTAAGACCGGTTAAATCATTTTTTATCTTTCTCCCCAGTAGCATCTTGAAGAATAGTTTTTGCCATATTAGTTCAGGTCACACACATGGAGCTGCAGTGTGTTTTAATCCCCCTTTCTTGGTCTAACAATAGATTAAAAGAGAATTAACAGCAGCGTCTGAGCCCACTTCACAGTCCCTTCATCAGGTGTGACATTTTCCAGTTTCACAGATATTTTCATTTTATAGGTTTACTCGGCAGCCAAAGTCAGCATGAAATTAAGCTTGTAAAAAAGTAAACCCATATTAAACAGTAAGTGGCCTTTTTCTGGTTCCAGGCCTATGTGATGCATTATGGCTGCAGATGGAACCCGTGTAACATTGTGAAACATGTGAAACAGTCTTGGAACATCCATCCAGAACTTCATAATGTGCACATGATTATACTTGGGGTGAAGTTTACAGTACATGACAGTAAATGACAGTTTGGAAAGAGACAAAAAAACAAAAAAAAACAAAGGGAAATACATGCTTCTGGTAGCAAATTGACACAGAGAAGCAGATTTTTGAGGCTAAGCCAGTACCACCCGGGTTGAGATAAGATGATTTTTTTAAAGACTGTTTTTTATTTTGTTAGTGGCAATGTGCCATCTGCCTGTGGGTGACAAGATGTTGGTATTACTTCGATTTATGGTCTTGGCATAGTGGTGAATAAAGATGCATTGATCAATAAGGCTCAAACTCTTAACAGCGCCCAACACTTCATATCTCTATGTTTCAAGCCTGTCAGGCTGCTTAAAGTCTTCTTTGTCTCCCAACTGGATTGTGCAAGCAACAGCGCCAGAGCCTTTCTAAAAGTGGGTGGGCCAAGGTCGGGAGGGTATGAAGTATTTCTATGGATAAATGAATCTAATTTAAGAACTACATCAAATATTGAAGCAGGTTATATATTTATAGTCTACTGGTTATTTAAAGTTTGCAACAACAATACAACTACACTACTACAACGACTACACTACTAATGATAATGAGCTTGTTATCTGAATGTTGGGTAGTGAGTGGTATCCCACAAACATAGTTTAATTTCTACAGTTATTTACTGCTTCGGTCACAATTGCATGAAATGGTAACACATGTTTCAACAGTTGTATAGTGTTACAAGATGACAAATGTAGCCACATTCGCTACCACACATAAACTCGGCTTCTCTGCGCTCATCCTTTCCCATATGATTTGTTAAAAGCTTCAATGTACCTCTGTAGAAGGTAGAAGCTGTGCTGCTAGCTAGCGAAACATTAGGATTATTGTCTATCAACACATTTCCGGTGTCGTCTTAATTTGTGAATTTATTTGACTTATCTGTGTCACTGTGTTTTGGAAGAACGATGAGATTCAAGGTATTAATATATATATATATATATACACACACACTGTAATATACATATATACACTGTATATATATGTATGTATATATACAATATACATATATATATATATATACTGTATATATATATTTTTTCTTCTCATCTTCTCTGTTAAAAGTGGGTGGGCAGTGGCCCATTTGTCTTTTAAAAGGCGGGTGTTACTACCGTAGTGTTTTTCTGGTTTTATGGTAGCTGATTTTTTTTTTTTTAACTCTGTTTATTAGGTTTTGAAAAGAGCAAAATTAAGCAATCAAATACAATATACAGATAACAGGAGAATTGGTAATCACCCACCCGCCCAACCACCAAAATGGAATTAAATGCAACTTAAAAAAAAAGGAGAAAAAAAGGAGAAAAGGTTGCAGTACAACCATGCCTAGATAGTATACAGCGGTCCAGCTAAGGTGGGGGCTGTGATTTCAGATTATTGAAGTAGGATAGAAAAAGGATCCCAAGCAGCATGAAAGTTATCCATCCGTACAGCCACGAACAGTACACTTGATTTTTTCCAGTTTTAAATGTTGCATCACATCCCTGATCTAGTGAGCATGGCTGGGCGGGGCAGACTGCTTCCAGTTCAATAACATAAGTCGCTTGGCTAACAGGGTGCTAAAAGGAAGTGTATCAGATTGAAGTTTGGACATGGTCACATCTTGAGGTAAAATACCAAAGAGAGAGATCTCAGGAGAGGGCTTAAGGGTTGTTGTAGGACATCAGTAAAAGTTTGAAAAATAGAACTCCAGAAAGTATGTAATCTTGGACATGTCCAAAACATGTGGACCAGGAAGGCCAGAGCCTGGTGGCATCAATCACAAGTTGGATCTGTATTAGGATAGATTTTAGCCAATTTGGTTTTAGACATATGAATTTATGAAGAATCTTAAACTGTATTAGGCTGTGTCTTGCACAGATAGATGAGGAGTGAACTCAATCAAGAACATCTGAGAAGACCAGTCCAAGGTCCTCCTCCCACAGCGTCTTAAATTTAGATAGAGAGTTAGAGTTCAATGTGCAAATATTACCATAAATCTGAGACATACTTCCTTTAGAATTAGGGCTTGACACTATAATCTAGAGGGAATCGTCGGGAAATTAACTATCGTTTTACAAGCAAAGTGTCGCACTTGAAGGTACTTACAGAGACTGTTATCAGACAAACCATTCTGGGTCTGTTGTACACCTAAAACCACAGTATCCAAAAAAAACTGTGCCCTGCTACTGGCGTAGCTAAAGATTCAGCGAAGAGGGCAGAGTGGACGGGCGCTGTTGTGGATCCTATACAGAGGACTGAAGACTTTATTGCAGCTGTTTGTTGATTCTATCGAGAATTGAAGGCTTTGTTGCCGAGTTTGAACCAACGTGAGATTGAAGACTTAGTCAGCGGAGAGATTTTTGTACTGGACACTTCAACAGATTGAGTTTCCAAAACAGCGGACCAAAAGTCTAAGCTTCCAGGAACTGTTGAGTATAATTCCAGTTGCATTTTCCTTTCGTTGAACTAAATTAATTAATTGTAACACATTCACATAGAATTGAACTGTTAATTATTTACTTTGCGTGTGAAATAACTTTTAGTGAAACTTGATGAAGTATCTTTAAGTAATCTACCTCATATTGTTTTATGAAGAATTTCTTTAAAAGTAAACTTGCCATATACTTAATCTATATACCATTGATAAGCTTAATGTGATATATTCTAAGATTGTCTGCATCATTTCAGTTAGGCTGGGTGTGTGCTTGTATGTGGGTGTGTGTGTGTGAGCAAGGCACTAGCTACATCAAAGGCTGCTTGCTGTTGAAGTTGATGCCTTGTGTGTGAGGAGACAGGCGGTTTCATATTTCAGTGAGAGCTTTGGACTTGTGTTTGGTGCTTAGAGACTAAGAGATTTACTTTCTGACTTTTCTGATTTCTGTTTATTATTTGTGTACTTAATAAAATACTACTGTTCATTAAACATTCCTTGTGTCTGCGCGTGTATGTGTGTTAATAGTAAATCCTCGATCTTTGTAACATGTTAATTAAATATTATTAATAAGAGAACTAATCAACCCAGATAGACATTAAATGATCAATTATTGAATTGTTCCTACACTGATGTAAAGTTATACTGATAGAAGACCAAGATTCCAACACCAGACCATAAAACCGGAAATGCACTACACAGGCGCACAGAAAAGAAAAAGTCAGCAAACTAACAATGAAACCAAACAAAACTAAAACAAAAAGCAGGGAATAAAAACAAACCCTTTCCCCTAGCGCCTCCCAAACTGAGGCGCACACATACCCGTACAAAAAACAGCAACACATGCATATGCATCGGAACCAACTGAAGTCATTAATCGACCTGCAGCTCCATCAACAAGAATGCAGACTAACCCAGTAAAAAATATATATGAAAATATCTCAGACTCAGAGTAATTATGAGCATGGGATTAAGGTTAATAGTACAAGCACTTGGACTCCTCCGGATGGAAGAGATAAATGGTTAGATATGTATATTGAAGTAGTTAAAATTATAGTAGGACTAAAGAAAAAATGTCAGTCAGCATGATTGATAATCCAACACACATAATAGCTGAAATAGCTGAAATAGCAGAAAAACAACTCAGGTCACATGTTGAGAAATGACCAAGCTATGTTAAGGACACAATACAATTTTTAAAAAGACTTGACTCACTAAAGCACAACCTTCCAGAGAATACAATTTTATTTTGCATGGATATAAAATTCTTGTATCCAAGTGTCCCTCGTAAAGAAACTTTAGAAGCTTGTCAAAAAGCACTAGATAATAGACTAGATAAATCAATACCAACAGCAGAGGTGCTGAACATGATCAACGTAGTTTTAGAAAACAGTTATTTTACATTTGTTAAGAATTACAAATAAAACAATGGTACAGCAATAGGATCTAAATTAGGAATGCATTTTGCCAGTACATACATGGGGAAATGGGATGAACAATTACTTAGAAAATCAGAAAGAGAACCTTTAGGATACATTCATTTGTAGATGATATTTTGGGGGTTTTGACACATGGAGAAGAATCTCTTTTCCAGTTTCATAAAATGGCAAATGAAATACACAGTAATATTAAGGTGGACCTTCGATGGCCAAGAAATGAAATAGAATTTTTAGATACCATAGTAAAACTTGAAGAAGGTTTAATTTAGACTGACCTCTTCTGTAAACCTACTGACATGCACCAGTGTTTACACATTCATCTGCACACTCTAAAAGGGCAATTCCAAAGGGTCTAGGAATAAGAATACGAAGAATTTGCTCAAAAGAAAGTGACTATGTAAAACAAAGTATTAAAAACAAAGGATACAAAGAAAGAATTATAGAGACAGAGTTAAGAAAAGTGGATAAAGAAAAAAGAGATGATCTACTAGATTATAAAAATAGAAATAAAAAGGTCAAAAGAGTCCCATTAGTAGTGACTTACCCTAAACGTTTGCCCAATATTTCTAAGATAGTTTGGAAACACTTGCAGATTCTGCATAATACAGAAAAATTGAAAAAAGTATTTCTTAAGGCCTCAATTGTAGCATTCAAAAGTAAGCTAATTTTGGTGATATTTTAGTTCACAGCAAACATAAAAGAATAATTGACAGAATAGGTTCTACAAATACTTGCCCTAGTACATGTAAAGTGTGTAAATACATGGACAAAAGTAAAAATATAATTAAAAATAAGAACACCACATACCCACTAAAAACTAATACCTACTGTAAAAATAGCAATGTTGTTTATGGAATAGTCTGTGAAAAATGTGATGAAATAAAATATGTTGGAGAACAATTTTATATAAATTCAGAACCACCTTTCATTAATTAGAAATAAAAAAAATGAATGAACCAATAGTACAGCACTTCACCAGTCAAGGACATGACATAAAGCATATAAGGTTTGTAGTATTAGAACAGCTAAAATTAGACAATGCGACTGTAGCAGGGCAGTAGAGAGCCCTGCCGTGTAAATGTATTTATTTATTTTTAGAACAGGGTTTCCCCTCCGCCCCTGTGTTATTTTGTATTTGATTTGTATTATTATTATTATTATTATTATTATTATTATTATTATTATTATTATTATTAATTATTATCGTTATGTATTTACAGTATATGATGGCAAAGCGCCGTATGTTTTGTTATTGTTTTTGTATTTATTATTGTATTTATATATGACGGCATAGCCGTGCGGTTTTATTTTAAAAACGTGTTCTGGCAGAGGCGAGATTGGTGCTCGTCCTCTGCCAGGAATAATTAATAAACTTGTGCAGAAGGTGGCCATCTCCCGAATTAATTAAGTGATTAATTTTGTTGCTAATCAGGAGATGGTCACCTGCATAAAAGCCTGCAGCGCTTTCAGTTCGTGTGGGTGTTAGAGCGGAGAGAGAGAGGAGCGAGGGAAAAACAAAACACGAAACTAAAAAAATAAATACAGGATCAGTGAAGGCTACAGCCCAGCCTGGCCTATATTGTTTAATATTTTGTGTTCAAGGTTTGTTTTATTTAAACCTTTTTATTTTGCTCTGCGAGCACAGTTTTTTTTCTGTTTGAACTATTTATTTTATTTTTGTATTATTTAAATAAAACGGCGCTGCCGCGTCTTTTATTTAAAACTGCAGACTTGGTGTCAGTATTGTTCCCTTCCTGCATCTGACCTAACGTCACCGCCCAGCCATCCTGTCACAGTGACATATAGAAGAACAAAAGAAAGTAAATGGATAAATAGACTGAACACAATTATGCCTGCAGAACTCAACAGAAAAGAATTAACTAATTAACTCCAATAAATATATTACATTTAAATAAATAATCAAAATTCATTCAAAAGTTGTGCATGCTGATGCGCTGGGGAGGTCAAATCAAGACTGATCCTCAGAGCCAGCATTGCATAATAATATAAATTTAATTTTTATAAAATAATGTTACATTAAAATTAATACAGATAGAATTAAAAATTATGTCACAATATATAGAACACCATTACATCATGTAAGAATAAATCATGGATTTGAATATAAACAATAACAAGTAGTTGTCTTGCCGTCATAAACCTATAAATACCTCCAATGTTTTGATTCAAACACATGCTCCCTTGAGAAAAATATGTACAACATATCGAAACGTTGGGCAGCTGGCTCTTTGAGCTATATATATATTACATTCAAATCCATGATTGATATATATATACAGTACTGTGCAAAAGTTTTAGGCAGGTGTGAAAAAATGCTGTAAAGTAAGAATGCTTTCAAAAATAGACATGTTAATAGATTATATTTATCAATTAAATAAATGCAAAGTGAGTGAACAGAAGAAAAATCTAAATCAAATCCATATTTGGTGTGACCACCCTTTGCCTTCAAAACAGCATCAAGCATCAATTCTTCTAGGTACACTTGCACACAGTTTTTGAAGGAACTCGGCAGGTAGGTTGGCCCAAACATCTTGGAGAACTAACCACAGTTCTTCTGTGGATTTAGGCAGCCTCAGTTGCTTCTCTCTCTTCATGTAATCCCAGACAGACTCGATGATGTTGAGATCAGGGCTCTGTGGGGGCCATACCATCACTTCCAGGACTCCTTGTTCTTCTTTATGCTGAAGATAGTTCTTAATGACTTTCGCTGTATGTTTGGGGTCGTTGTCATGCTGCAGAATAAATTTGGGGCCAATCAGATGCCTCCGTGATGGTATTGCATGATGGATAAGTATCTGCCTGTACTTCTCAGCATTGAGGAGACCATTAATTCTGACCAAATCCCCAACTCCATTTGCAGAAATGCAGCCCCAAACTTGCAAGGAACCTCCACCATGCTTCACTGTTGCCTGCAGACACTCATTCGTGTATGCTCTCCAGCCCTTCGGTGAACAAACTGCCTTCCGCTACAGCCAAATATTTCAAATTTTGACTCATCAGTCCAGAGCACCTGCTGCCATTTTTCTGCACCCCAGTTCCTGTGTTTTCGTGCATAGTTGAGTCGCTTGGCCTTGTTTCCACGTCAGAGGTATGGCTTTTTGGCCGCAAGTCTTCCATGTAGGCCACTTCTGACCAGACTTCTCCGGACAGTAGATGGGTGTACCAGGGTCCCACTGTTTTCTGCCAGTTCTGAGCTGATGGCACTGCTGGACATCTTCCGATTGCGAAGGGAAGTAAGCATGATGTGTCTTTCATCTGCTGCAGTAAGTTTCCTTGGCCGACCACTGCGTCTACGGTCCTCAATGTTGCCCGTTTCTTTGTGCTTCTTCAAAAGAGCTTGGACAGCACATCTGGAAACCCCTGTCTGCCTTGAAATTTCTGCCTGGGAGAGACCTTGCTGATGCAGTATAACTACCTTGTGTCTTGTTGCTGTGCTCAGTCTTGCCATGGTGTATGACTTTTGACAGTAAACTGTCTTCAGCAACCTCACCTTGTTAGCTGAGTTTGGCTGTTCCTCACCCAGTTTTATTCCTCCTACACAGCTGTTTCTGTTTCAGTTAATGATTGTGTTTCAACCTACATATTGAATTGATGATCATTAGCACCTGTTTGGTATAATTGTTTAATCATACACCTGACTATATGCCTACAAAATCCCTGACTTTGTGCAAGTGTACCTAGAAGAATTGATGCTGTTTTGAAGGCAAAGGGTTGTCACACCAAATATGGATTTGATTTAGATTTTTCTTCTGTTCACTCACTTTGCATTTAGTTAATTGATAAATATAATCTATTAACATGTCTATTTTTGAAAGCATTCTTACTTTACAGCATTTTTTCACACCTGCCTAAAACTTTTGCACAGTACTGTATATATATATATATATATATATATATATATATATATATATATATATATATATATATACAAACTTCTAGCAATAGAATTATGAATTCTTATTCTCAGCCTAACATTATTCAAAAATACCCAAGTGAATTTACATTCAACCTGTTATTGGAACCCAGTGCAGAGTACACACTAATCTACAAAAAAAAAAAAATGAGCAATACGGTGTGGATCCATAAGTAAATCACAGTGAATGTCTATATGCAAAGAAAGTATCGTCAGTGCAGCCAAACCTCCCTTTACCTTCACCTTGGATAAAAGCATCACTAAGTAATAATAATAATAAAAGAATACATTGTATTTCTTTTGCAACACTAAACTTAAAAAACTAAAACAAAATAAAAATAATTCCAGGCTACATAACAGGATACTGTGGTGACAAACTAAACATCAACATAAACAGATAAAAGTCATTCTTAATGCCTAATTCAATCTCTACTAAAAGACAATTTAATTCACATATAGATAGGGTACACTGAACAAAAAGTCACAACATTGAAGTAATACTTATCTCTGGGTCCACCAGCTAGCCATTTGCAGATCCCATGGAAGGCGCAATCTGGTCATTGTAAAATCGCTCGGTTTCTTCAGGTGAATTAAACGTGTGCTGTGAGCCATTGTGAGTGAATCTGAGACGGGCAGGGTGAAGGAGGCCAAATTTAATTCCAGCATTCCGAAGCAGATTTTTGACTGGAGTAAATGCCGCTCTGCGTTTAGCAAGGTCCGTGCTCAGGTCTGGAAAGATATGGACACGGTTTCCTCTGAAAGATAGGGGATCCAGTTCTCCGCAAAGCCAGAGAATCTTTTCCTTATCGCTGTAGTAATGGAGCCTCAAAATCACAGGACACGGACGCTCTCCCTGGTGTGGTTTAGGTGCCAGGGATCTGTGTGCACGATCTACATGTGGAGGTGAGTTAAACTTTTTGGATCCGAGCACTTCGCCGAGGAATGATGTCATAAACTCAGTCGGTCTAGGGCCTTCCAGGCCCTCCAGGATGCCAATGATTCACAGGTTTTGGCATCTGCTCCTATTTTCCAGGTCGTCGGTTTTTTAGTTTCAGCAATTTTGTCTCTTCTTGAATGCGATCCCCCTGAATGTTAGCCGAGTGTTCAAGATCATTGTGTTTGGCAGAGACCGAGATCCCACAGCAAAGTGATGTGATCTTGGCTGCCATCTCTTGTCGCAATGCTGCAATCTCAAACATGGTCTCTTGATGAGATGTTGCTAGGCCGGTTGATAGTTCTTGTCGAAATGCCGACATTTCAGTCTTGATTTCCTGGCAAAATGAGGAACGACAGGCTGACAGTTCTTCTCGCAACGTCTGTAGAGTGAGGGATGCAGCAATATCCGCGGCCGCAGTTGTCTCCTTGGCAGAGGCAGGCGGATTGGCCCTCTCTGTATTAAATACATCGTCTTCCACCTGTTGAGGCTTTTTGTTCTTAACTTTAGACATTCTGGCCTGTGTCACATATGTTTTATAAACAAAATCTAAATGTGTAGCTAGTAAAAAAATACTTAAAAGTGGGAGCTAGTACACCACGTGTCTAGCACATCTTTAACGGAATCGGAAGTCTACGGTAGCTGATTCTGCTACTTAGATTTTCTACTGTCTCTAGTCACACATAAAATAAGCAAGATCAAGAAATGACAATTCACTGCCACATATTGTACTCAATTTCACTGTCAAATAGGAATCAAACTGAAATACCATTATAGTAAAAAAAAAACAACAGTATAAAACAGAATAAAACAGTAAACTGTATTTGAATTATTTTAATGGTTGGCATTGTTAGCAGCGTTCCACAATCATTTGGTGAGAAGTGCTAGAATGTGATCCAGCTGACGTTTTCAATGCTGGATTGTGCCCTTTTTGAACAGTACCTTCTCTCTGTTATTGCAGGAGTTACTGGGTCTTGGTCAGAGTCCTGCCTTTATGAGGACGAAGAGGTCTCTCCTGGCTCCCCCCATGTTTGTGCCAGAGAACCAGAGGGCCCCTTTCCCCAAAAGCATTGGCAAGGTAAGTCTTAAAAACGGTATTGTGCCAAATCTCATATCTCAGAGTTCATAGGAGTGGACAGTTACCATTACAGAAATCAATTTTTGGATTGGTACTAAATGGATAACATTTAGGACATCTTGCTTATTAAATATCTTGCCTATTTTTGAAGAGGGGTCACATCTTTTCAGGCATTTATTAAACAAGGGGTCTGATTGGAGTTAATGGACAATAAACATCCCTCCCATAGTTGTTTATTATTCCTAGTAAATGGATAACATTTAGGGTTACAACTGCTCTTGTAAGTAGGGTAAATGATTTATATATATTTGAAGAGTGACATTTACCTACTCAGGCACACCAATATTTATTTTTTTAAACAAGGAATCTGAGTGGGGTAAACAAGAACAAGAAATATAACAGCCCCAAGTACCAGTAACCATTCAGGGGTGTTCTCCTCCTGCCTACCATTTAGGGATGTGTATATTCATATATAGAAAAAAAACAAGCATTTGAGCTTTGTCTTTCTCTTACCTCACTAATTTTAAAAGACGTTACTTTACAAGCTGTGAACTGAGGTGGAGCCCGAATGCAATCAATGGGACTTCTTGCTTATGCATGGAAAACGCTGCGGTTTGTCTTCCTTCTTTTTATACAGTTTCTTTGGCAGTAACAGAATGCTGGCATGGATTTATGAGACAGACAATCCATAAAAAACAGTTAGTTTGGAACCTGAGAATAGAGTACCTTCCTCCTAATCCACTTGCATGTCCTCCAGCCAGAGAGAACTCACCAGAGACACTCCATGTATCAGCCCACACTGGCCAGCCCAGCTTCATTGATTTGGGAATTTAACAGCCAGGGTGCCAGGAGAGAAGTGGTACGAAGATCAATGTTATCATACTGTATGCACTGAAGTCCAACTTGTGTAAGACTGGAAATGATTTATCTTAGTTTTTAGTGATTTCTTTTTTTTTTCATCAGACAAAAAAACCCTATATGTACTTGGGTCATGAACCAAACTTTCCTGAAAACATGGACCTTTATAATATTGGGTGGTATTTTGACTCCTAACTATGCCTTTTGATGCTAAGAATCAGGAGCGGTAGCTTGAAAGCAAGATGATGATTAAAATCTGAATTTCAATCTGTGTCTGGCCTCCAGTGAAGGGACAGAACATCTTTGTCTAACAACAGCTTTGAAAAAAATAATTGCAATGACTGAACTACCCACGTACTGTCTAAAGGATGCCTCCAGGATACATTGGCAGCAGAACAGACATGACAGTGGAATAAACACAGTCCAAAAGCTTCTACTTTAATTCTGATGTTTTTCAGTAATAAGTTAGCCAGTTGTGACATCTACATGGATGTATACGGCCTACCATATCAACTGATAAAGGGCCGATTTAAGTAAATCAATCAGATACACTTTTAGAAACAGGGAGAACATGCAGTTGTAGTCAAAAATTTACATACCCCAATGGAAATGTATAATTTCCAGAAATTTCTTGAAAACAAATAATTATAAGAAAAATCTTTTGTAGCAAAAGTTTTGCTTTTGTGGATGAGGAAAAAAAGTTACAAGAAATAGATGTCTAAAATTATTTAATTCAGCAATTTCTTTGCAAAACTCCAAAAATGCTAATTCAAAAATATTCATTCTCTTTGATGCTATGATAGTATTGTCTACAAGGTGCTAGAAATTTCAATATGATCACGCAGAACCTAATTCTAGAAAAGTCTAGAAAATGCTGGATTGTAGGTGAACATTCTTAGAGAGTATAAAAGGGTTATGCATAGGGTGATTGCTGTCATTACCAATGCTAATTCAAAATATGCATACCCTGACAAGGAAAATTAAATTAATATCTAGTTGAGGCACCTTTGTCAATAATAACGTCTTTTAAACGATTAGGATATGTAACGGGAATGTGGTGCCGCTACGTTTATATGAATGGAAAGTATGCAATATGCTGCAACTAGGTCGAGCAGCAAAAGGATCGGTCCTTGCTCCCAACACTACTTTCACCCCCTATCTCCCTTTATACCTCCTCCATTATATCAAGGTTTTAATCATGGCCTAGGCTACCCCAATCACCGTAAAACTAAAATAGTTAACGTACCTACCAGCTATTACATATTAATAGTATGTTGGATAGCTAAATAATTGTGTATTAGATTTATTAGAACACAGGCTGGATTAGAAGGGCTCTGATTATATACAGTGCTGTGAAAAAGTATTTGCCCCCTTTTTTTGTGGGTTGTAGTAGTATATAGAGGGAGTCTGAGAGAAAAAAATGACACCAAAGTTTGGTGCTTTTTTCATTTGTTTGGTGTGCAAGGTAATCAAACATGCAATCTTCAGGTGTGAAAAAGTTATTGCCCCCCTGTCACAAGGCTGGCTGAGTGGTGACGTCAGAACCAGGAATGAGTAACACAGACAGGACGGATGAAATGGTAAATGCGCTTGCTTGCGTCGGTTTATTGTAAATAAAAAGGTTGAACAAAACAGAAAAACACAGCCAAAATAAATAGACGATCCAGACAGACAGTGGACGAACACTAAACAAGTATGGTGCTGGTGCTTCCAGCACTCGTAGCAATTATTTTCTTACTTTTTTTATTCTCCTCTCCACACCCGTTCTCCACTTACAAACACACAACCCTGAGTGAGTAAAACGTGCATCTATATATACTGTTGTGCCGGGATTCAATTACTAATTAATTATTCACTTGAATCCCAGCACGTGAACTAATTCTGTGCAACCCAGTGCTCACATATTACATACTTTAAATGCACGTGAAGTGAAGTGCAATCCCCGTGCCTAAATACAATTATACATTTTAAATAACTCGTGCTACACACACCCATTTATATCCCGTGCAGCAACTACAATACACCAACATTTACACACTACATACAACATAAAACACAAATGCACACAGGGGCAGGGCACATTGCCACATATCCCCCACACATGGCCTCAATGGCCACCTCCCCCCTTAAAATCCCAAAAGTCTTGCTTAAAGTCCTGGGCCAAGAACAGGGACTTTAAGGGGTTCATGGGCGGCAATGTTACCAGTAGCCCGGCTGCTACTGGCAATGCTGTCGGCAGACGTGCTGACAGCGGGGCGGGTTTCTTGTCCCACTGTACCCCAGGCAGCGGAAAGGCTGCTGGGGTTGGTGGCCTCCAGACCCCCCCCCCCCCCTTCTTCAAAGCCGGCAGCTCCCTTTTGTGGGGCTCCAGCCACAGTGCTTCCGGCAGCGAAAGTGCTGCAGTGGGAGCAGGTCTCCTGACCTCCCCCACAATCTCCGGCAGTGAAACTGCTGCTGGGGTTGGTGGTCTCCGGACCTTCTTAGTGGCTGGCAGCTCCCCTTGGTAGGGTTCCGACCACAGTACTTCCTGCTGCGATGCAGAGCAACACGCAGCCCCAGGCGATGCGGAGCAACAGACAGCCCCAGGCGATGTGAAGCAACAGGCAGCCCCAGGCGATGCGGTGCAACAGGCAGCCCCAGGCGAAGTGAGGCTGGCATCCTTGCGTGGTGCGAGGCATCCTTGGGTGGTGCGAGGCAGACATCTTTGGGCGGTGCGAGGCAGGGATCCTTGGGTGGTGCGAGGCAGGCATCCCCGGATGGTGACGTGAAGGCATCTCCGGGCGGTGACATGAAGGCATCCCCGAGCAGTGGCCAACTCAGCTGTAGCTCCTCTCCCTCGGGTGGTGGAGGTAGCTCCAGCTCCTCCAGTGGTGGTGGTGGGAGCTGCAAGCAGTCCACATTGGTGGAGGCGGAAACAGCAGATATTCACCCTCTGCTGGTGGAGATGGCGGAGACAGAGGCAGCTCCTGCTGCTCTGCTCCTGCCGGTGGAGGTGGTGGAGGCAGAGGCAGTTCCTGCTCCTCTGCTCCTGGAGGTGAAGGTGGTGGAGGCAGAGGCAGCTCCTGCTGCTCTGCTCCTGGTGGAGGTGGTGGAGGCAGAGGCAGCTCCTGCTGCTCTGCTCCTAGTGGCGGAAGCGGTGGAGGTGGGAGCAGCGTGTAATCTCCTGGTGACGGAGGTGGGAGCAGCGTGTAGTCTCCTGGCGACGGAGGTGGGAGCAGCGTGTAGTCTCCCCCTGTTGTAGGGGACTGGTGTGGCTCTCCCTCTCTTGCAGGGGACTGGTGTGGCTCTCCCTCTCTTGCAGGGGACTGGTGGGGCTCTGCCTCACTTGCAGGGGACTGGTGCAGCTCACCCTCTCTTGCAGGGGACTGGTGTGGGTCTCCCTCACTTGCAGGGGACTGGTGCGTGTCTCCCTCTCTTGCAGGGGACTGGTGTGGGTCCCCCTCTCTCTCGGAAGGGAAAATCAGCAGGTATTCTTCCTCTGCTGGTGGAGATGGGGACAGCAGGCATTCTTCCTCTGCTGGTGGAGATGGGGACAGCAGGCATTCTTCCTCTGCTGGTGGAGATGGGGACAGCAGGCATTCTTCCTCTGCTGGTGGAGATGGGAACAGCAGACATTTTTCCTCTGCTAGTGGAGATGGGGACAGCAGGCATTCTTCCTCTGCTGGTGGAGATGGGAACAGCTGCCTCTCGGGCTTTGGATTTCCATGCAGTCCCCCCGTCTGGGCACTGGACGCTCGCGGTCCCCCCGTCTGGGCGCTGGACTCCCGCGGTCCCCGTGTCTGGGAGCTAGTTCCTCCTCTTTATACTGTGTGGGGCATATGGCTAAAGTGTGCCCATAAGCCCCACAGCCAGGGCATAACTCCGCCGCGAGGTTCTTTAAAAAAACCTCCCAGCCATCATCCCCGACCTCCTCCTGCTGCTGCAGCTTTCCTCTCCCCCTTCAGCCTTGGTCCTCGAGGTCCCCGAGGAGGTCCTTCAGGTCCCGGCAGCCGTCTTTCCAGCTTTCCATTTCCTTTTTATTTATTTTTTATTATTTTTTTCCCCCAAAACAATATTTTTCCCCAAAAGGACACCTCAACAAAAAATAAAATAATGCACTTTCCATGGTCTGACCCTTGGGGCCGCTGTCATATGACACAATATGTCACAAGGCTGGCTGAGTGGTGACATCAGAACCAGAAAATGAATAACACAGACAGGACGGATGAAATGGTAAATGTGCTTGCTTGCGCCGGTTTATCGTAAATGAAAAGGTTGAACAAAACAGAAAAACACGGAACTTTGAGCCAAAATAAATAGACTAACAAGACAGACAGTGGACGAACACTAAACAAGTATGGTGCTGGTGCTTCCAGCACTCGTAGCAATTATTTTCTTACTTTTTTTATTCTCCTCTCCACACCCATTCTCCACTCACGAACACACAACCCTGAGTGAGTAAAACGTGCATCTATATATACTGTTGTGCCGGGATTCAATTACTAATTAATTATTCACTTGAATCCCAGCACGTGAACTAATTCTGTGCAACCCTGTGCTCACATATTACATACTTTTAATGCACGTGAAGTGAAGTGCAATCCCCGTGCCTCAATACAATTATACATTTTTAATAACTCGTGCTACACACACCCATTTATATCCTGTGCAGCAACTACAATACACCAACATTTACACACTACATACAACATAAAACACAAATGCACACAGGGGCGGGGCACATTGCCACCCCCCCCTAGTTAACTCAACCCAATTAAAGGGATAATTAGGGTCAGCTGTTTGAGTACTTTGGTTAACAACCAGGCCTGATTTGGGCCAGCCCTGCCCAAAATAAATCTGACTAACTTTGGCCCTTACCATCAGAGTGAAGTTGTCAGCACACAGGTTCTAGAGGCACATCATGCCACAAACAAAAGAAATTCTTGAAGACCTGAAACGAGCAGTTCATGCTCGAAAACCCACAAATGTCACTGAGTTGAAGCAGTTCTGCATGGAGGAGTGGGCCAAAATTCCTCCACGGCGCTGTGAGAGACTAATCAATAACTACAGGAAGCATTTGGTTGCATTTATTGCTGCTAAAGGTGGCGTAACCAGTTATTGAGTCTAAGGGGGCGATTACTTTTTCACACGGGGGCATTGGGTGTTGCATAACTTTCTTTAATAAATAAACGAAATATATATCAAATGTTTGTGTTATTTGTTCACTCAGGATCCCTTTTATCTAATATTAGGTTTTGGTTGAAGATCTGATAACATTCAGTGTCAAAAATATGCTAAAATGCAGAAAATCAGACAGGGGGCAAATACTTTTTAATGGCACTGTATATATATATATATATATATATATGGAGGCTGTGTGGTGGAGGAGGTCCCGGGTTCAAATCCCACCTCATCCACTGACTCATTGTGTGAGATATATATATATATATATATATATATATATATATATATATATATATATATATATATATGAATTATTGAGTGCTTAACAGGCTTCTATTTTGCATAGATGCCCACTGGAACGTTGAAGTGCTTAACTGTGAATTAAATTTTAAATCAATGCGTGCATACATACCGGCTTTTTCCCTTAATATTCTGCATCGACAGACTTTATCGCTTAAATATATATATATATAACTAGCAGAGTGAATCATCCCCCTTCCAGACCAACACAGACCCCGGGAGGTGTCCCTACTCCGAAATTGTAGCTTAACTTATTTATTTACACAATAAATGCTAAACTTGGACTTGTTCATATAGAATAAAACAAAATTGGTGTTATTTAATAATGAAAACAAAAGTTAAATGCATATATATATTGTAAGGCAGCAGGTTGTGTGAGACAGCAGGGAGGGGGTTAAAACTTCCCTGAAGAGAAAATGCACCTTTTTGGTTTGTTTGATTGTATTGTTTTATTGTTTCATTTAATTTGTTAATTGTTTTATTATTAATTATCCCCTGTACCTGGTAGCTATTGTTAAATTGGGACCAGGTGCAGGGTATTTAAGAGGAGCAGTCAGTCTGCTCAAGGCTGCTGAGTAGAAGGAGGCAGAAGAGGTGCTCTGTCTCCGAGTAGCCAGAGTGAAGTAAGTGCTGTGTTAGTGTGTGTTGTGTTCCGTGGTGCCAGGTAAACGGCTTAGCTGTCCTGCAAGTTAGTCAGGGGAAGTACCTGTTTAGTAAGTGCTCCAAACGGAGTTAGGTTTTTGTTTTGTATTTGTTTGTTTTTGTGTTGAATTAAAAGTAGCGCAACCGCGCTTAAAACTCAATTTCTCTGTCCTGGGTCGTAATTTTAAAGGGGCACGAACCCGTGAGTGCTATGGATCTTTTACAATATATATATATATATATATATATATATATATATATATATATATATATATATATATATATATATATATATATATATGCTGATATCTGTACTAATAATTTTAAAAATTCAGTTCTATACTTTTCTTTTCAATAACACACTGCAATGTTTACAGTTTCAGACAATTTAAACATGAAAACTCTCATAGTTACGTGTCTTGGTACAGGTGACAGTTGTCCTGGAATGTCTTTGATACAGGTGATAGTTGTCCTGGAAGTCTTGATATAGGTGACAGTTGTCCTGGAATGTCTTTGGTACAGGTGACAGTTGTCCTGGAATGTCTTTGGTACAGGTAACAGTTGTCCTGGAATGTCTTGATACAGCACTCCCTCACTCGCGGCTCAACTCTTAAATGGCACTGGTCGTCCTCTTCGCTTTAAAATGGCGTCTATTACTGTGAACACAGCTGCAACACTACACACACCAGCTATTGGCTTCTGGCGATGCAGTTTATTTTCTTAGTTTTCACAGTCGAATTAACGTTACGTTACTGTTCAAATATCAATAGCCCAGTTTTTATATATTGTTATATTATTTAACAATTACATTGTATCGGGTGACAATAATCTTTTCTCTGCTCTGTGTGTCAGTTTTCTTCAGTGGCTCTTGGCACGCTGACCTGCCATTACCTAACAACAATCATAACACAGACTGATACTCGGTTCTATTTTTTATTAGTTCCTCTTATCTTCTTGCATTCACCTCACTCTCGTTTTGGATCCCTACTAATCAAGCCAAACTGAGCTTAATTCCACATAGCCTTCCTCTGCACAGAGATAATTGAGTTTGCAACGTTACCTTCCACGTTCCTGGAAAGGCGGCAGCCTGTTTCTCTAATCTATGCACTTATTAAAAGAAAACAAACCGGTCTTTTCTTCCAGAACAAAAACAATCAACAATTCATTCAAATTCTGAGGACTTCTCTTGTGCACAGACTTCTTCAACTCATACTCAAGATTCTCAATCGGATTTAGATCGGGACTTTGACTAGGCCATTCCAGAAACTTGATTTTAGTCTTCTTTAACCATTCTGAAGTAGATTTTGATGGGTGCTTTAGATCGTTGTCATGTTGGAACGTCCAGTTACACTTTAAACCAAGCTTTGTAGCGGAAGGTTTCAGATGATTGGCCAATATCTATTGGTATGCTATGGAATCCATTTGACCATGTATTGGAACTAAATTTCCTGTGCCATTGGAGGAAAAACAGCCCCATAGAAGGATAGTACCACCTCCATGCTTGACAGTAGGTATGGTGTTCTTTTCTTTGTACGCCTCACCAGACTTTCTCCAAACGTAATGACTATCAGCATGACTAAATTTGTGTACAGGGCTACTTTGCGCAGGCACCTGATTCATTGCCTTGTAGCCAATACTGTGTTTTGATAGTATTTCGTCACAGCACTGTAAAAGGTAATCCAGGAACAGAATCTTACCCTCCCCATCTGAAAGCCAATTCGCACTCTAATGTTCAGCATCATCCGGGACATGAAGTGGATGCCTATTTTTTTTTCAACCAGGCAAGACTTTTTTCATATGGCTCTAACTCCTGATCGCAGGCATCCATGGCTCCCATCTGTTTGTTGTACTTTCAATGTGGAATGGCTTTTTGAAAAATACTGTTTTGCTCCTCCAGTGACAGCACAGGTCTTTTCTACAAAGCCAGCTGTGTACTTTGTAGTCAGTACATTTACATCCCTTTTGTCGTGCCACCTTACCAGCAATAAATCAGAGTTTCTAACAAAACATGCCTGTCCTTTGTCCAGTTTTTCTTCAGTTACTTCCTTTGGTACTGTAAGTAGGTTTTCATTTGACATACAGTACTGTGCAAAAGTTTTAGGCAGGTGTGAAAAAATGCTGTAAAGTAAGAATGCTTTCAAAAATAGACATGTTAATAGTTTATATTTATCAATTAACAAACTGCAAAGTGAGTGAACAGAAGAAAAATCTACATCAAATCAATATTTGGTGTGACCACCCTTTGCCTTCAAAACAGCATCAATTCTTCTAGGTACACTTGCACACAGTTTTTGAAGGAACTCGGCAGGTAGGTTGGCCCAAACATCTTGGAGAACTAACCACAGTTCTTCTGTGGATTTAGGCAGCCTCAGTTGCTTCTCTCTCTTCATGTAATCCCAGACAGACTCGATGATGTTGAGATCAGGGCTCTGTGGGGGCCATACCATCACTTCCAGGACTCCTTGTTCTTCTTTACGCTGAAGATAGTTCTTAATGACTTTCACTGTATGTTTGGGGTCGTTGTCATGCTGCAGAATAAATTTGGGGCCAATAGGATGCCTCCCTGATGGTATTCCATGATGGATAAGTATCTGCTTGTACTTCTCAGCATTGAGGAGACCATTAATTCTGACCAAATCCCCAACTCCATTTGCAGAAATGCTTCACTGTTGCCTGCAGACACTCATTCGTGTACCGCTCTCCAGCCCTTCGGCGAACAAACTGCCTTTCGCTACAGCCAAATATTTCAAATTTTGACTCATCAGTCCAGAGCACCTGCTGCCATTTTTCTGCACCCCAGTTCCTGTGTTTTCGTGCATAGTTGAGTCGCTTGGCCTTGTTTCCACGTCGGAGGTATGGCTTTTTGGCCGCAAGTCTTCCATGAAGGCCACTTCTGACCAGACTTCTCCGGACAGTAGATGGGTATACCAGGGTCCCACTGTTTTCTGCCAATTCTGAGCTGATGGCACTGCTGGACATCTTCCGATTGCGAAGGGTAAGTAAGCATGATGTGTCTTTCATCTGCTGCAGTAAGTTTCCTTGGCCGACCACTGCGTCTACGGTCCTCAACGTTGCCCGTTTCTTTGTGCTTCTTCAAAAGAGCTTGGACAGCACATCTGGAAACCCCTGTCTGCCTTGAAATTTCTGCCTGGGAGAGACCTTGCTGATGCATTATAGCTACCTTGTGTCTTGTTGCTGTGCTCAGTCTTGCAATGGTGTATGACTTTTGACAGTAAACTGTCTTCAGCAACCTCACCTTGTTAGTTGAGTTTGGCTGTTCATCACCCAGTTTTATTCCTCCTACACAGCTGTTTCTGTTTCAGTTAATGATTGTGTTTCAACCTACATATTGAATTGATGATCATTAGCACCTGTTTGGTATAATTGTTTAATCATACACCTGACTATATGCCTACAAAATCCCTGACTTTGTGCAAGTGTACCTAGAAGAATTGATGCTGTTTTGAAGGCAAAGGGTGGTCACACCAAATATGGATTTGATTTAGATTTTTCTTCTGTTCAGTCACTTTGCATTTAGTTAATTGATAAATATAATCTATTAACATGTCTATTTTTGAAAGCATTCTTACTTTACAACATTTTTTCACACCTGCCTAAAACTTTTGCACAGTACTATGTGCGTAAGTCATGGTGTTGAAGTGGTTAACCTTCATCACAATTCTTCTACTTGTTCTTGGTGAAAGAACCTTCTTTCTTCCAGACTGAGGTGGCGTTGTGACAGTACCATGAGTCTTGTACTTCATGATAATAGAAACAATAGTTGAAATTGGGATACTCAAATGCTTGGAAATCTTCTTGTATCCTTCTCCAGCTTTATGATAGTAAAATAATTTTCTGCCTAAGATCTTCAGATAGCTCTTTACTTTTTCCCGTATTGATTTATTGGTAAGAATGTTCACCTACAATCCAGCATTTTCTAGACTTTTCTAGAATTAGGCTCTGCATTATCATATTGAAATTTCTAGCACCTTGTAGACAATACTATCATAGCATCAAAAGGTATGAATACTTTTGAATTAGCATTTTTGGATTTTACAAAAAAAAAATTGCTGAAATAAATAATTGAAGAAATCTATTTGTTGTAACTTTTTTCCTCATGCACGAAAGCAAAACTTTTGCTACACAAGAATTTTCTTAAAATTCTTTGTTTTCGTGAAATTTCGAGAAATTATAAAATTCCATTGGGGTATGTAAACTTTTGACTACAACTGTATCTATAGGTCATTGTCGGGTGTCATTGTCTAAAAAAAGTAACCATAACAAATACTTGGCTTAAAGAGTAAGTAGCGGGTTCAAAAATATAGCAGGGCTGAATAACCTACAGCACTGGCGGCAATTGCCACAGTGCCTCTCAAATTAAAAAAAAAAACTTACGGCAAAAGTTGCCTATATGCCTGCCCGCCATTGCCGCCAGTGTCCGCCAACACCAGCACATCTGATCTACAACCCATTCACAAACTTGCTCAGCGTCAGTTGGCCCGTTCTGTCACAATTCAACTGAATTCTGTCTAATCTCGTCCTGCAAGAAAATGACTCATTATCATAATGTATTATTGTTACCATTCTTTTTACTGTGCACCTCCCAGCACTAAGCCACACGAAAGACGTACTGTATCATTGGTAAATGACGGGCAAACAGAGGGAGGGACTCTGTGACCTCACCTCCAGGAATTTTCAATCACATGTGTTCACTGGCAGTGTCACTGTGTGATTTTTTCCATCTGTGAGCTCCATGCTAACTCAAAAACGTATAAAAAGAAAGAAGGAAGAAGAGCTGTCTGAAGCCGCAGCAAAGTGTTCTAGGATGTGCCTAATATTCAGGTAAGAAATGGGTGCACAACAATTCATCTTGACAATAATAATAATAATATTAATGTGAACTTACACCAAGTACTACAGAAATTGGTTGTGCCTTCATATGTTAAGAGCCACTTGTACAGTTTGCATTCCACTGTGTTTGGATTATTTAGGCATTTCACAAAAAAAATATCAAACAGCAGAGGCTTTTCAGACCATTTCCTTAGCAGCTGCAATTTTAATTTGTTTTCGATGCTTCGCTGTCCGCTATTTCACATACACATGAATATCCTTCAAGTAATGTAGACCTATATTTAAATTACAGCTTAGTACAAAAATAAATAAATAAATATCACATATATAACGTATACCACATTACACATAATCACATTCTATGATCATATATTACAATGACCGTTGCTGTTTTGTAATTCTGTGTTATTCCCCCCCAAAACATCAACGCTAAACGCTAAATGCACCATCACAAAACTGTAAATCTTGCAATTGTATATTTCAAGTCTGAAACTATATAGTCTCTCATATATAAACATCTAACTTTATGTACATCTAGCTGTTCATCATTGTGATTCAGAGCACTCTCCATTGCCTGACGAAGTTTCTATTTCGAGCCTGTTTCAAAGCTGCGTTGTTTGTACATGTTGTACAGGTTACAATGGTTAGCAAACTACAGTTGCACAGACCGAACAACTCATTTCACCACTATCATTATTACACTCAAGCCATGGGCAAATCTTCAACCAGGTTGCCTGAAAATCTATCTTTTTTTAACTTTCCCTTCACTAACATCATTTATTTGTGCTGTTGTATCACTAAGGCTGTATTTTTCCATGGTGAGCATGGATTTCACCATTTCCATAAATTAGAACCAGTGCCGTGCAATAATAATATCCAATTCTCCATTAAAATCTCAATTTCTGAGAGAATACTATTTTTGGCATTAAAAAATGCACTGATTAAACATTCACTTCACCAGCGGCCAACTTGTTATATGAAATCCAGTTGAACTTGCTTACCCTAAATTATGAAACACATGGCATAGAGGGTTTTAAAAAAGCTTTAATTACAGGACACAGACAAGCTTTATATTTATCTCTTGTTAACAGGGTGACAGACTTTAGTAAAAAAATACCCTGAATATTTATTTTTTGCCAAATTACCCTTTGTATTTTTTCATTATGTCATTATGTCATTATGTAAGTTTGTTTTTAAATTGGATATTTTTTATACTATTTTATTTTAAATGGAAAAGTGACCTATATTTTATTTTTGTAACAATTAGTGTGTGAATCACCCAGATTCCCAGATTTTGGTTGTTTGAATTAACATTTCATCAACATAATAGACGCTCAATTTATTTTTTGTTGTTTTATGAATGAGTATGAAATTGCCTTGGTGCCCTTTGATTGGATTTATATTTTGCCTTTCTGCCCCCTAGAACAGCCTTGGTGCCCCAGAATTTTCACTCCCAACGAAGGCAACATTGCCTTGCCCTTCATGACCTTAACTTCATGCACTGATATATCATTAAACATTCCCACGTGTTGCTACAACTGTTTAAATAACATACCTGTATTTTTTTTTCTTCTATTTGTTATCATGCTGACAACTTTTTAAACTAATAACTTTAAAATCTTTTTCAAAGCACTTTTCAAAATGTACGCTCTAGTGCACTGGAGTTTGAGATCTGTCCTCTCAATCAGTGGTTTTCAACCCCAGTTCTGGGGACCCACTGTGTCTTCTTTCCAACTTCTTTTACTTAACTAGACCCTTAATTTAAATGATAATTTGCTTAATTAGACCTTTTTAATTGTTTTCAGCTCTTAAACAGTTGCAGAGTTCAAGTTACTTATAAACTGTTATAGCTAATTTGAAATCTGCAACTGTTCAAGAGCTGAAAACAATTAAGTAAAGTATCAGTTCAATTAAGGGTCTAGTTAAAAAAAAAAAAAAAACATAACAAGTGGTCTGGCTTTTCTATTTGTACCACATCATGGATAGTTATTCCTTTGTTACTTGTTTGACAATGTGGGCAATAATCCTATTAGTGCACTAGAGTGGTCATTTTGAAAAGAGCTTTGAAACAGACTTTAAAGTTTTAAGTGTAAAAAGTTGTCAGGATGTGAACAAAAAATACAAATACGTTATTGAAACAGTTGTTAGAACACGTGGAGACGTGTAGTGCTGCATTTTTTGGAACCCTGCTACTCTTTAAATGTTGTTAATAGGCCCCGATACCACTGAACCAAACATCTTAATGTTGTTCCCTTGTATGCTTATCCTAACTCAAGAAGGGGGCGCGACAACAACCAGGGCAGGAGAGAACATTTCTATGTGTTCTGCTTTGTGGAATAATTGTAAAATCCAGCCTGGAGTGTTGTTATTCACCTCTCAAAAGCATTAAAACCCATCTCTTTTTATAAAGCTCTATTAAGCTGCCCTGTACAGTCTGTCACCCAACTATTTTTTTCGCTCAGCCGTGTATTGTCATGGCAAAATTTATGCCGGCTTGCTCGTGGGTTGTAGGGTTACGATAAGGAACAGTTAACTGCTCTGTGGAAATCAATAACTATGCACACTGGAATTCTCTGAAGGAAACAACCAGCCTCTTTAGTGTAAACCTGTTGAGGGCAGCTAATGTAATTAGCTTCTAACTGTTTGTTCAGCCTGTTCAATAGCACATTTGTATTTAATTCCTCAAGACAATTTCTGTTCTAATTAAAAGATCATGTAAAACACAGGGAAGTTGTGTCAAGCAAAACTAAAACTGGGCCAAAGTTGGTGAGGGGCTGGCAAGCTCTGTTTTTTTAATTTGTTTCGAGGGCTTTGACTCAGAGTTAAATTGAGCTGAGCAAAATTCTATTTTTATATTTAACGAATAATGAAATGGTCAGTTATAGCGGCACATTAAGATGAGGACAACAGTCCCAATGACAGTCTTTCTCATCTTCTGTGTTAATATTATTGAATTAAATAGTTTATCACATCTCCATGAGAAGAAGCGGTATTAATAGACTTTGACCTGGTTTAACTGAGATAAGGGTGCTTTGTTACTTTAAAGAGAAAATGACATATGCACCTGCAGTTAACACAATCAGCACCTTTTGTAAGTTTCAGGTAAGCTTTATCTATTGAACACACATGCTGAATTATTTGTTATTTCTATTAGATTTCAGTATTCATTAGAATTACACATCGTGTGATTTCCAAGTAATTGCAGTGCAATTACTGTGAACTGATGTATCGTTTTACAAGTGGGGTGGCTTTGTGGCTGTGCAGATATGCATCCCATCAATTCAAATTACAAGACAGTGTGGAGGGAATACTCAAGGCCACTATATTCTTGTTTGTTAATGCAAGTTAATAGGGTAGACAAACTCAGATAACTGTGTTAAATAGGGCCAATATTGCAGTGCAGGAAATTTAACCTTGTGTTTGAAGGTACCGTATACAGTCTTTGGAATTATTTAAGCAATAGCTAGGATTGTTTCACTAAGGGGCTCCACATTTTACACATTTTGCTTTTGCACCCTGTGACACGCTGAATGGTGTGGTGCAGTAGAAAGTGAATGTCCAGACTGAATTCTCCCAATAACAAAAAGGTTTTAATAATTAACAAACAAAAAGATCATAAAATAAATCAACTTGGAAAAATAATTAATAATAATAATAATAATAATAATAAATAATAATAAGCCCCAGTACCAGTGATGGTAGTGGGGCAAAACTCAGCGTCCTGCTAAAACAAAAGTAAACAAAACACACTCCAATAACCACAGTCCTCCGTGCACGAAAATGTGCTCTTCTCTTTCAGGGTTTGTGGTGCGTGCGCTGTGCTGTGAAGTGCTGTGCGATGAGGGGTGCTCTGGGGTATGTGCTGGCTCGCTGGCTACAGCCTCCCGTCCTCCTGCTCCTCTGCTAACACACAAAACAAAACACGTAATCACAAAACAAAAACATCGGCTCCGCCGATCGCAAGGGGAGGTTTTGACGTAGCTGCTTCCCCTTTGTACCCAGCAAACTCCTCCTGCAGTCAACGTCGCCTGGTTTCTCCAATAGAGGGCTGCCCCGCAGCTGACTGCAATGGAATCGTCCTGAGTACTTGCAGCTACGCGCCCCTCCTAATATGGTTACCTTCCGGTTTCCAGCTACCACCGAGGTAGTAGATCTAGGAGGCAGCTTACCTTCCCCCTTACACAGTGCCCTTTCTAATCGGGAGGGAGATTTACAGCATCGATCCTTTCTCTCGCTATCACACACCCATATACCCATGCTTACCATGCCCCTATTTATTAATTGAGGAATTTCTATTAGTTCTTAGCACAAGTTATTATACTCCTAGATTAGGAAGTACAGCTATGGCCTAGAATTTTAGGATTGTGACATCATTTCAAATAAATAAATAAATAAATAAATAAATAAATAAAATACATGAACATAATTTCCATCTTTTCTCATGTAATCAAAGAAACTACAAAATGATACCGCAAAAGTCTACCGGAAGCCACAATAGTAGTGTATTTCATGTTAGATTTCTCAGATTATTATTTTTTTTTGTTGTCATTTTTCCATTAAGTATATAGAAAACTACAAATCGGTATGTAATTCAATATGTTAAAGTAACACTATTCAGCAGGTTTCATTTGACTTTATGAAAGAAAATTAGTTAATTCTATAGGGTGATACAAAACCTTTGACCACAGCCATTAGTAAGCCCCAGCACCATCTTGCGCACAGCAGTGTATTGCCAGCAATAAAATTGGGAAATTCATCCAAAGTAGCTGATCACTAGATGGTGCTGGCTTTTACGTTTATAAAGACACTTTGGCTGACCTGGCGTAGGATACATATGTCTATGGCAGGAAACTAGAACTGAGGAGAAACTCCTGAACTGCGGAAAAAGCTCTTCAGCACAATAAGAACCACTATGGAAAGGGAACAGTAAAAACAAGCTACTTACTCTATAAGCTAAATGAAACAATATACTGCATCATGTTTCTCATAGAATGTAATGTGTTTATTGAATACAAATGTAACAATTTAGTAAACAAATCGAATAGTTGTAACGCTCCATATAAATCCAGATTAGTCTAACACTGTAACAGTTGGGACTATTTATATATTAATACAACAGATCATGTGTGGTAGCTGTCATGAGAAAAGATACGTAAAACTATAAAATAATGAGAATACAAAGTGTGTGTGTGTATCTGATGAATGGTGTTACCAAAGAATCCAGCCGTACTCTTAACACTGGCATTCAGGAAATCAGTAGATCGATATGTTGGTAATGATAGGCATGAGCTGAAGCTTGTAGACCCCACACACGATTGCATCTGGAGGTAGGGAAAGGAACCCCATCAAGTACTTACTTGTTCTTTATAAATGCACTGCACCCATGAGGTTCATTGCGAAATTGAGGGAAACACTTTGGGGAAATGCATTCGCACAAGTGAATTTCCTGATGCAATGCAAAGGAAATGCTCATTATCCTTTGAAACGTAGTCACTTGGCTGTCATCACAGCTATCCAAATCTGGATTATCTACAATTACAACTACCAGGAATGAGGGCTCTGAAATTGAGTACATTTTAAATTGAATTTTTTTTTTTGACAAAGTCTTTCTAAATATTGCCACACCACCCAGGCCTACTGCAGGTTTTAAAATGCAAATATAGTACTAATTCACTGCCTCCAAAATTAGACTATTTTTTGATGTGTGATTGAGGTAGTGATAGTGTTATGGACAAAGCCTTCATATATTCTGGCTTTCTCACTGTGACTGAAGCTAAATTGCAACAGAGTTTACATACTGTATATATATATATAGGGCAGCTGGCTCTTTGAGTATATATATATATATATATATATATATATATATATATATATATATATATATATATATATATATATATATATATATTAGGGGTGGGCATCGATATGAAAATTATATATCGATGTCGTGCACGTGTTTCGATATTGAAATCGATAATATCAAAGTCTTCCAAAACACAGAAAAATATAATAACACAATTGCAATATGAAACATAGACATAGATAGTTACATAAGAAAAGCAATAACTTACTTTAACTTAGCTTTGTTTCACAATATCTTGTTGTATTGTTTTACTATTCCATGCTATCATCATCCACCTCGAAACCGAAATATTATATACTTCTCTGCGCAGGCTAGCCAATCCAGAAGTAATTTAATCTTCTCTGTGTATAAATGCACGACACATCTAAAAGTATTAAGTACGGTGTCATGCTGAATGCAGCATTATTTTGAGATGTGTTTTGATGTTTTAAAAATGCATCTCACTTATAATACCGAAAGTTCACATTTTAAAAATACATTAATAACAATGTAAGTAATCGCAGGGAGAAAATGCAATGAACCACACTGACGCATGCACATATCTCAAAATAATCCCAATAGTGCTTCAGCATGCAAATAGCGTTTGGCACCTTGTGAGCACGTTCTGAATGGAAAAAAAGATATCTACATATATCAAATTATTTAAGCCGATTTTCCTGTTTATTATTTATGTATTTTTTGTCAAGTTTTTTTAAGGTGTGTACCCCTTTAAGAAAGACGGACCTGTTTCTTAATTAGTTGATGCGTGCACTTTTTGAAAACAGGATATAGTTTCTGGTAAGGGATTGGCTGGTGAGAGGAAACAGGTGAAGAAATGGGAGTAGAGCACACAAGGGAGGGTACATAGGTTGTGGATTTGTTGTTTTTCTTGATTTATAGGTATTCAATTTTTGAAATGCATTTGTTACTCAGGTTCTAAGAAAAAGAAAAACGCCAATCAATGGAATGAAATGGTTAAAATACTTTAATGTGTGGTGTTTGCCTACGAGATAATGATTGTTATGTATACGGTTTGTTGTAATTAATATAAAATAAACTTGATTATACTACGTTTGTATTTTTAGCAGTATTAGCAATAATACTGCTAAAAATCTGCAAGCTTATGTGATTTTTGTTTTTATCCCACAATATCGCGATATACAAATTATTATCGATATCATATCAAATATCGATAATGGAGCCCACCCCTAATACTATATATATATATATATATATATATATATATATATATATATATATATATATATATATAATATATACAGTGCCCTCCATAAGCATTGGGACAGTGAAGTCAAAATTGCTATTTTTGCTTTACACTCAAGCAATATGAAAATACGATTAAAAGTTGAATATGAGGCAAAAGTACAGAATGTCACCTTTTATTTCTAGCTGTTTCAACACATATATGTTTTACCAGCTAAGAATAACAGCACTTTCAGAGTTCCATCCCCCCCCCCATTTTATGTGAGCATAGGTATTGGAACATTTGGCTCACAGGTGTTTCTAATTGATCAGGTGTTTCCTGTTGCATTGATTGTTCACACATAAAAGAGCTGTGAATGTGTAGTCTCAGTTCTATCCTTTGCTTTTGCCTTTGGAGTCTGTGTTTGGTGTCAGTAGGCATAATCCAACATGAAGACTAGGGAGCTGTCTATGAAAGAAAAGCAAGCGATTTGGATGCTAAAAAAAGAAAAGAGGAACTCAATTAGAACCACAGCACAAAAGTTGGGCATAGCCAAATCAACAGTTTGGAATGTCCTGAAAAAGAAAGAAACCACTGGTGTCTTCAGCAATCGGCAACGACCAGGTTGGCCAAGGAAAACAGCAGCAGTTGATGTCAGAAAAATGACCAGAGCTGTGAAAAACAACCCTAAAATAAGTGTCAGTGAAATCACCAACAACCTCCAGAATGCTGGGGTGAAAGTGTCACAATCTACTGTTCGCAGAAGACTTCGGCAGCAGAAGTACAAAGGCTACACAGCAAGATGCAAACCCCTGATCAGCACCAAAAACAGAATGGCCAGATTAGAATTTGCTAAAACGTACAGAGATGAGCCAGTAGAGTTCTGGAACAGAGTTTTATGGACAGATGAGACGAAGATTAGCCTAACCTTTATCAAAGTGATGGGAAGGCAAAACTGTGGAGAAAAAAGAAGCTGCAGATGATCCAAAGCATACCACCTGATCTGTGAAACATGGTGGAGGTAGTGTCATGGCATGAGCATGCATGGCCGCCTCCACCGCCTACCACTTCAGAAGTGTACAGAAGCATCTTGGCTACCAATGTACAAGAAAATGTCACCAGACTCATTGGGCGGCGCTTTACAATGCAACAGGACAATGACCCAAAACACACTGCCAACGCAACCAAGGAGTTCATCAGGAGAAAAAAGTGGAAAGTTTTAGACTGGCCAAGTCAATCTCCTGGTTTAAATCCGATTGAACATGCATTTCACTTGCTGAAGAGGAGACTGAAGTCAGAAACTCCCCAAAAGCAACAGCTGAAAATGGCTGCAGTAAAGGCTTGGCAAAGCATCTCAAAGGACGATACCAAGTTTGGTGATGTCAATGGGTCGCAGACTGGCTCGCAGTGGTGAGGTGTGGTGACGTCACGGACTAGGAAGTAACTGAAACCAAAACAGTGGATGGGCGGGTGAAGCTGAGAGCAACGGCACTCAGCGTATTTATTAATCAAATAAAACAAAAACAAATGATTTAAACAAAACAACAAAACCAAACCAAAGGGCACGAGGGCCAAACGAATAAACAGACAAACAAGTAAGTGGCGTGCTGGCTAAACCAGCACGTTTTAGCAATTGTTTTGTTGTCTTCTACGCGCTCTCTCTCCGCTCTCCCGTACTCTCTACACTCCAACACTCAACCAACGCAGAACGGACAGCTGCAGGTTCTTATACTCTGGCCGAGGGGTTAACTAGCTGTTAATTATCTTATTACCCCTCGGCCACAGTCTGCACGCATTTGGTAAGGATGCATGACTGTCAGCTAGTTAAATAATCAGTAGCTGATCAGTCATGCATCCTCACAAGGTTTTTAAATATAAATAATAATAGGCAGGCGCTTTTAACTGCGCGCAAACAAAACACAAATAATAATAAATAGGGGCGGGACACTCCCACACATGCCCCCTGTGTGCAGCACACATGGCCTTTTCGCCACCTCCCCCTTATTCCCTAAAGTCCCAGCTAGCAGTCCCGGGCGCAGGAACAGGGGCAGCAACGGGCCAAAGGTGGCGGCCACGGTGGGATGTCCTCCTCCCACCCAAACAGCCGTAGCGTTCCAATGGCCCACGCACAGGCCGGTTCCTCTGGCCAAAAAATTTTTGGGGGTGGTCTCCAGACCTGCCCCCCCTTCTTCATGGCCGGCAGCTCCCCTCCGTGGGGCTCCGGCCACCCTTTCTCCTGCAGCGAAATTGTTCTTCTGACCTCCCCCCCTTCTTCGTGGCCGGCAGCTGCCCTTCATGGGGCTCCAGCCACAGTATTTCCAGCCGCATGGCAGGACTGGTAGCGACCCCAGGCAAAACAGGACCCTCGGGAGGCGACGGCAGCAGCTGCAAACCTTCGGCAGGTGACGGCAGCAGCAGCGGACCCTCGGGAGGCGACGGCAGCCGCAGCGGACCCTCGGGAGGCGACGGCAGCCGCAGCGGACCCTCGGGAGGCGACGGCAGCAGCAGCGGACCCTCGGGAGGCGAACTCGGGAGGGGAGCCCCTGGCCATGGAGGCGGCAGCAGGAGCTCCACTTCTCCCTCGTACCCTGTAACTGGTGGCTCTCCAGGCGATGCAGAGCAACAGGCAGCCCCAGGCGATGCGGAGCAACAGGCAGCCCCAGGCGATGCAGAGCAACAGGCAGCCCCAGGCGATGCGAAGCAGGCATCCTTGGGCGGTGCAAAGCAGGCATCCTTGGGCGGTGCGTAGCAGGCATCCTTGGGCGGTGCGAGGCAGGGCAGGAGCAGTCCTTCCCATGACGGTGGTTGTGGAACCAGCAGGTATTCACCCTCTGCTGGTGGAGGCGGGAGGGGAAAGCAGTCCTTTTCCTGGTCCGGCTCCTGGAGGCGTTGTTTTGTCCCACGCAGGACACCATATGTGGTAGGCTGGCTCGCAGTGGTGAAGTGTGATGATGTCATGGACCAGGAAGTAACTGAAACCAAAACAGTGGATGGGCGGGTGAAGCTGAGTGCAACGGCACTCAGCGTATTTATTAATCAAATAAAACAAAAACAAAAGATTTAAACAAAACAACAAAACCAAACCAAAGGTTACGAGGGCCAAACGAATAAACAGACAAACAAGTAAGTGGCGTGCTGGCTAAACCAGTTGTTTTGTTGTCTTCTACGCGCTCTCTCTCCGCTCTCCCGTACTCTCTACACTCCAACACTCAACCAACGCAGAACGGACAGCTGCAGGTTCTTATACTCTGGCCGAGGGGTTAACTAGCTGTTAATTATCTTATTACCCCTCGGCCACTGTCTGCACGCGTTTGGTAAGGATGCATGACTGTCAGCTAGTTAAATAATCAGTAGCTGATCAGTCATGCATCCTCACAAGGTTTTTAAATATAAATAATAATAGACGCGGCGCTTTTAACTGCGCCGCAAACAAAACACAAATAATAATAAATAGGGGCGGGACACTCCGCCACACAGACTCACTGCTGTTATTTCATGCAAGGGATTTGTGACTAAATACTTGCTTATATTTGCTTTAAGTTGAATTGTCCCAATACTTATGCTCACATAAAATGGGGGGATGGAACTCTAAAAGTGCTGTTATTCTTACTTGGTAAAACATGTATGTCTTGAAACCACCAGAAATAAAATGTGATATTCTGTACTTTTGCCTCATATTAATCTTTTACTCGTATTTTCATATTGCTTGAGTGTACAGCAAAAATAGCAATTTTGACTAAATTAATTAATTAGCAGTCGCCCTTACCCAGGGTGACTTACAGTTGTATACAAAAAATACATATCAAGAATTACAGTACAATTAAGAGCAAGATACAAAATACAATGACTTCAGTCCTAATAAGAGCAAATACAAAACACAGTATTGATATCGGGGCAGTTCAAGAGCAGATAAGAGTATTGATATTTATATCAGGGTTAGATACGAGTGCAGATGAAATACAAAATACTACAGATTGGATTAAGTGCAGGATTAAATACAGTAAACTAGGGAGCAGATAAGTGCAAGTTAAAGTGCATTAAAGGCAGAGTGTTGTATTGTCCAGAACGGAAGAGTTGAGTTTTACAGGTATTGTCTGAAGAGGTGTGTCTTGAGGAGGCGCCAGAAGGTGGTCAGGGACTGGACAGTCCAGGGGAGTTTAGAGGAGGTACGGCCAGTGTTCTAGTAAAGAGGCTGTGTGGTCCAGTGGTTAAAGAAAAGGGTTTGTAACCAGGAGGTCCCAGGTTCAAATCCCACCTCAGCCACTAACTCATTGTGTGACCCTGAGCAAGTCACTTAACCTCCTTGTGCTCCGTCTTTCGGGTGAGACGTAATTGTAAGTGACTCTGCAGCTGGTGCATAGTTCACACACCCTAGTCTCTGTAAGTCACCTTGGATAAAGGCGTCTGCTAAATAAACAAATGATAAAATAATAATAGTGCATGCGGAGCAGAGAGGTCGGGTGGGGGTGTAGGGAGAGATGAGGGTCTGGAGGTAGCTGGGTGCAGTCTGGTCAAGGCATCGGTAGGCAAGTACAAGAGTCTTGAACTGGATGCAAGCGGTGATTGGGAGCCAGTGGAGTGAACGGAGCAGTGGAGTAGCATGGGAGAAGCGATGCAGAGAGAACACCAGGCGAGCAGCAGAGTTCTGGATGAGCTGGAGTGGATGGGTGGTGGATGCAGGGAGGTCGGCCAGGAGGGAGTTACAGTAGTCCAGGTGCGAGAGTACCAGGGCCTGGACGAGGAGTTGCGTGGAGTATTTGGTGAGGAAGGTTCAGATTCTTTGTATGTTGCTCAGGAAGAATCGGCAGGTGCGTGCTAGAGTGGAGATATGCTGGGAGTAGGATAGGCAAGCATCTAGAATTACTCAGAGGTTCTTGGCCGAGGAGGAGGGAGAGAACGTGGTAGATTCCAGAGGAATGGAGATAGAGAGATCAGAGGAGGGGGAAGATGAGGAGGGGAAGAAAAGGAGGTCAGATTTAGAGAGGTTGAGTTTGAGGTGATGCGAGTGCATCCAAGAGGAGATAGCAGACAGACATGTAAAGATATGGGAGGGGATAGTGGAGTCAGAGGGGTGGAAGGAGAGGAAGATCTGAGCATAGAAATGGTATGAGAAACCATAAGATGCGATGAGGGGGCCCAGGGAGCGGGTGTATAGAGTGAACAGGAGAGGACCCAAGACTGATCCTTAGGGGACTACAGTTGAAAGATGGTGAGGTGTGGAGGTTGAGCCACACCAGGTTACCTGGTAGGTGTGGTTGGAGAGGTAGGAGGGGAACCAGGCCAGAGATTCCCAGGTCAGCAAGACAGGATAGGAGAATAGAGTGATCGACAGTGTCAAAGGCAGCAGAGAGATCAAGGAGAAGGAGTCGATAGGAAGGAGGTGAGAGACAGCGGTGGAGGCAAGGACAGAGGGAGAGAGAGAGCGGAGGTTACGGGAGGTGACAGTGGGGGTAGGTGGAGTAGGGAGAGACAGAGAAAAAGAGATGAAATGGTGATCAGAGAGGTCCAGAGGCGTGACAGAGAGGGTGGAGGGGCAGCAGTATGGCAAGCCAAATTATCATTTAAAGATATCTCTAATTCATTTATAGATATCTCTAAATATTTGAAGATATCTCTAAATCATTTCCAGATATCTCTAAATATTTGAAGATATCTCTAAATATTTGAAGATATCTTAAAATGATTTAGAGATATCTCTAAATCATTTTAAGATATCTAAAATACATTTAGCGATATCTCAAAATGATTTACAGATATCTTTAAATGGAGCTTTAAATGAGAGATCTAAAATGCATTTTTAGATATCTTTAAATCATTTGAAGATATCTTCAAATGAACAGGAAGCTATTTCAAGATATCTCGAAATGACTTCCTGTGAAAATGCTCTATGTTTTCAATGGACTTCCTGTCTATTTAACGATATCTTCAAATGAACAGGAAGTTATTTAGAGATATCTCTAAATGATTTAGAGATATCTCTAAATGAACAGGAAGCTATTTGAAGATATCTTCAAATGATTTAGAGATATCTTTAAATAATATGTGGATTTGGCTAGCATGGTGCGCCAAACTGTCATTTAGAGATATCTTAAAATGAGGGTTTTAAATATATCTGTAAATCATTTGAAGATATCTTCAAATAACATCCTGTTCATTTCGAGATATCTCTAAATCATTTAGAGATATCTCGAAATAACTTCCTGTTCATTTAGAGATATCTCTACATCATTTAGAGATATCTCGAAATAACTTCCTGTTCATTTAGAGATATCTCTAAGTCATTTAGAGATATCTCGAAATAACTTCCTGTTCATTTAGAGATATCTCTAAATCATTTGAAGATATCTTCAAATGAACAGGAAGCTATTTCAAGATATCTCAAAATGACTTCCTGTGAAAATGCTCTATGTTTTCAATGGAGAGGAGAGAGTCGAGTTCATCGAGAAAGTGAGTGAGAGGTCCAGGGGGCCGGTACAGTACAACTAGCAGGAGTTGACAGGGAGAGGTTAGTTGGACAGCGTGAAATTCAAAGGTGTTAACAGAGAGTGAGGAGAGGTCAGAGGGGACAGAAAAGAGTAAGGAGGGAGAGAGGAGAAAACCAGTTCCACCTCCCCGTCCAGTGAAATATGGAGTATGGGACAGGACGTACAGAGAGGACAGGGCTTTCAGTGTTATCAGGAGAGAGACGGGTTTCAGTGAGAGCAAGGAAATCGAGAGAGAGGTGGGAGGCAAAGGCAGAGATGAAATCAGCTTTGTTAGGTGAGCAGCGGTGGAGAGAGGACAGAGGACGGGAGTGAGAGGACAGAAAAACAGGAATGTGAGAGGCAGTCATAGCAGGACAGGTGAGACAGATAGGTACAGTAGTAGTGGGAGCAGGTGCGGTGGGGGGAGGGTACAGACCTGTCTAGTAGCTGGCGTCTTCCAGAGCGCTGCTAGGTTTGGATTTTCTCCAACAGTCTCTCCTCGCTGGATTCCCACAGCTAGACTCAATCATAATAATCAATCATAATACACACACATAAAACATAAATCATAAAACTCAGCAGCAACTTAGCAGTCACAGATGTCAGTCAACAATGAGTCGACCCTACGGCTAAAAGCAATCTCAGATATGAGGTTAATCATTCATTTAAACACGACAGCCTGTTTACGCAAAAGTGTTTGGTACATATCCATGGGTGTTTTTCATTTTGGTGTCCAATCCCAGGACATTTCTAAACATTGGCCACACAGATCAGTGGTTTTATTTTAGCAATGAAACAGAAATAGTAAGTGTAAGCCACACAGCATGTTAGCGTCTTGGTAGGTTGAAATGTTAAAAGAAAACATCAAGGCAGTCTTTTTCACCCAGAAACAAATAATGTATGTCATCAACTGAGCATCTCCAGGAAATCCAAGATGAGAAGGCTTTGTGTAAAAGGAAAACCAAAGTGTATCTTTAAATAAATAAAATTAAATCCTTTTGTGATATAAATAGGTGGTGCTGTCCCATCTGAATAGCTGTTCATTATATTTTAATGACTGGTGGGTAGGCACAACAGCTAGAGGTACACACATGCATCTGTAAACAGCTCCACTCACTCGAGTAGTTCTATCATTGATCTTCCAAAAAGTTGCTTTGTTGTTCTCATTTCCGACATACCACTTTCTGAAGTCTAGGATTTCTCAAAACTGTAGGTAAAGAGTACAGATATCAGACTGACCAAATGTATCTGTGTTTGATAGATTTAGCTATCTGAAGCCTTACCTTTATACACCTGTAAGTTGCCTTAGATAAAGGTGTTTACCTAATAAATAATAATATTAATAATAATAATAATAATAATAATTAGGCTTGTAACGGTAACGATAATAATCAAATTATTTATCGATTGGGACCTCACGATAACAAATCGATAATAGTTTAATGAAATCAAATATTCCATGAAATTAAAAAAGTGTCTTGTATATTTTAACTTACTGTCAGAATGTAATCTGTGTTATTGCTTCTAAAAGTTATTGAATATGCGACTGTGAACTAATACAGGATGATGATGCAGAGATCAAGAGTAACCTGCTTTGTTAATGTATTTTATACATATTATTTTGTTTTAAATCAGTCCCAACTATAGCCACCTGTCTGGAGCAAAACTAATAATATTTAACATTACTACATTGTCACATGCCGCTGTTTCAGAAGAAGTGTTATCCGCAACTTTTTTTGGTTTTGATTGCTGTCTGAGTCTAAATGCCGCTGGATCGTAGCTCAACGTATATGATCCTATGAAACACTGCAGGTTGTACAAAATAGTTTGCCACCAGTAGAATGCAAAAGTATTGTACATGATCTGCTACAGTAATTACAGTAGATTTTTTTAATTCATTTTGGACACTCGCAAAATGTTCACTCGCTTAACAATATCAGTTCAGATCTCCTAGGATACTAAACCCGCCCCAGATGCCCATATCTACCAGTCAGTACCAATAAATCCTGTCCATTTTTAAAAAAAATTGAAACAAGCTTATAATCACATCAGGAACCTGGACTGATACACTGCTGTCAGAACCCAAAAGCAACGACAGCATTGGCCGGTCATTCATATCATTGGCCGATTCTGTCGGTCAATGTCGTCATAAAGATCTAAATAACAACACTGACCGGGCAGAGACGACATTGCCCAGTACTAGTACAGTTACTAAAATATACTGGAGGTAAAAAAAGCAATCCCTGTATATTTTAGAATACTTTGTTGCTTTATTCAACAAAATGTATTCAATGTTTAAAAGAACCAACTATACAGATTTAAATTAACAACAATGCATATGCCACTTTTAAAACTATTGACTATTATCAATTTATAACAAACAGCTCTATAAATCAAATACATTATCAACTATTTCTAAATAAGAGAAGAACAGAGAGATACAATATACACCTAACTGAAAATAGAAGAACTACTTAATAGTAAATATGAAACGGGAACATGAATCAAACTCAAAAATTTTATTTATACAGTATTTGCAAATGTTCGGAATGAAAAGAACGAGAAAAGTAACAAAAACATATATATGCTTTGAAACACAAAACCAGTAAAATGGTAAGAACAGATTACTAGCAGATGAGTCAATTGAGAAAAAATAATAATAATAACAACAATAATAATCCCAAAAATCAAAATGCTGTATAAATCAGTCTTTGTTTAAACATCCCGAAATGTCCATTCCCCCCAAAATATTTTAAATCCCAAAAATAATGCAATGCAAAAGCAATGCAAAAAGAAAAAGCTCAGACTCACTGGAAATCCAAATCGAGAAGGATGATTCTTCAGAGATAATATTCCTAATGATCACGGCTTAGGAATGAAGATCCAACAGCAGGGCAAGGCGTACACAGTAATAACACAGCTGCATTGGAGTTTTTTGGTTGTTATTTGTAGCTTTTTTGTATCTTTCCATAACCTATACGGATGTATTTTTTTAAAGGGATACACTCCTAATAGAAAACCAAAAAATTGGCTTTTTTTTTTCTTTCTGTGTACCTTTTTCTTAAAAAAAAATAGTGTTGCCTGGCCAGGCTTTCTCCTGCTAATAATAAGAGACAGCAGGTGGAACGCTTATTGTCCCACGTTATAAGGTATTTGCTACAGATTGGCATAGTTACATACATTGCCTGAGATTCACTGGGAATTGTTGACAATGGCCGGTTAATGTCCAAAGAACTTTACATTTATGTTAAGAAAACAACATCCTCCAAAATGAGTGGCTATTGACGTCAATGACCGGGCACTGTTATCAGAGCCCAAGAGGCCGTAACATATATATATATATATATATATATATATATATATATATATATATATATATATATATATATATATATATATATATATATATATATATATATATATATATATATATATATATATATACCTACTAGGTCTGTATTTTTGCAATTAAATATAGCAGTACATGAGTGGAACAAGGTCCTGGTTTGGGGGACCACTGGGTCATAATACATATTGGTCATATTAGGCACTGTAGCTGTTGAGGAGGAATTGAGTCATTTTAAATATGGATAGCCATTTGAAAATAAGATATGTTTCTCAATACTAGTGTAGGAAAGTGCAGCTTGGTAGCAAAGTGAGAGGGGAAGTTAGTGGACAGTGCAAAAGAAGTTCAACAACATATGCATTCTATAGAATTATGGAAAATAATCTATAGTCTAGTTTACTTTAAGAGACCAGGCAAGGGAAAGGTCTCAGATGAAGAAGCGCTTTGAATAACAAAGGAAAAAATCCAGATCTTGTCCCATTACAATCCTGAGGTTCACGTTAAAATAGAAGTGGAACTGGGATTAGGGTAAAGAACAGAGTAAGGGGCTCCATGCTCTTCAAGACTGCATTCTCACAGGAATTGGTGCTCCTCTCATTTGAATGACATGAAGTTGCAACAGGCAATAATATCTGATCAAAGCCCGAGAATTGCTTGGGAAATGTGAAACCCTCTGTGAAACCCTCAGAATCTCAAAAAGAAGAGTTTCAAGGCTAAAGACCAAAAACTTCAGCTAATAAGCAACATGCAAATTCCAGTCTCACAGCTGTACAAAACCACCATCGGAGGAACGTTCTGTTGCTTTGCAGAAAATCTTGCTATGTCGATGTGATTTATTGTACAGCTCCAGAATCAACACTGTAAAGGCCCAGGGCTCTTAAACCTAAGAGGTGAACAGCACAAGAGTCTAGTGAATTAGCCAGCTGAATTATCTAGCCCCAAGACTCAATTTTCCATGTCATCAAGTGGAAAGTGGATTTGTGACATTGCTTCATTAAGTTGTGTCAGATAAATTAAACTGGTCCCCACGTCTACTACAATCATCTGTTGATCCCACTTTAAAAGCATTCGTATTCATTTTATTCTCATTACCCTACACAGCATGCTTCCAGGCCCTTGATGTGGAATGTACCATACTGCAGGGTCTTTGAATAATCGCAACAACAAAAACTGATTTTACAGAAATGGGTCCCTATCCACAAAGTTTTAAAAAGACTGTTTTGTTTGTGATAGATGAAATAAAGTTTGATATTCATGAAACAGTTCTACACCATTGCTGGTTTTAACTGTTTACAAAAGTTTTATGCATACAAAGCTGTAATTATTGTATAACATTGTTCATTCTATAACTCAGAATATAAAGCTTTGTGAAGAGGACTGCTACATTTACTTTTTTAAAGTAGCTTCAAATGTATTTAATGTATTCTTTTTTTCCCTTTTTTAATTATTATTTTTTTTATTAAGTGGTTCTGGGTTATGTTGCTCGCTCCAGTATTATCATATTTTTTCTCAATGTCAGTCTTTACCTGGCTCTGAGCTTGCTCTGAGCTTACCTGGAGATCCTTGCTGCAGGCACTGAAGTCAAGAAAAGTGACAATTCACATTTGAACTCAGCTGGCCCAACCTACTCCACATATATATTGAGAGAGGTCCAGCAAAGTTGAAGGATCCCATTGTCACATGATTTGAATGGATTGAGGATGTTTACTGCCAGGCAGTTAGGATTGTCTAGGCAAGCTCATACAGTTAAAGACGGATTGTGGCGGGGTGTCCCGACCCTATGCGTATGTTTGTGTTATTGTTGGTGTATATTTATATAGGTGCACGGGGTATAAATTGGGCTATGTAGTACAAGTGTTGTTAAAATGTATATTTGTATTTAGGCACAGGGAGTTCTCAATCACTTCACATGCAGATAAAATGCGTGTGGGCATGGGGATTGCACCAATTAGTTCACGTTCTGGGATTCAAGTGAATGATTAATTAGTTATTGAATCCCGACACAGCTGTATATATAAATGCACTAATCACCCACTAAGGGTTGGGTGTTCAGAGTAGAGAACGGGAGTAGAGAGAGGCGGTAAATCTGTAAAATAAATTAAACAATTGCTACTCGTGCTGGCTTTAAACCAGCATGATACTTATTTGTTGTTAGTGTTTTGTTTTGTCTGTTTGGTTTGGCCAACAAGCCGTTTTGTTTGTTCAGTGTTTTGCTTTCTGTTTAAACCTTTTATTTTCAATAAACCGGCGCAACAGCGCAATTCCCTCACCACTCTGTCCTGCATTTCCTGGCCTGATGTAACCACCAGCCAACCTGGTCATATGGATATAGAAAAAAATTATTACAACTCAATATTGGAGCTACAGAACCACTTGGAATCATAATAAATAAAAAAAGAAAATGTAAAGAATGGATTAAAATCCATTACTCAGATTGTATTCATTGGGCGGGGGGGGGTATTTGTTAACTTTCGATATGTTTATGTCTATACTGCTGAATTGTGTCTTTTATATTTTGAATTGCTGCCACTGGCGGAACCTCTCTGAAAATGAAACTTTCTAGTCTCATGTGAGTAACATTCTGGTTAAACCCTAGTTAAACCTGCTTAAATAAATACAATACACAAATCAACAAATACAACTCAAAAGATGTCTGTAAGCACCCCCCGCTACCTATGTTAATCTTTATATCCCACCCACCCTCAGGTAATATCCAGCGAGATGCCGGACAACGCTCTGTTCAAACTCACAGGAAAAGGAGCCGATCAGGAGCCCAAAGGCATCTTCTACATCAACAAGAACACTGGGGAGGTGCTGGTCAGCAGATCCCTTGACCGCGAGAGAATCGCCTTCTATCACGTGAGTACTTCCTCTATATGGACAAGAGAAGGGATGTGAGGCTGGATGGCTGTGTATTTGTGATGGGGTACACCCCGCCCCTGTGTGCATATGTATTATTTTGTATTATTATTATTATTATTATTATTATTATTATTATTATTATTATTTAAAATGTATTTGTGTTTGTGTTTTGTTGTTATTGTTTACAGCCTGGATGGGGTTAAAATGCCCCATCCAGATAAAATCATGAGAATGTGTGGTTAACAGCGAGTGATTATTGATAAATTGGCTGTGACCACACATTTGAGAAACCCTGTGCCGAATGTGGTCGAGGGATATACTAGGTAATTAATAGCCAGTTAATCCCTCTGCCACAATATAAAACATGGTTAGTGTGTTCAGAGGTGGAACGAGACATGAGTAAAAGAGAAACTAAAAAGCTTAATCATTACAATTGCTATTCATGCTGGGTTTATACAAGCGCAATACTTGTGTGTTCCATGTCTGTTTGTCTGTCCGTTTTGTTTTATTTTGTGTGCAGTGTTTTGTTTTGTTAAATCTTTTGATTTATAATAAACCGGCACGACAGTGCATTCACTCACATTTATTGTTGTCTGTCTGCTTCCTGGCCTGACGTCACCACTAGCCAGCCTGGCCACAGTATTGTACCTACATTGTGCACTCAAAAGCATGCTTTAAGCTACATTGTCATAATATTTCATTCCTTACCTGTTTAGTTTGGATGTTCTGTAGGGGAAGTATATCAGTGTTGGACAGGTTCCAGTGCACAAAACCTGTGGGCTTTGGTGCACGGTGCAATGCTAATATGCTTCCCCACTTCACTTTGTTTTGGGAAGCAGTTTTTGCTAGAATAGTGTTGCAATGATCGAAGCACACACACAAAGATAATCACATAATAGGCCATTTAAACAGGTAAAAAATGTAATTGAAAATGTGCATTAAGTTCACGTTTTTCACATTGCTCAATTCACTACTTCCACTGATTAAGCTCTCCGTGTGGTTCAATCCATCAAGCCTTGCCCACTTTGCTCTGTACATTTCAGTAAACAGATATGCTCACTGCATGTGTCTTAGTTCGGTGAAGAGGGTATGCTTCATACTGGAGGTGGAAATTCAGATTGCTGGCATCACTGAAGGATGCTGGGGGCTACTAACACTTTAATGCTATTATCTTGATGGACATCCACAAGTTTGCGGATGGTCCAAAAACGTGACTATTTAATAACATGGGCTTTAACACAGCTAAATTAGACAGCCAGTGCTATTCCTTCTCCACTGTCCATGAATATGAGACTGCAAACAACCAGTAAACCACAGGAAAGTTGATTGGTCTGATGGATACAGAGTGTTAGAAATGGATCGCAGACGTATCCCCATATGAAAACATGCATGGTGGTTGATATGATGTTAAATGCTGCAATATACATCTACCCTGACATTCTGCCCTATGAACTGGGTTTCAAAGCTAGTCATGTTGGCTTTCACAATATCTAAAAGCTGCTTTATGAAAGCCCTTGTCATTTTAGGTACATTCCATTCACTGTTGTTAACAGTGACATTGACTGCTTTTAGATGGTTTAACCCACAGGAAACTAGTAAAAGCGGGCTGTTTATTCCATATAGAACTGTTTGCTGAAATTTCCAGCAGGGTCGTCGGATATTGTGTCTTACACCACACACACGTTCTTATGCCTTGTGGTGTTGAATAATTGGCTGAATGTAAAGGCTATTGCCATTTTATATATTTCCAGGATTTTATAGTTGACCAAAACTGGAAGTATTTTGCAAAAGAAAAAGTCAGACATTATTGCTGGGCTTGTTCTATCTTACCTGGAGGGAGCTTCATTATCAATTATCCAGCTGCACATTATCCAACACATCAGTGAGCACTAAAAACAGCGGACCGCAAAAAAGTAATAAAACTAAATTAAACTCGTAAGACGTTGCCTGTCTGGAGGCTGCTGCATTAGCAAAGTCAGCACACTGTTGCACTTTCAATGTAATTTCAAATTGTTTACTGGCTAGTCTGAACTGTACCGATGCATTAGGATAACACAACCATGAAATACAATCCCATCTCTCCGAATAATTGACTGATTGTGAGACGGACAGTCTTAGATTTAAACAATACTCAGGAGGTTTCTTGTTAGGAGTTGTAAAATCTTGCCACTCAGTAATGGAACATCAAATAAAGTACAGCTCAGGAGACAAAATGATTGACACTTGTTCTAAAACCACTGCTTACTGATGGCACACTGTACACAGATCGTCGAGTTGTAGTATAATGATTATGGCATTGCTGTGGCATTTTATGAGGGAATAATAGACTACGGGATTCCAATGGACTGATAGGAATATGATGGTGCAATTAAATAACACAGTGGTAAAATGAAGAGAAAAGTCAGGTTTACCTGTATAAACCTATGGTAAATGCCATTGATTATTTATTTATTTATTTTTGTGCATAGGCATTTAAATGCTAAATTGTTGTGGAGACCTTGTTAAAATGCTTAACAATGTGTCCTTGTAAGCATTATCTTCCTTAGGCTTACAGGACACGGTCACCCGAGTATGGTCCCAGAGAGATTCAAACTCTTTTTTTTATTACTAGTTGATTGTTAAATAGTACAGTGTATTGCTAAAGCCTTGTATTTTTCACAGGATATAAATACCATGAAATAGAAATAAAAACACTGAATTCAATGAAGTCAATTTAAAACAAATGTCCACGGTGCAAATTTAAATTTGGAGTACAGACTTGATGTTTTTCTCCTATCAATCACCTGAAGAACTCATACAGATATATAGCTGTAGTTCTGTGCTCAGAGAAGCATGTACACAGTACCTCATACCCCACAAGCAGCAAGCCTCCCATTGTGATAAACAGATTTCTCACTCCTTCATAATAAAGACCCAGACAGAGGGTTATATTTATTAACTGGAGTTATCAAGTCAAGAGGCAGTTGCATTAGAATAAAAAAAATAAAGTACAATCAATAAAAAAATAGCTATGCAGCATCTGCTTTTTTCTATTTTTCTGTAACCAGCCTTGCTTAGATCATTAGCTCCTTGCACAGAATCCTGTTTCTCTAGGATCAGCTCAATTTGAAGAGCTCAGGAATGAGTACTATTGGACATACTTATAGAAACACTCACCACTTTCCAGCTTTCTCTTGCAAGTTTACCATACTCTACCCTAATTTGTTTGGAAACTTCCCAAATCTCTGAATGTAGTTGTGCCGATTGTTTGTTTAGACCTGTTTAAACTAAGTATTGGAGAACCAGCCTTGGCATAGAGAATGAATAAATGTAATTTGTAAATCCCAAATGCAAATGCAGTTTCGGCTTTCCTGTTCAAACTTTTACTTCATCCATTAAGGTCTACAGCTATTGACAAAAGTTTTGCATTAATACATAAAAAGAAAAAAAAAAGAAAAAAAAAATTAAAAAAAATTAAAAAAAACTACGAACATAATTTAGGTATTTTATTTAACATCATGTAATCAAAGAAATGACAAAATGATGTTGCAAAAGTCTACCAGAAGCCATAATAGTAGTACAGTACCAGTGTCCTGGGGAATAAGTAGACCGGGGAAAAAGTGGATCGTCATCAAGAATTTAAAGGGGAGGTTCCATTGTTTCTAAGGTTTACGCCTACTAGTACTACGTCTGGGGAATTAGTAGATCGAGCCCAGGGAATAAGTTGATCGGATATATTAACTACAAATAAATCATTTAAAATGAACTTTGTAAGTGTCATTTATATGTCTGTTTGTTTAACAAACGTTATAGCAACTTGAGATGTTTTTGTTACATATGTAACGTGTAAGCAGTACTGTAAGGATAGGTATGTGAGCGATTATCAAAAAGTTAAAGCACGATTTTCAGTCATGGACAAAATTGAGCTCCATGCTGTGGTTACTAACTTAGGCCACGATGCACAGCAATCACTGATGCACGTGTATATTATTATTTATTATGCGCTTTGTTCTTTCATTTTTTTTTACAGACAATGCTAATTTTTATTTTCCAACCTAGGTACATAGGCTACATGACAAAACTCCTGTTCCTATTCAAACAAAAAAAATGAAACGTGTTTACTAATTTAGCTGTCATGTTTGATGTCTTTTTTTTAACTAGGATGTTAACATTTTGTCTTTGTAAACTGTGATAGTTAATGCTAGGCCTACTGACAAAATAATAATAGACTTGCAATACGACAATACTGTTGTATGACTGTATGTCATTAGAATATATTTCTAAAACATTTTAATTTCAATTAAAGATTGACAACATTTTGACATGTAAAACCTTAATATACAGAAAATAAATCTTTGCGCTCACACATCAACTACATCTGATTAACAACGACATTTTTACAGGCAGAAAAAAGCTGACAAGTGTTTAACGCTAGGCTTAGTATAAAAAGAGAGACGTAAGTTACAGTATAACTTAACACTTTGCATCACACATATACAGTACTGTGCAAAAGTTTTAGGCAGGTGTGAAAAAATGCTGTAAAGTAAGAATGCTTTCAAAAATAGACATGTTAATAGATTATATTTATCAATTAACTAAATGCAAAGTGAGTGAACAGAAGAAAAATCTAAATCAAATCCATATTTGGTGTGACCACCCTTTGCCTTCAAAACAGCATCAAGCATCAATTCTTCTAGGTACACTTGCACACAGTTTTTGAAGGAACTCGGCAGGTAGGTTGGCCCAAACATCTTGGAGAACTAACCACAGTTCTTCTGTGGATTTAGGCAGCCTCAGTTGCTTCTCTCTCTTCATGTAATCCCAGACAGACTCGATGATGTTGAGATCAGGGCTCTGTGGGGCCATACCATCACTTCCAGGACTCCTTGTTCTTCTTTACGCTGAAGATAGTTCTTAATGACTTTCGCTGTATGTTTGGGGTCGTTGTCATGCTGCAGAATAAATTTAGGGCCAATCAGATGCCTCCGTGATGGTATTGCATGATGGATAAGTATCTGCCTGTACTTCTCAGCATTGAGGAGACCATTAATTCTGACCAAATCCCCAACTCCATTTGCAGAAATGCAGCCCCAAACTTGCAAGGAACCTCCACCATGCTTCACTGTTGCCTGCAGACACTCATTCATGTACGCTCTCCAGCCCTTCGGCGAACAAACTGTCTTCTGCTACAGCCAAATATTTCAGATTTTGACTCATCAGTCCAGAGCACCTGCTGCCATTTTTCTGCACCCCAGTTCCTGTGTTTTCGTGCATAGTTGAGTCGCTTGGCCTTGTTTCCACGTCGGAGGTATGGCTTTTTGGCCGCAAGTCTTCCATGAAGGCCACTTCTGACCAGACTTCTCCGGACAGTAGGTGGGTGTACCAGGGTCCCACTGTTTTCTGCCAGTTCTGAGCTAATGCACTGCTGGACATCTTCCGATTGCGAAGGGAAGTAAGCATGATGTGTCTTTCATCTGCTGCAGTAAGTTTCCTTGGCCGACCACTGCGTCTTCGGTCCTCAACGTTGCCCATTTCTTTGTGCTTCTTCAAAAGAGCTTGGACAGCACATCTGGAAACCCCTGTCTGCCTTGAAATTTCTGCCTGGGAGAGACCTTGCTGATGCAGTATAACTACCTTGTGTCTTGTTGCTGTGCTCAGTCTTGCCATGGTGTATGACTTTTGACAGTAAACTGTCTTCAGCAACCTCACCTTGTTAGCTGAGTTTGGCTGTTCCTCACCCAGTTTTATTCCTCCTACACAGCTGTTTCTGTTTCAGTTAATGATTGTGTTTCAACCTACATATTGAATTGATGATCATTAGCACCTGTTTGGTATAATTGTTTAATCATACACCTGACTATATGCCTACAAAATCCCTGACTTTGTGCAAGTGTACCTAGAAGAATTGATGCTGTTTTGAAGGCAAAGGGTGGTCACACCAAATATGGATTTGATTTTGATTTTTCTTCTGTTCACTCACTTTGCATTTAGTTAATTGATAAATATAATCTATTAACATGTCTATTTTTGAAAGCTTTCTTACTTTACAGCATTTTTTCACACCTGCCTAAAACTTTTGCACAGTACTTGTATTTTACAGACCGAAAATAAATAAATAAAAAAGAAAGTGGTGTGTGAACACATTACCGTACGATCTGGCAAATAAAATGACCAGATAGAAAATATTAATTCATGTAGTTAACCTCCCCTTTAATCACACTGTTGCCGCGCCTTCCCTTACCGCGTTTGCGCGATCCACTTCCCCGGTCTACTAATTCCCTACAACACAGGTATTTCATCTTACATTTTTCAATGTCAAATTTTCAGTTGAGTATATGGAAAACTACAAAGCAGTATGTAATTTAATATGTTAGTGGAACATTAATCAGCAGGTTGCATTTTACTTTATGAAGCAAAATTTGTTAATTCTGTACGGGTGATGCAAAACTTTTGGCCATAGCTGTATAGCTGGGCTGTAAGCCATTACACTAAGTAAACCCATGTTGTAATTCTTTGAAAGGTGTAGCATTGAATAGCTTTTTTGTGTATTAACGGTAAAGTGAACAATTTTTTTTTTTTTTAACACATCTAATTTCGGAATACATCGTAGCATTCATTCCAATCCAACAACAATGAATGGACAAATGGTCTGAAATTACGACATTGCTAAGCAGATAGTGACTGATTTAAGGAAAGACATTCCCAAATGCACCTCTTTTAATTTAGGTTTCTATAACATCAATGTATGTTATATAAAGAGAATACTCTATGAGCATACATGAGTCGAATAAATGTCGAGTCCCCTAAGGGATAACTACAGCACTCCATGGTAATTCACAGAGTATTCTCTATAAAAATGGAACCTGACTGCACAAGATCAAGCGCATAACAGCAAAAAGCCCTGTCACCCATAGAACGAAGCTTAGCCTCTGGAATCCTTAACAGACCCGAATTCACAGAGCGTAGGTTACATGTGGGAATGCATGTCGTTTACAAATCAGATATGTCATTTGGGGCCAAGCCATTTAGAGCCTTATAAGTTAGCAGTAACATTTTAAAATCAATCCTACTCTTGACCGGCAACCAATGCAGAGAGGCAAGAACTGGTGTAACATGAGCACCCATGTTGGAGCCAGTTAAAATGCTTTCAACTTGTTTTAATTGTGTGCTGGTCATTGGATCCAGGCTGTACAGGGTGCAGTCATTATGACTAAAGCACTCTTAAGGCTTTGTTCCCTAGCCTTTACACCTTTACACCAAACCATGTCTGTATCAACATTATGAGTTCTTAGTAGCTCTGGTCTTAATGTTTGCATTCAGCTCACTGCGATGTCAAACATTATTTTGTAATTAGGTTTAATTGCACGGAAATTAGACCTAATTAAATCTTAATGATCTAACACGTGTCATCAAATCTGCACAAAAATGTTTTTTGTTTATGTAAACAGTGAGGAAAATGTATCAAATTGGTGCTATCTCGACCTAGTACAAATTACCTTTTGAAGCCTTGAATTGGTTTAAATGTTTTATGCAGAGAAAACATAAAATATAAAAATATTAGTGCACTGAATTCCATAGCTGTTTCATTATATACATTTCCTTGGGTATAGTTTCTGAAGAATACAACATGTTATTGAACCTCTGCTCTGTATTAAAACTGCTTCCTAAATGTACCTAAAGGCAGAGAAGACAGATGGCAATCTGAGGGGATGGTCTGCCACTTAAATGTGGGACCTCTTGTTAAAATATGCATACAACGACAGCTGTGACAGGCTACCACTGTTAGAATACAGATTGTTTGAAGCTAAGGGTATTCAAATTGGTGAAGCAGAGAAAAGTGAATTATTCAACCACGCTTAATTCACAAATAAAGATTCTCTTTCACAAAATCCCAGAGCAGTAAAAACTATACATTTCCAAAAATACAGAGCTTTAATGCCTTCAGCTGCGTATTTACAAGATAAATGCCTAAATGTGTACTGATTTTACTAACGGCAAAGGGTTTGATATTGTGTGCGGCTAACATTTATTTGCTTAATTACCAATATCATATTTAAATGCTTTTAAACTTAGGGACTCACAAAGCAGTCACCCATAGTTATCAAGCCACTTTGAATCCCCCTGGCGGTGGATACTTGATACTTGGAATTTGAATTGGAGAGGACACACATTGATAAGGGCATTAGGTGAAAATTAACTTTATAAAACTAACAGGAGAGGTTTTTAGGTTTGGGAATTTGAGAGTACTTGAATTAAAAGTAACTGAAAAAAATTGTAGTAATGTACATTTCTTTAACCGATTTGAACGTACAAAATTATTGTAAAAAAAAAAACGAATTGTGCATTTCCAATTGTAGGTTGCACACCGAGTCTGTATTGTTGTATGAGAGCGATAATTTTAATTGGTTTCAATTTCACATGCATTAAGTGGCCAATTATTCACTGTAGGGAACACCTAAAATTCATGCAATGTGTCTCTGGAGTAATCTAAGCTGCAAATAAAACCCATATAGCATTGGCTGTAGCATGAAGAATAATACTGTAAATCAAAGAAGGATAAAAAGAAAATAAATGAAAGACCATTACTGTGGAGTTAGGAGTGAATAGTTATGTATAATATAACAATACATCATGAACCAATATGAACATATGCAAACACAGTACATGGATTTTATTTTTAATGTTTGAGGACATGCCTTATCATTCAATCATTCTAAACCTAAGGCTAAGTGAAGTTGCCTTAGCAACTCTACTTATACCAATGTCACCTCCAGCAAACTGATTTAACATTTTCTTTCCTATGATTACCAATACATTTTCACTCTTCAGACATTTAATCATCTACAGTAGTTTGCAATAAACTTTACAGGTGACATTACGGATAACAGATGATAAATGATGCATTGTATGAGGAATTGTATGAAACGGGACTGTGCTGTACCAGAAGAACCACAAGTGTTAGATGTCAGGCCGGTGACCGACATAAAGACACCTCTGTAGCAACATGTCTTGAAAGGAGAAATGCGGGCTTCCAAGTTTTAAAAACACTGCATCAATATATACAATAGTTTGCAAATTTATTAGAACACCTCCAGATGTGTTATTTATACCCTTTATATACTGACCTGCATGAAAACCTCTGGGTGTGAGAATTTCAATTTTGAGTCAGTAATTAGTGATATAGAAACGACAGGCACTCGTGTGTGAAAATGTTAGACCACTCTGTGCTTTAATTGAGCATAAACAACTTGTAAAGTCGTATGCATTTTACTATTTGGGTCTGTGTAACTTTTCTCTAACTATTTAAAATTACAGTAATCCGTCGCATAACCGACTGCGGTGGGACCAAAATAAGGGCGGATATGTAAAATTTCGGATGAATGAATCCTGTTTTAAATACCATTATGCACAGCTGTAACAATTACTATATTCACACAATTATTGTTTTGAGATTCAGCTTTTATAAGGATGCTAAATCTCTTGTTTAGAAAGATACAGGGTATTTATAGGCAGCTGTGTGGTCCAAGAAAGAAAGTGGTTAAAGAAACTGGCTTGTAACCAGGAGGTCCCCGGTTCAAATCCTAGCTCAGCCACTGACTCACTGTGTGACCCTGAGCAAGTCACTTAACCTCCTTGTGCTACATCTTTCAGATGAGATGTTGTTGTAAGTGACTCTGCAGCTGATGCATAGTTCACACACCTTAGTCTTGTATCTTGTAAAGCGCTTTGTGATGGTGGTCCACTATGAAAGGTGTTACATAAAAATAAAGATTAAATGTTATTATTAATGCTTGTGACAGAGTATCTGTCTGTGACAGGCAGGAAATCGAGACTGAGGTTGAAGTTGATACGACAGGATTTACTTACATATCAAGTCAACACACTGAACAGCTCACGTGACACTACCAGCAATGGCAGCACACAGAGCACATAAAGTTATAGTCAAAAGTTTACATACCCCAATGAAAATGTATAATTTCTAGAAATTTCTCGAAAATAAATAATTAAAGGAAAAATCTTTTGTAGCCAAAGTTTTGATTTTGTGGATGACGAAAAAAAGTTACAAGAAATAGATGTCTACAATTATTTATTTCAGTAATTGTTTTGCAAAACTCCAAAAATGGTACTGTATTTGCTCGAGAATAAGTCGAGAAATTTAAACCCAAAACACAATCCTGAATTTGGGGGGGTCGACTAATACACAATCAAACATATGAACCGATCTATAATTTATAGTAAGAGCCTATATTTACTGATTGCGATGACCGACGACAGCATGAACACTATGGAGGGGCATAATAATATTAATAATCATAATAATAATAATAATATTAATAATCATAATAATAATAATAATAATAATAATAATAATAATAATAATAATAATAATAATAATCATCATAATAATAATCATCATAATAATAATAATAATAACTAATTTCTGTCAAATCAAAGTGCAAACATCTCAAGCTTTGGTGAAAATGATTCCGTGACATTGTCTATATATAAAAAAAAAATGAATCCCAGGTTTGTTTACATCCATCATGTACCCATATTGACTTATTGGTAATGACAGCAATCATCGTATGCCTAACTCTTTTATACTCTCAAAGAATGTTCACCTACAATCCAGCATTTTCTAGACTTTTCAAGAATTAAGTTCTGCATGATCATATTGAAATTTATAGCACCTTGTAGACTGCATTATCATAGCATCAAAGGGTATGAATACTTTTGAATTCAGGATTTTTGTTAGTTTTGCAAAAAAAATTGCTGAAAGAAATAATTGTAGACATCTATTTCTTGCAACTTTTTTTCCTCATCCACAAAAGCAAAACTTTTTCCCCCCTACAATTCTTTGTTTTTGAGAAACTATATATACTCCATTGGAGTATGTAAACTTTTGACTACAACGGATATATGACAGATTACTGTATTACATGTGTGGCCTATTAAAGTCGTCATTTATATTAAAAATCACTAATTTGCCTATTTTTGATAATTGTCCAATATTTTCACTTACAATAGTTTGATTGAATGTGCACAAATCAAAACAACAGAAGCAATGGGGTGTTCTGATACATTTGCACAGTACTGTATAATGTTGTACTAAATGTGGAATCCCTCACAAAAAGTACTGTAGTAATAAGCCAAAGCGATAGCATATTATATGCTGTGCTGTCAACAGCACAGCAGCTCAAAGTTAAGGGTGACAAATTCTCCCCTTTATTGTTAAGACAATGTCACAAAAATGGAAAAAGAAAAAGGCAAACATGTTTGTAATAAGGAAAAAGCTTCCTTGGTTAGAATACAAAGATTTAGGGCATCTCAAATGGTACTGCTTTAACTCAGTGTTGAAATTAAATGGTTTGAATGTTGACAGCAGTCGAACTGCAGAGTTTTAATAAGTTCCAAAATACACATAAAAGATCTGCCTTAAATTGCCTGAAATTAAATTGATGTAGTTAATGAAGATCCCCAAAGCTCTGACGCCTTCTTTAAGCTTCTTCCAAGGAGGCGATAAATTAAATGTGCCTATTTGGTAAATTGATAATGGTGACAGCACTGTTTCAAGCAAAAACGAATGTGACTGCCTAAAAGTGACAGGGTAATAAAGAGCTCGATTAGAAGCAGAAAGTAATACAAAAAAAAAAGAAAGAGCTTTCTTTCCCTCGCAGAGAAACTTGGTAAGATGTGAAATATTAAAGCAATTGTTTTAGTTATTATGTGTATCATTTTCTATTTTGGTCATCTCGTCCTGGTGATTTAAAAAAAATAAAATAAATAAAGAATACCTGCTGCACCAGATTGTAACCATTACCTTCTCCACCTGTCTCAAATCAATAAGGAAAACTGCATTGAAGAAGTGTGGCATTTCTCCCTTCCGATGCTGTCTGTTTTGTATGGGGATAGACTAATGGTGTACCTGATATACTTGAAGGTTAGACATGAGCCTGATAAGTAGGGCCATGGAAAATTCACCATTTCACGAATTTCACAGATGTCGTGTATTTGACAGCCTACCGTAAAAACGTTTTTTTTTTTTTGTTATGTGGTTTTAAAACATCATATATAATTTAGTGTGTGTAAAGAAAAACACAAAGTTTCGGATTTGCCACTTGCACTTAACCCTGTTTTTAACATTTTGTTTTTCAAAGTCAGCATAATGCTATACAACACAGTCCGTTTAATTACTATATGAACATATTTACAAAACTTGTTGCCGAATTTGTCATTCAAACTTGTTTTGTTTTAATCAGTTTTGTCTGCGTGTTACTTTTTTCAGCCAACACATTTAAATGACCCTTGTTTGGCCCTACTGATGAGGAGACCACAGGGGTGTGTTACACTTCTGAATTCACCAAGATGTAATCAAAATATGATTTCTGCAACAGAAAAAACAAAGTGAACCTACACAAGAAGAATACATTAGTAAAGATAACTCTGATGTATACTACCCGTACTAAATGTTCTTTAAGATTAGTCTCAATATGTCAGCCCTTAAAACAGTCTAAACAGCTTAAATATAGAACCGCTGTACATAGTCTTTTGTAAAGGATTTTTTTCACATTACTTTTCAAGTTGGTTGTAAAAAGGTAGGTCACACTTTATTTTAAGGGCTGCCGCTGCCTATTAACTATTAACGTCCAGCTCATAAACATGTGAATATAGATTAATTATTTTTCAATTAACTTTTAGTTGTTATTAAATAGGCCAGTTAAAACTGCAAACATCAGAGACGTATGGATTATCAATTCCCAGTCGATCATATATTTGAAATCGGTTCAAATTGTTACTGTAGTAATGTTTAGCAAATTAAATCAGGTTTTTATTAGCGGGCCTCTAAACACAATGCAGAATAGCCAGGCTCGTCTGCATGCGTGGTTATAGAGCTTTTAACCTCATCTCACCAACAGGGAACAGAATCCGTAATGGCAGTGCATCACACAACACTGCCCGTTACATTAGTTTATAAAGATCTTCATGTACAACCCTTAGCTCAACATTAACAATGTTTGTTAACAGTTAATAAACTAAGAAAGTGTAGTGGATTTGTTTTAGAAAGAAAAGCGTGATCACTAATCATGAACTCTTGAACAAAAAGACACCATAAGTAATTGACTTGAGTAATGGGATAATTTCCAGCACTCACATCAGGCACACTGCTGTGTTAAATGTAACAAGAAATAGGCAGGCACCCACTTCCCTGTGCTTTTCTGTGCACATAATGGGCAAAAACAGGTGGTTAAGTATCCAAATAAACCGCTGTTTTCTGCTTCAATGCAAAATACTCTGCTGTTCTTAAAAGCGCAGTGTTTTAAATTCCCAGTGTGAGAATTGAAGACAGAGCTTCCCTCTCTTTCTAGTAGACTGGGTATCATACAGTCCCTGCTGGCAGTGGTATGATGTTCTGCCACCTGCAAGTTAATGTATTGCCCCAAAATATTAATATTAAAAAAGGCTGCTGTTCTTTCTGTGTTAAAAACATCAGGTCCGGTACAGGTTGAAAATAGCCTGTGTGCAGGTTGATAGTAACCTGGCTATTAAGAGAAGTCAAGGATCAAACACAATGTGGCCTTAAAAGGGGGCTCTACTATGGAAAGTACATAGAATCCTTTGACTCGTACTGTATTTCAAGGGGTGGGAGGCTGGGCTATGAGAATAGTTTGTTAGATTGTATATTGGGCTGGGAGAGGAAAGCCTCTAGAGAAAACATATAAAAGGGTTGTCTTGCTCGATGAAGAGGAGTTTGGCCTTCAAGACTGTGCACAGCATCCCTCAAGGATGGAGTAGGTAGCGGATGCAAACCTGAATACCCTGAGGGTGGAGTAGTAGCGGATGTAAACCTGAAATAAGGACAGAATATGTTAGAAGCAGAGAGTCTCCCTCGGGATCTGAAAGGAGGTAGCAAGTAGAAAGGTTAGTTAGGACATTAGGCTCTAAGCACATAGTAGGCTAAGTCCCGAGTGGATAGCAGGAAGAAAGAATTGAGCTTCTATTTGAGGTGAGGAATAGCGCATAAGCTGCGGGAGGATAGCTGTGGCCCCAAATTCCACATAATTTCACAGGGCGGGAGCCTGGGCTATGACAATAGTTTGTTAGATTGAATATTGGGCTGGTAGAGGAAAGCCTCCAGAGAAAACATATAAAAGGGTTGTCTTTGAATCCCCCGAATCCTAGGAATGATGCATCTGTAAAAAGAGACAAATCATGGGGGGCTCAGGTGTAGTCTTCATAGAAGAGTGAAAGACCATTCCAGTATTGAATTAGTGATGCCCACATTTTGATGTACTTTCTGGATTCGGTGGATATTTTTATCGTAGCCTCTTGGCTTGATACTGTAGAGAGTGAGAAGATGTGAATTGAAAGTTCTACCCTAAGGAATGATGCGCATTGCGTAATTGAAATGCCCGAGCAAGGATAACAGTTCACGTTTTCTGATGGTAGTTGCTTGATTAATGAGGTATCGAACACGGTCCAGTTTTGCAGGAGGGAGGCGTACTTAGAATTTGATGGTGTCCAAGTTGATGCCCCGAAATTCCTGAGTGTGTACTGGACCGATGGTTTTCTCCTCAGAGAGAGGGAGGCTGTGTGGTCCAGTGGTTAAAGAAAAGGGCTTGTAACCAGGAGGTCCCCGGTTCAAATCCCACCTCAGCCACTGACTCATTGTGTGACCCTGAGCAAGTCACTTAACCTCCTTGTGCTCCGTCTTTCGGGTGAGACGTAGTTGTAAGTGACTCTGCAGCTGATGCATAGTTCACACACCCTAGTAAGGATAAAGGCGTCTGCTAAATAAACAAATAATAATAATAATAATAATAATAATAATGATAATAATAATAATAATGCCGAGTTCTAAAAATAGTGTTCTCAGCTTTGTGATTGCAAGTGGATAAGTAGCCAGCAGAGAGCTTCGGAAAGTGAATCGAATATCTTGGGGCTGCTACGGCAGTTTGCCGCCGAAGGTGAGTTGTATGGCGAAATAAAACTTTTCTTTCCAGCAGATTCCAAACAGGCGACAGATGGATGGGCATAACTTTGAAGGCGTCAGATATATCTGCTTTGGCCAGCCTGGACCTGTAACCTGCTGATTTGATTAACCTGATGGTGTCTAAAATTTTTATGTACTGCAGAGAAAATTGGTCGTGGGGTATGAGTGACTTTATGCTGCTAGTAGAGCATCCTCGTGGTGCAGAGAGATCGATGATTAGCTGTTTTCTTCCTGATCTACTCCAGGTGGAGATGCCAATGGCGTTAACCCTGAAAGAAGGGAAGGGAGGCTGATAATGGTACTGCCAAGAACCCTTTGTCCATCTCAGATTGAATAAGAGTGCAGACTGATTGAGGGTCCGCGGTTGCTAAGTGGAGGTTATTGCAGTTATACGATGATGTTGGGATTCTTGTTAGGCCGGTAGAAAAGCCGTGCTGCAGACCATTGATGAGGTAACTTGTGAAGAGCTGATCGGGGTGATGTTAGAGGGCTTCAATCAGGGCTGAGATGTTTACTGTGGTAGAAACTGTAAGTAGGTTAGGTTAGACTTAGGAGCAGCTGGGCAGATGGATTGAGAGTGGGTGTCACC